>PVLA01001957.1:0-306409 GCA_004027455.1 Hydrochoerus hydrochaeris | reverse complement strand
ACTTCAGGAATTTATTAATCCTCCAGCCATGTGTCACAACAGGTCATTTTCCTCTTCTACAAGGTATCATACTCACCCATTACATTGATGACATTATGCTGATTGGACCAAGTGAACAAAAGGTAGTAACCACTCTGGAATTGTTGGTAAAGTATTTGGTGGCTTTACCTCAGTGAAATTTCTAAGAGTCTAGTGGTGTGGGGAGATGCATAGATACCCCTTATAAGGTGAAGGATAAGTTATTGCATTTGGCACCTCCTACAACTAAAAAGCAAGCACAGTGCCTTGTGGATCCACTTGGGTTTTAGAGGCAACACATTCCTCACTTGAGTGTGTTGAGCTCTGATCCATTGACTGAGTCACTTGTAAAGCTGCTAGTTTTGAGGGGGGCCCGAACAAGAGCAGGCTCTGCAACAGGTCTAAGCTGCTGTGCAGGCTGCTTTTCCATTTGGGATATACAATCCAGCAGATCCAATGCAACTTGAGGTTTCAGGGGCAGGTAGGAATGCTGTTTGGAGCCTCTATCAGGCCCCCATAGTTGAATCACAGCAGAGGCCCTTAGGATTTTGGAGCAATGCTGTACCATTATCTGGAGACAACTTTCTCCCTTTAATAAATAGTTCCTGCTACTGAGCCATAGTGGAAACTGAGTGCTTGGCCATATGACACTAGGTTACCATGTGACCTGAGCTGCCCATCACAAACTAGGTGCCATGTGACCCATTAAGTCATAAAGTTGGATGTGCGTAGCAACAGCCCATCATTAAATGGAAGTGGTATATACATGACTGGGCCTGAGCAGGTCCAGAAGGTATGAGTAAGTTACATGAAGAAGTGGCCCAAATGCCCATGATTCTTACTTCTGCTACATTGCATTTTGTCCTCCAGCATGCATCTGTGGCCTTATGGGGTTTACCCTATACTATACTGACAGAAGAATAGGAGACTAGGTCCTTGTTTACAAATGGTCACCATCCAAAGGTAGACAACTGCAGCACTATAGCACCTTTCTGGGACATCCCTGAAGGACAGTGGTGAAGGGAAATCTTCACAGTGGGCAGGACTTTTGACAGTGTGCCTGATCATATATTTTGCTTGGCAGAAAAAAGTATCCAGATGTGAGACTCTGTGCTGATTCACAGACAGTGATAAGTGGTTTGGGTGGATGGTTAGAGACTTGAAGGGAGCATGGCTAGAAAAGTGATGACAAAGACATTTGGGGAAGAAGTATGTGGGTAGATCTCACTATATGGGTGAACGGTGTGAAAATATATATGTCCCATGTAAATGTTCATTGAAAGGAGACCGTAGAAGAGACTAATAATCAAGTGAGTAAAATGATCCATTCTGTGGATTGTGATAAATCTTTTTCCTTGGCCACTCTGTAATTGCCCAATGAGCTCATGAACAAAGTGGCCATCATTGCAGGGATGGAGGTTATATATGGGCTCAGCAACATGAACTTCCACTCACCACGGCTGACCTGGCTGCAGCCACTGCTGAATGGGAAATCTGCCAGCAGCAGAGTCCAACTCCAAACACTCAGTGTGGCACCGTTGCCCAAGATGATCAGGCTGTGATCTGGTGGCAGGTTGATTATATTGGCCTGCTTACATCATGGAAAGCATAGCTCTTTGTGCTTGCTAGCGTAGACACTTACTCTGGGTAGGTCTTTGCCTTCTCTGTACATGTTTCTGCCAAAACTACCATCTGTGGACATACAGAATGCCTCATCTACATTCATAGTCTTCCACATAGCATTGCTTCTGACAAAGGAACACACTTCACAGCCAAGAGTGTGGCAGTGGGTTCGTACTCGTAGAAGTCACTGATTTTTATCATCTTTCCTGCCATCCAGAAACAGTTGGATTGGCAGAACTGTGGAAAGGCCTTTTGAAGATGCAATTGCAGTACCAACTGGGTGGCAATACCTCATAGGGCTGGAGCAAGATTTGTCAGAAGGCTGTATACACTTTGAATCAGCATCAAATATATGGTACTCTTCCTCTCATAGCCAGAATTCATGGGTCCAGGAATCAAGGGGTGGAAGTGGGAAGGGTATCATTTGCCATTCCTCCTAGTGATCAACTAGCAATATTTTTGCTTCCTGTTCCTGTGACCTTATGTTCTGCTGGCCTAGAAGTCTTAGTTCCATATGGGTAAAGGCTAATTCCAGGAAACATAGCAATGATTCCATTGAACTGGAAGCTAATACTTCCCCCTGGTCATTTTGGGTTCCTCATACCTGAGTAAACAAGTTAAAAAGGGAGTTATAGTATTGGTGGGAATGTTTGAACCAGACTACCAAGGGGAAATTGGAACATTACTCCCCAAAGGAGGCAAGGCAAAATATATTTGGAATGAAGGAGATTCCTTAGGTCATCTCTTAGTATTAACATATCCTATTAAGGTTAGTGGGGAAACTACAATAACCCAAACCAAACAGGATGATAAGCAGCCCAGATAGTATGGATCAATCCACAAGGCAGAATCAATATCAAGACATTACAAGAAAAGAAATATATGCAAAGATGCAAAAATCCTCAACAAAATAATAGCAAATTGAACCCATGTATGCATAAAAAGAATTATATACCATGAACAAGTGGGGTTTATTCTAGGTATGTAAGGCTATTTCAACATTTATTTTTAAAATTTTTTTATTAGTACATGTTTTCAGTACATAATGATTACATTTGTGGTGGTAAATGGGTACATGTACATAACACATTCTTTTTTCATTCCCTTCCATTCTCCTCCCTATCCCTAGTTCAATACTTAGAAATCAATTAATTCAATCCATCATATTAGCAGGCTAAAAAAAAGAGTAATCATAGCCCAATATCAATGGACCCAGAAAGCGTATTTCACAAAATTCAACATCCAGGCATGACAAAAGCTCTCAGTAAACTTAGATTAGGGGGAAATGTCCTCAACTTCATAAAGAAAATATGAAAATCTTATAGTTATTATACTTAATTGCAAAAGTTTGAAGTTTTATTGCTAAAATCAGGAACAAGGTCATGTTGTCCTCTCTCACAATCCTTTTCAACATTGTACTAAATGCCCTAGCTTATACAATAAGAAAAGAAGGTGACTATACAGAGAATAAAAAGAAAGAAATAAAAGTATCTTTGTTTGCAGATGACAAGCTTGGCTCTGCAGAAAATCTCAAAAGAATCAATAACACCACCACCACCACCACCACCACCACCACCACCAACACCACCACCACCACCACCAAAAACGTCTGGAACTAGTGAATGAGTAAGGCTAGAGGTATAAAATTAATACACAAAAGGCACTTTCTTGTATACTAGTTGTTTTAGCAAGCAATGAAATACTTGAGATGTTTAACTTATAAAAGAAAAGGTTTATTTTGGCTCACAGTTTTAGAAGTTCTAGCTCAAGATTGGGTGGGTCTATTGCTTTGGGCCTCTGACAGGGCACTGCCAGATTGCAATGGCAGGGAGTGCATTTTGGAGCAAACCCACTTACATATGAGCCAGGGAGCAAAAAAGAAGAAAGTGGCCTGGGTCCCTTAATCCCCTTTTGGGGTACACTTCCAATAATTTAAGGACCTCTCACTAGGCCCTACCTCTCAAAGGATCTCCTGTCTTCCAATAATACCTCTTTTGAGGCCAAACCTTTAACTCACAGACCTTTGGGTGTCATTCAACATCCAGACTATATCCCCAATAATGAACAAAGGGAAACTGACACTAAAACACATTATCATTTACATCAATATCTTGAAAACTAAAATAGGTGTAAATCTACCAAAGCATCTCATATCTTCTCAACTTATATCTTCTGGATATGGATATCATATCACTGTTGTATGCTGTTGCATATATTTTGAAGAAGTTATTTTTAAGTGATAATATATATAAAAAAATCAAATCTCTTGCAAATATTTTAAGACAAAAAATTTTAATGTCAATAGCTAAGCAGTACAATTCTCCAAAATTCCTTTAGGGAGTCCATGAGCAAGAAAGTTTGAGGATAACTACTCTAGGGGAAAGATATGATAATGTGTTCTGAGAAGTAAAGAAAAATGGAACAGCTGATATCCTAAGTTGGAGTCAACACCATTCTTCACTTGAACCTTAGATCAAAATCAAGTCCTTTGTTTATGAGGTACTGGAGGTCAGTCCATTACGAGAAAAATGGAACAAACACAGTGAATCTAAGGAAAGAAAACCATTATCACATGATAAATAATCTCACACTTTCTCCTTACCAACTGTTTAATGCAAATGTGTAGGATAACTTTTGTAAGACACTGCAAATTTTGTTAAGGAAATAACCATGACTCCTGATGATCATGGGGTGAAGGACAGCCCAGTAATTTAAATGGATATGGTTTTAACTGACCAGGTGTCACTTCAGAGCCTTAGCCAAGGCCTTTAATAGTGAGGTGGGGAGTAGGGCAAACTGGTTGGCTTTCAGGCCTAAAGTTTGAGCCTGAAAAGAGGAAGCCAAGAAACATAGACATCTAAAATTAAATTTTAGGTTATGTTGCTGTGCTTTAAATCCCTTCTTCCCCAAATTTTCCATAAAGATTTACACAAACCTTGAATTAGCATATCCATGTCTTTACTAGACTATCTGTTGGGCATCCAACTCAATATATTCAAAACCAGAGGATTCTAATTTCATCAGTAGTTTATTCTCAGTTAACACCAGTGAATCCAGCTATCTTTTATTTCTTTTTTCCAAACCTCACAGTCAATCTCACCAACAAGTTGTATTGGCTGAAACTTCAAGATACATCTCCATTTTGATCACCTCTACTTGCTGCTTCTACATGGGGCAAACCATCATCACCTCTCACCTGACAACAGCATCTACCTCATGACTGGTGTTCCCATTTCTGCTTTTGGTCCTGTCTTACTTTCTTCATTGCTGATACAATACCTGACACAACTTAAAGGAGGAGAGGTTTCTTTTGGCTCCCATTTTGGAAGTTTTATCCCATGTTCAGAGGCTCAAACACAGAAAAAAGCATGGTGGAAGTGGTGCCATGGAAGAAAGCTGCTTACATCATAGTGGCCAGGAAGAAGAGTGCAAAGGGAAGATACGGAGTGGAGATACATCCTTCTGAGTCGTGCCCCCAGTGACCCGCTTCTTGTGACTGGACTCTACCTGCTAATAGCATATTTAGCCAAGAACTCATCAGCAGACTATTCTACCAAAGAGTGCCTCAGTGGTCTAACCACCTCCCAGCAGCTCCACTATGAGCATGTGGGGCTTTGAGGGGACATCTAGAAATAAACTGTAACACTCCCCTGCAGCTTACAGCAGACACAAGATCTTTTAAAAATGTAAATCAGATTGTCATTTCTCTGACCAGTGTTCTTCAGTGGTTTATCAACACTGAAATAAAACCCAAAGTTCCACGTGATCCATGAGGTCCTATGTACCTAGCATCCCACCACCTTTCCAATTTCATGTGTATTGGCCCAGGTGTGGGATTCCTAGCTAATTCTTCCAATACATCAAATACGGTTCTGCCTTAGCATCTTTGAAATTGCTTAGAAGGTTTTCCCCTAGATATGTGTTGATATTTGTTCTTTCATTTCCTTCTGGTCTTTGTGCAAATATGACTTCCTCAGGAAAGCCTTCAAATGATCTAAACCTTCATCTCCATTGCAGTCGTCACAATTAATTCATCATCCTCTTTATCCTTGATTTGGTTTCTTTTTTTTCCAAAATAAAAACTGCTGACACTTTATTATACATTTGTTAGTTGCTTACTGCAATCAATAGAATGTAAGCTCCATGAATATAAATCTTTTTCTCTTACTGCCTCATCCTTAGCACCTGGGAGGCAATCAGTAAATGAATAAGTGAAACTAAAGAAATGAGTTTCATGATCAGAAATAGCTTGCACTGAGAACCATGCACAAGGTGGTATAGGATGCCAACATTCAGAGTCAGAGATGACTAGTGTGGTAGTGCACACCTATACTTCCAGTGGTATTGGAGGCTGGGGCAGAGGATCACAACTCAGGGGCCAGGCTTGGCAATCTAGCAAGACACTGTCTTGAAATAAGTGTGTGTGTGTGTGTGTGTGAAGCTCAGAGGAAAGCTCTGGGAGAGAGAGAGAAAGAGAGAGAATGAGAGAGACAGACAGAGAGACAGAGAGAGAGAATATGAGAATGGAAGAGATTCCATCATCTAGGAATCTTAAGACTTTCCGAACTATGTGGAAGGAAGACTGTGTAACTCCCACTGATAGCTGTATTACACTTCTCGTGTTGACTTTAATATTACTAAAGATGAGGAAATCGAAGATCAGAAAAGTACAATGACTTGCTCCCAGGTTTGAGCTAAGTAGCAGAGCAGGAATCTGAAATCAGCTGTTTTAAGAAAATTAAATCAGCATTTTTCTGACTCTAGTAACCACATTGCTTCCAAGACACTACATAATACAAAAGGAATGCCTGAAAAAGTTAATGACAGTTCAAGGAATGAGCACGTTTCATAGAGAAAGTGACATGTTAATTTGGTATCTTAAGACCAGACAAGACAGAACAAAGGTAGACCAGGAGAAAGGACAAAAAAATGTTTTAGGGTAAGACAGTCAACTGGAGGTCCTGTTTAAGAATACTGAATAGTTGTCTTGGCTGAAGCTTAGGGTGTTGAAGGAGCATATTGGGAGACATGGTCTTACAGAGTCAGAATGTGGTTGAAGAATTGGGGTTTATCATGGAGCATTAAGCCATACAGCAATGGAATCAGAACTCTGCTTTACTAAGGTAACTTGGGGTGTTATGGACAGAGTGACCAAACGAATATTGTAGTAACCCAGTCAAGGACCCCTTCCACAGCAATCTGTTCTCTCCATCTAGGAGGATAAGGTTAAAACTACCCTGACACAAATGTTCACCCAACAGCCACTAGTTGGCAGCAGTGTGCCAACGAATAGCCAAGCACCACAACTGGCACTTTCCCCAGTGACTTCTTGGCTTTGACCTGGTATAATGGGTCACCTGGTGGAAAACAGAAATGCAAGCGGTGAGGAGGGCACCTCCAAAGGACCAGAGGAGAAAGAGAATGTGGACCTCAGAGAACAGATGGCTCCATGGCTGCAGGATGTAGATGAGGTGCAGTGGAGACAGTAGTGAGAGGTAAATGTGAAAGGCTAGATTTTTCAGGCATAAAAAAGATGAATAGCATCTTGAGGGAAATGGGAACCCAGGGAGGGTTTGGAAACAGGAGAGAGACATGATCAAATTTGCATTGTGGGCAAAGAGGAAGGAAAGAGGAGTAAGGCTGTCCCAGTGATCCTGGGAGACGGTGAGTGAGTCATACTATGGTGAGTAATTGCAACGAGGGACAGAGTCATGAAAAATGCCGTTTTGACGAGAGAATGAATATTCATTTCCCTGTTAGTAAATACACTTTTTGAATTGGGTTTTCTGCCAGAAATAGGACTGGAAGAACCCAGATTTTGTAATTTCTTTGGTTTTAAATTCTAGTCTGACCATTTAATAATGCTGAACATTCTGTGGTAGAAACTGGGGACCAAGGACTGATCTAGTCCTTGTTCTCTCCTACTGTGGTGGAAGTCAGGCCAAATCCTCTACTCTGTGGAACTCGTTTTGTTGGAGGAAATACAGGACGCAGTGGAGTCCAGAAGGACTTCAGGCGTCCGGAGCCTAAGATTTAGAATGAAGGATTAAACAAGACTGGTCAATGGTGGCCGAGGCAGGGGCAGCAGCGCCGTTACCAGTCGTCAGCAACGTCAGAAGTCGCCTGATCGGTAGCAGGTACCCGAGGGTACCTCCCCAGCCCCTGAGAAGGGCAGCAGACGCACCCTGCGGGTCTCTAAGGGCTGACGCCAGCAAGCTCGTCACACAGCGGCTCTGATTGGTGGAGACGCCGCCTAGCCCCACCCCCCGAGAACGGAGGAAGGTAGCCTAGCGGATACTTGAGCCGTCAGTGAAAGGGTGAGGTGCTGGGTGGGCGTTTTCCCTGGCAGTGGGCGGCAGCACCTAGTTCTCAACTCTCCTACACTTGGGCGAGCTGCAGCCCTTTGAGGAAAAGGGTTGGAGACCCGAAGCTGGGGGCTCACAGGACTCCGTGCGCCTGCAGGTCTCCTCGCTTTTGTGCAATGGCCGCGGTCCGGGGCGTGGGTACGACCCAGGGTCGGAGGGAACTGCTAAGTGGGCTCTCTGGTGTTTGCAGACCAAGATCAGGACCCCTAGGTCGGAGCGCAGGATGCCTGGCAGGCCGCTCCCGCCTCTGACACACTCCTCTTGCCTGCCCACACGCTTATCCCAGGTCTTTTCCCTTTAAGAACCACTTAGTGTCAAAGGATTGAACTTTAAGCGCAGGCCTGGCTTGCCTCCTCGCGTTCTGGGGCCCAAGTCAGTGAAACTTAGGGGAGAACTCCTTCCAACAGGATTTTGGGAACGCAGGCTTCCCGCACCTGGCTCAGCCCTACGTGGTCAATCACCTTGCCCCAATGTCAGACAAGGCAGAGCCTCTCAACTGGTTCATCTGAGGTAGGGATGACACCTCACATTTTCTATGCAGTACCTAGTGGTGACACAGACACTTTCCATTTGCTAAGGACCCGGTTTCCCTCCTTACCTCCTCCTTAAAACTCCTTCGAGCCAAGGAAATTTTAGTTTTGCCTATGTGCGGTTTAGAAGGCAAATTCAATGTTGTCAGCTGCGTCTCTTAGCTATTAACAATTCTTGGTTCTTCCTTTGAACTACTGAGTGCTGTAAGCTCAGCACACTGCACTGAGTAGTTCTGAGAACCCAGACAAACCAAATTGGCTCCTGCCCGTGTAAAATTCAGACAGGAGAAATTTGGACTTGTGATAAACATGCAAGGGTACAAGTACCACAGGAATGGAAGAGATGAATGGGTCTTAAAATTAGGGGATGCAGGAGGAAGGTCAGCAGAAACACTTAGGTGGAAGCAATTTGGAGCAATTCCAAAGGATTAAGGCAGTTTGACAGTTCCCAGTTCCTTCCCGCCCTGGGTCAGCACCCGTGCCCTACGAAGCCATTTTTCAAAAGCAAGGTGACTCTAGCTGCTGCCTAGAAGGCTTCAGAGGGGCCCCACTTTAGTTCTCTGACCCCTTTTCTATAAGGGATGCAACCCACCTCCATGTAGATTTGAGGACAAGGTGCAGCCACCCACTGACAGGCTCATAAAAGAATGTGATTAATTTTGTTGAGGGGTATAGTGTAGACAAGGGCTTATAAAGAAGCCAAAGGGAGATATAGTACTTCAGAGTTAATACCTATTAAATTCAAGCATTACAGTCAGCAAGTAGCTACTGTTTTTTGAACACTATTAAATATATGATGGAAATAACTTGAATATCAAGATTAAGAATTTGAATTTTCGCTGGGTAATAGATTTGAATTTTTAAACAAAGGGCACTGATCATAGGTGCTTGCAAGGGATGGGATCCTGAGCCAAAAAATCAACAAACACTGCAGTAGTCAAAGCCCTGCTTGGTTCCTCCCAAGCCCACCCAAACCTCCCTACCTTCTATCCACAAGCATTTCAAAACCATGTTTCTAAAAACCAGCCATTTATATCTCTTTAGGTAAGTTACAGAAGGAGTGTGGTGGTGTATTTACAAGTTGGTTTGTCCAGATATACTATAACTTAGTGCCTGTAAATATTGACAACCAAAAAATATATATAAATATCTTCCATCTATACACAGCAGGGCAGAAGCGTCCGTGTCTTCTTCAGCAGTAAGTTAGCCTCCCAAAGCCTTTTCTCATGGTGATCGTCTGGCCCTCAGTGCACAGGAGACTAGAACCTGGCAGCCCTTTTCCCCTCTCCTCCCTGCACTTCTGTGCTCCCAACTGGTCTTAGGTAAGAAAAGATTAATTTGAGTGGTTGGGAAGGAAGAGATGGGAACGGGCAAATCCTAAAATGAAGCCCAACCCCTAGGGTGGAAAGATCCAGGCCTACAAAGTGGTGGCCATGGCCATCTCCTAAGGTAGAAGCCTTGTAGTTCATAGTTCAATTAGTGTGTCCTTGGTCATAGGTCCAGCCCTAAGATTAGCTTGGTGAAGAAGGCGAGTGTCTGCACAGGGCCTGGTCCCACCCTCAGGCACTGAGCCACTCAGGGTGAAGCCTGGGGTATGGGGACAGGAGTCTGGCTGATAAAAAAATAACAAAATCAGTAATAAAAAATTATAAAACCTGTTGCTTGTCCGAATAGATTTGAGCAACAGCCTTGCTTTTGTTAAAATTCTGGAGCCATTACAGTCCTGAATACTCTTCTGGACATCATTGCTGGCTGAAGAAAGCAGACCCAGACCTGGCTCAGCTGAGATCTGTCAGTTTAGAAGTCTCATCCAGCTGCCCATGCTCCAGAAATATCCTTGGGGCTGCCGGGAGCAGGCCGGGCTGGTGGTGTGGGGCACCTCACACTTGGGAATCAGCTCCCAAAGGGCGGAACAACTCCTCAGGTGTCTTGTCATTTTGGTTGGCTCCCCCCTGCCGGAAACCAGAAGCAATCTCATCGAAGGTCCGGCCTTTTGTCTCAGGAACTTTGAAGTAGGTGAAGATGAAGAACAGAATCAGGAGCACAGTGAAGATGATGAAGACATAGGGACCACACAGTTGCTGGAAAACAGACAGACACAGTTAAGTTATGACTCTCATACCAGCTCAGGATTGTGAATAAATTACTTGTTTTCTGGTCTTTGATCTGAAAAAGGGAATGAATATCACCCAGGGATACTATGATGATTAAATGATCCTGTGCCAACACCTGAGCTGTTAAAGCTCCAGAAACATCATCCCAAGTTAAAAACCCCTGAAGCTGAAGTCTGTGTTCTTAGCCAGGTAACTTGAGCTCTGAGCCTGTTTCCTTCTCAGCATGATTGCTAACAAGAATCCTTGGAGAGCACTCTATGCAGTGTGACATTGGAGGTCACTACATGCAGGCTAGAAACATGAGGATAGAGTCAATGAAGCTTCTCACCTCCACATACTGGAAGCACATGCCCACAATGAAATTTGAGGTCCAGTTGGAGAAACCAGAGACGGCAAAAGCAGCTGGGCGTGGACCCTGGCTGAAAAGTTCAGCCACAATGAACCATGGGATGGGGCCCGGGCCCACTTCAAAGAAGGCCACAAAGCCAAAAATGGCCACAATGCTCAAATAGGACATCCAGGGCAGCTGCTCCTGTTGAGGAAGATGGGGGAGGGAGTTAGACTGGGTTGTGATGGCTCTTTAGAGGAAATAGAAATTGCAGGGGCTGCAGTTTGGGAGAGGAAGGCGAGAGGCCTAGAACTGATCCTGAATTTGCCGTGTGACACAGGTATCCCCTATGTAGCTTCTCAAATTTCCTCATCTGAACAAAAACCCTTTGTGTCCTACCAGATGTTCCCAAGTCTGAGCCCACCATCTGGGAGGGGCAACATGGGAGTGCTAAGAAGGCCCTGTAGTGCCCTGGCTTTGGCTACGAATTGTATGTAGCAAGAGAACATTCTGGGGACTGGGGTACCTTTGTAAGGTGCCCGGGTCAGGCTGGCATGGAGTAGGCACTGTGATTCCATATATAATTGTTCTCTTTTAAGAGATCATCATAGAAAAAGACTTTGGTTCAGATCTCTAATCTGCTGCTCTCACTTGAATGATCACTCCCTTAGCAATCAGAGATAAGTTTAAAAGTGTGCAATCCTGCTTTCCTTGCCCAGAGTTTGGACAAGTGTTTGTGCACATGAGTTCCTGGTACAAGTTAACACAGTGCCTACAGTTGTAGCTTGAGGCCAGTAGTCCCAGGCTCATTACTGGCATCACTCCTTATCTGAAATGGGGCTTTGATTTTCTCATCCATGAAATGGGAATATATTTTGCACATCCTTAATCAGAAAATCTGAAATCCAAAATGCTCCCCAAATCTACAGTTTTTTGGTTGCTGCTGATATGATACCACAAGCAGAAAATTCCACACTTGTCTTCATGTGATGAGTCACAGGCCAAATGTGGGCACACTAAGTAAAAACTGCCTTTAGCCTATGTGTATAAGGTGTACATAAAACAAATGAATTTTGTGTTTAGACTTGGGTTCCATCACTAAGTGTATTCCAACATAAGAACAAAACAAAACAAAAAAAAAACAAAACCCTGAAATCTGAAACATTTTCAGTCCAAGCACTTCCGACAAAGATAACTTAACCTGTAGTTGCTGAACTGTGTATCTGAATTGTGAGAATGGACTAAGACAGCTGTGTTTCTGTACCTTCGTGGTAATACCTTCTAGGGTTGGTGTGAAGATGAATTGAAGCTTCAGTTAAAGGCTTTGAAAAGTGTGATACTGGGTAAGGCAGTGTCCTGGGGAGATGACAGCTTGGGGTCTAGGGCAGGGAGGAACGTAGTCAAGACAGGATTGAGTGGGATGAAAGGAAGCAACCCCAGGAGCCAGAAGGTCAGCCCCCAGGCCAGGATGGGCAGAAGCAGGGAGCTCAGCCCTTGCCTAATCTGCTAGGCACTTTGGGCTCTGAGCCCAATAGACCCCCCCCCACCCCTGGCCCTCCAAAGTGTAGCTACTCACCAGCAGTGCCAGTGCGATGGTCATGAGCACAGCACAGCCTGCCATGCCACCCAGGCCTATGAGGTGCAGGGTCCGCCGGCCAGCTCGTTCCACCACGAACAGCTGTGGGCAGGAACAGTGTCAAGTCACCCTCTCAAAGCCCCTCCACCCACAGGCTAGCCTCAGTAGCCAAGAAAGCTGGGCTCTGGCTGCTTACCCACAGCAAGCAAAGACTCACCGACACAACGGTAAAGGCTGTGTTGACAATGCCTGAGCCAATGGTGGCATAGACAGGCTGCTGCACCCCTGCCTTCTCGAAGATGCTTGTGGAGTAATAGAACACCTGCCAGACAAGAGGTTGCTGGGTCAGCTGGGCTCTCTGGCCCTCCCCTGACTCTGTACCAATGGGTGTGGGATACAGGGTGAGTTAAGACAGAAGGGACAGATAAAACTTTGAGGCAGATGGACACTGCACAGTAACCTTAGGGGCTCTGACTCTAAAGGAAATTTCTCCTGGCAGAGGTTTGTTTGGTTTGGGACTTGTTCACAGCACACACGAGCTGGGGCTTGGCTGGACCCACAGGAAGGGTGGGTGGGGCACTCACAGCATTGATGCCCGACAGCTGCTGGGACAGCTGCAGCACTACGGAGATGAGGATGGGCTGGCGGTAGGCGGGGGAACGGAACAGCTCCAGGATGGTGACCTTCTTCTCCCGCATCATCTGCCGACTCTCCTCCTTCATCTCCTGCAGGTCTTGGCTCACATCAGCTGTTCCGCGCAGCTTCTTCAGCACTGGAGGGAAGGTGGGGTGGCTCAGAGCAGGAAGAAGACCAGGGCTCAGGGGGTGGGGAGGAGGGCAGGGCCCGGCCCGTACCACTCTTGGCCCGGTTCTCCTCATTGCGGTTGATGAGCAGGAAGCGGGGGCTCTCAGGGCAGAAGGGCAGCAGCACACACTGCAGCAGGGCTGGGGCGAAGATGATGCTGAGCAGCAGGGGCCACAGCTCCTCATTGCCCATGATGGAATCCAAGCCAAACACCTGGGGGGAAGCGGGCTGTGAGTGCCTGGCACCCACTCCGCTCCCACCTTCCCTGATTTATGGAAGAGCTCTAGTCGCAGTGGTTCTGCCACTAACATGAGGTTTGACCTCTTTCAACCTGTTTCCTCACCTGTAATGGGAAAGTAGGACAGAACTCACCGATTACTGGGAGGACGTGACGAGCCTACCAGTGTGTCCGGCATGGAGTATGTATGGGTTGGCTACTCTGCCACGGGAGGGTTGGAGGGATGGGGATGGAGGCGCCTTCTGCAGAAAGGGTAGTGTGCATGAAGGTTTGCAGGCCTCGAGGTGTGAAGGAGTGCGGCAACTGTGGTTAGAGGCCCAGAGCGAGAAGAGGATGAGAAGGATCAAACTATCTTTCTGTCTGGCTGGGGAGGCCAGTGGGAGATTTGCAAGTGGCTGTGTGTTCCCTGGGACCTGGACACCCCAAGGCTGTCCTCTGCAGGGCTGTGGACCGGCTGAGTGGAAGTCTAGTTAGAGAAGCTCCACCCTGATGGGTGGGCAGACAGACACATCCCTGGCTTACCTGGGCGATGAGGATGCCAACAACGATGCCCAGCTGGTGCAGGGTGCCCAGAGCCCCACGAAGAGCTGTGGGTGATACCTCCCCAACATACATTGGCACAAAGCCTGTGGTCAGGCCGCAGTATACGCCGATGATGAAGCGGCCCAAGATCAACATCTCAAAGGACTTGCCCAGTTTCGAGAAGCCCATGAGCACAGCAGACAGGAAGGCCAGGAGGTTCATCATTAGCATAGAGTTTCGCCTGGGGATGGACGGAGTTACAGGTCAGAAGGGTCCCAATCTCAAGTTTTCAGGAGCTGGGCTATAGGTGATACCCTAAAACAGGCAGGGAAGTCTCCCTTCCCCCATCCAATTCTGGATTAGGACATCCCCATGGGCAAGCCCAGGGCCCCTCCTGCTCACCGGCCAAAGCGATTAACAAAGAGGCCCACAGAGAAGGACCCAATCATTCCTCCAACAGAGAAGATGGCCACTGAGAGAGACCAGAGTGTGGTGAGTGTGGTAGGCAAGATGGGCTCCCCATAACGGTGGATCCAGGTCTGGTTGTAGAACTCCTCGATCACCTGCAGGGGAGAAGCAGCTTGGGTGAGACCAGGACCCACATTCCCCTGCCTTGGGAAAGATCATTTACCAGATGCTGGAGGGCTCAGGGCCCATCTCTGTGGTAAAGTCTAGAACCAAATAAATCCCTCCCTTTTTGCAGGCCTCAGTTTCCTCAGGTGAGAAGCAGTGGCTGAGCTCCATCTGAGGGCCAGCCCTCGCCATTCCAAGGCATAGTCTCCAGTGCTCTGGGGCTTCATGTTCAACAAACTTGCCAGGGACAGCAAATGACCAATGGGGCAAGTACAGGCACAACAGAGGTACAGGGAGAAAATGCTCCTAACCACTTGTGCCTTCTCTCTGCTACTAAGGTGTTCTAAAGGCCCCCCCCCCCCCCCCCCCGCAGACCTAGACCAACCCTTCTGCCAACCCCCTGCTGAGGAGGAAACAGCTGGACAGACAGGTTCTGCCATTCTGCTGGCTCCGTGGGGGTGTATACTCACTGACTCTGCATTCAGCCTGGCGTGACCACCTCACACACATCACCCTTCAGACATGCTCACAAGGCTCACACTGTTACTTTCTGTTCCTTAGGCTCTCTGGCTGACCTAGGAGTACTACCCTGAGGCATGGTCTCCTCCTGTTTCCATCACAGGTGCCCAGCTGGTAGGTCTAGGGAAAGGAATGGACAAGGAAGCAAAGCAGTTCCAAGAACTGGAGACACCTGTTCTGGATAGGCCTGCCCATAGTCCTGACCCACCCTGGGGAGGGCCTGGTCCAATGCCAAGGATGTGGCCAGCACAGGAAGGCCTGGCTCTGAGTACACTCACCACATTTAGGCAATGCTGACACATACCCAGCACCACAGTACTGACCAGACCCATCCAGAACCTATGCCTCCCGGAGCCAGGCATAGGTTCCATTACCTAGAGGAAGGTCCACTCACACATCCCATATACACATGTGGTTATATTTGTATCATCGGAAGTCCCCTGGCCTAGCCAGTCACAACCCTGCATGCCCCTTGTAACTCCCATTCAGTTCTATGGGAACCCAAGCCTGCTCATACCCGTCACGAGGAGTGTGCACAGTTCACACACGCGGAGCAGTACGCTACCTCTTCATCCTCCATCACCCCTGCTTTTTGTTCTCCCAACCCCTCCCAAGCCACAGGGGTCTAGCAGAACAGGAAGCAGTAGGTAGCCACACTTCCCAAAGGGGAGGGCAGTCTCTGGAATGTCCACTGGGTATACGGAGACTGACTTGTTGTCATGACTTGTGACCTCTGCCTTGCTAGCAGAGTCCTGGCTCTAAGGGGTTAGGATAGGTTCTGGTGGGTGAGGGGCCTGGAGGATTACATGGTGATTCCAGGGAAGCCAGAGGGCACAGTGATTAGGAACAGTGACTAGGAACCTGGACTCTGAACTGGAACACAACCAAATTCAGACCCCAGCTCTATTCGTTCCTTCCAGTGTGACCATGGACTACTTACTTCATCTTTAATTAATTTCAGTTAATTCAGCTTTTAAAATGGAGAGGCTAGTGATACAGTCATGCATTGCTTAACAATGGGGTTCCATTCTGAGAAATGTGTTATTAGGCAATTTCACGGTTGTGCAAACATCAGGAGTGTACTTAACACAAACCCAGATGAGTAACTTGACATGGCCTCTTGATACAATCAGGAAACGTGTATATATGAGGCTGCTGCTAGGGTAACATAGCACACTGTCTAACACCACCTTTTTCTTTCTTTTTTAAAGTAAGCAGAAGGAATATAGTTTATTGAAATCTTAGCTATCCAGTGGTATTCTTTTTTTTTTTTTTTTATAACCGGGAATCAAACTCACGATCTCATCCCCGGCCCAGGAATATACTTTAAAATAAAATCATAAACCAAGCATGGTGGGGCACTTGGGAGGCTAAGGCAGGACAATCATCACAAGTTCAAGACCAGCCTGGGCTACAAAGTGAGCTCAAGGCCAGCCTGAGCTGCATAGTGAGACTCTGTCTCATAAATAAATAAATAAAAACATAGTAAAGGCATAAGTCAGTAACATACTTATATAGTATCTTTGTCACTATCATAATATTATATATAGTATTGGGTGCTATATATAATTTTATGCAGCAGGCAGCTCAGTAGGTTTGTCTACAATGGCATCACCACATGCACAGACATAAAAGTAATGCACCATGGTGACATGTTACAATGGCTATGATGTTAGGCAATAGGAATTTTCATCTCCATTACAACCTTAGGGCACCACCACTGGGTATGTAGTCTGCCACTGACCTAATTCAATATGGTGGTGACTGTATCTACCTGAGTGCTGTGAGCAGTCAGTGAAACCTACTTATGGTGCTTCTTCAGTGCCCTGCAATACTACCCCTAAAGTCCTCCCACACTCACTGGTACTGGACCCAAGGCAGTGGGGACCACTGACGAAGTCTAATTGAGCCTTCATGGCACAACTCAACATCAAGGTTTCTGCCAGGGCTCAATCCAGTGTCTACCTACCACTAGCTTCTACCTCTACCCTCAAAGCAGAGGCTGCCCCTCAGCTTTCCCTACAATTTCCCCACCCCTCCTTGTCTCTGGATGATGTCACTTCTGCCTTTGAGACCCAAGGTTTCCTTCCATCTCCCAGGATTTATTTTCCCTGAAGACAGGGATCAGAGTCTGGGCCAGGGCTACCTGTGAATGAATGCAGGAATCAATGGATAAGAGTCTCAGGCTTTCCACCTAGAAGCCCTTGATTCTGCTAGGGACAAAGGCAAGACAGATTTTAATAGAACAACACACAGTGCTTGTGTTGAAAGAACAAAACTAACTGCGGAGTACTGGCTGGGAACAGTAATGCCTCATTTATCAGACTGTGCAAAGAACAAGCTGTTCTGGATAAGAGACCTATCCAGACACATAAAGCTTCCTGCCTTTCCCAAGGCCCAAACTATCCTGCCACACTCCACACCATCTCCCTCTGTCACTCAGGGACCTATCAAACTTACATATGAGGAGAGATGTCTGTCTTTGGTTTTTGATTTCTGCAATCCACAGGTCTCGGTCTTACCCTGGCCCTTCTATGGTTCAACAATTCTTCACATCCCTTTCAAAATTTGCCAAGAAGTCAGCTATGGGAAATGGAGATTGAACCTAGGGACTTAGTCCTGAGCTGCACCCCCAAGCACACACACTTAAGACATGTTCTCACTAAGTTGGCCAAGTTGGGTTCAAACTTATGATCCTCTATTTCACCTCTTGAAGGACTGGAATCACAAGTGTGTACCACTATGCTCAGCTGATGGAACTTGTTTGAACTGAGTGCAAAGAAAATGCAAGTAAGTGTTCACTAAGGGATGAAACTATACATGAGCTTAAAGATGTGATGCTGAGGGCTCTGTTTAGACAGCTCAGGGAGATAGTTCAAGGAGCCCAACCTTTATGTCTCATTCACCCCTCTGCTGCTCAGAGCACTTATGGGGCCAAAAGGGATGAACAGCAGCTTTGTTCACTCTGACCTTGGTCCAAACTCAATCTTCTAGACCCCTGGAAGCTTCCTGGGCAGACGAACCTGGCAGTGGGTTTTTGCCTCGGCATCTAGAGTTTAACATTCTGGAAGAAGCCAGGCCTGTTTCCATTTCTGCCATTGGTTTGAGGTCTCCATGTCCTCTCCCTGAGGACTGCATAAGAGGTTCCAAGGTGATCCCTGGCCCAGAAAAGGCAGAGGATCCCTGAGTCACAAGAATTCTCCATGAGAAATAGCCCAGGTCACTCTACCACCCAGTCAATGCCCTCATCATTCTCCGAGGACTATCTAGGCACCCTCAATGTGTCTGCTGGCTATTTCCCCTGACAGGAACCCATGAAGCAGTTTCCACAGGGTCCCGGGCGTCCTCGTCAGCTCCGGCTGCTCTGAAGGCTCCTGCCTCACATGCCTATCACAAGCCTGGAAGTCCTGATAATGCCATGGGGGCTCCTGTGTGTGGAGAAGCTGTTGGCTGTACAACCCAGGTCTTAGGATTGCATGACCTACAGGAAAAGCTATTCCCCAGGACCCAGCAGCTGGGGATGTAGGGTGTAGTGTATAGTCCTAAGGGCATTCTGGGAATCCCCAAGTCACCCTCCACCAGGCCCAGGCAGCCATAGGTGAGCACCATGCATTTGGGAATCTTACAGAGAAGTTCTTACTTCCTTTCTCATGACTGAGGGTCTGTCTGTAGAGGAGTAGGAGGAACAGCATCCTCTGTCACATGGAATACATGGAGTAAGCTGTTACTGTTCTCTCTCAAGGACAGAAGCCACCTCCTTCAGAGGAACAGCAGGGTCAGGGCTTCCATTTTTATACTGACAAGGACAAATCACTGTCTCTTGGGACTATATACAGCCTAGATAAGGGAAGAACTTGAAGGAACTAGGGGCATGACTCTGGGACCCCATCAGGTGTAAGTCCCAGCTTTCCAGACTTTTAGCATGAGGACTACCAATTCTACAAGGGTGGGGTTCACTGTCTAAGGAAAGTCCAAGTAATTTGAAGCACAGACTGGTAAAAGGTTAGATAGCACCTATCAGGTAGGATCTTTGGGCTACATATGGCTTCTGTTGCATGGCTGTCTTCCAACCCTTCAAAAGTGTGAAGCCATTCTTAGCTCATGGGCCCACACACAAACAGGCTGCCGGCTGGATTTGGCCCTCCCTGCCACCCCCTGCTCCAGCATTCTAGGCTACTACCATGAGGCTTGTCTGGAAACCACTGGCCAGTCTTAGCATTTTTCCCTGGACACACTGTTCAATAAGGCCTGGGTCTTCTACTCCATCCCCAGTAAGGCTCCCTAAGCTGGGTTACTCAGTTAAAGCCCCCTTTCAGCCCTCCTTCCTCTTTCCTAGATGTTACTATGGCAATGAATTGGTTAAACAGGCAGTTGGGCTTTTAGCTTGTTGGGAGGAAAAAAGGGTCAGCTTGGCCTTGACCCCAGCTTCAGCTTCTCCCTCACTGCTTCTCCTCTCCCCACATCTCTTACTTGAGAGTTCCATCTCCACAGCGTCTCAGCCACACCTCAGGGTCAGTCAGGGATTCAGGTGGAAGTCCCCTAGGGCCTCTCCCTGGGCCCAGGTTAGAGTAAGAGTTGGCCCCCACCCTTAGCAGATGACAGGATCACCCAGGCTGCTTGGGAGGGCTGCAACATGGCCTCCCTCCAAACCATGGCCACGCCTCTGCTATGCCACAGCCCACTCAATGGTCCAGTCTCTGGAGTCTGCCCTGCAGGTGCAGGCACCATGTCATAGTGTTAGCACCTGGCAAAGCTCTTCTCTGCCCTCAGGACGAAGGGCCTCCCCCGTCTACACATGACTCGCACACCCTTGCTCTGGCTGACAGTGACTCCCCCACCTAACCTGAGCCCTGCACACCCTGGACTTTCCTTCTGTAAGGTAGCTGCTGTATAGGTTGAACATCCTCGCTCTCATAGCCTCTGTCCATGTTTCCATCACTGCCCATAGATGGCTAACTATAAGGTACTAGAACTTCAACCCAGAGGTGGTCTGAATTATATGTCACTAGTACCCACACAGGGCTGAGAGGCAGTCATTACTAACTGAAGAAGCCAAATCTAACCGAGGGGCTTAAGAGATGATTGGGCTGAGATGGGGTGTGATGGTGTAAGACATTGTGCAACTGTGTGTGGGAAACTGTTGAGATATCTGCACATGACTGGGCTTAACTCACTTCTGAACTCTGAGCGTGAGGGACTGGCACTTAGAGGCATGTGAAAGGGTGTTAGGCTGCTCATCTATCTTCTGTACAGGTCAGGGGCAAAGATTAGAGCCAGACTTCCTGAGCTCAAATTCCAGCTCTGCCACTCACTAGCTGTGTGTCCTTGGTTTAGTAGCTTACCATCTCTGTGTCCTAGTTTCTTACGAAATATAGACTATAGTGAGCATTTAATGGTGCTACTTTGAGGAACAACTGGATTATCAATTGTAAACTACTTAGGACAACGTTTTGCCACTCAGTAAGTGCTAAGGGTTTGTGGTGCTAGTTAAAGACTAGAGTTTGACAGAGACAGAGGCTGCCTGAAGGCTGGAACACTGTTCACCCGAGGGTAAAGTGTTGGGTTGGGGCGGGGATTTGCTCCAGCCTGGTTTGGTCATGTCACAGCCAGTCACCCTGAGACCTCAGCTCCTCCATAGACCAAGGGTCTCCCTTTGCTGACCCATCACTCTGGGTTCTGAGGCTGCCTCACTCTCAGACATGCCCAACACTGTGGATTAAGTGCAGGTGACTTTTATGGAAGGAAGAGACTGTCCTCGGATAGGCCCAGAAGAGCGTCTAGGACACTTGCACCATCTGTTCCCTCTGCCTGGCTTGCCTCTTCTGTCTCCTCCTGTCCACTAGGGAGAGGGAATGCATGGCAGAGACGTCCCAGGGAGGTCACTATTACTCAGTATGGGGCACAGGGTGAGAGACAAAAAAATCTGCAGTCCAGTTCCAGCTTAGCTTTGCACTGGCTAGGCAGCCTCACTCAGTTTCCTTGTCTACAAGTGAATGGGGAAAAATAATCTCAGCTTGCCCACCTCAAAGAACTGCTGGGAGCAGGTAGTTTAAGGGTAAGTGCTTTGTAAACATTTAAGATAATAACTTGATTAATTAACACTTCCAGAAGGATGCCCTTTGGGCCTATTTTACAGCAGAGAACAAGCTTCTGGGAATGAGCAGCAAGACTGGCCTCACCACAAGCGGTCAAAGTGTCTATTGGAAGCCATGGCCCAGACACCACCACTTCCTGAAAGAAGTCACCTGGAGCGGACCAGAGTGGTCAGTGTGCGCAGCGCAGGCAGTTAGCGATGCCACACAGAGGAGCAGTTCACAGCAACACGCATGCACGTGCTGTTCCCTTGGCTTGGGTACCTGGCCCTCCTTCCTTGTAAGCCCAACTTACCCTGCAAGGTCTAAGTTGGCTGCCAAACCCTTCACAAAGCCTTCCCTGTCTTTCCCATCACCCTGACCCAGTGCCAGTCACTCCCGCCTATTGTTCTCCCAGCATCTGCAAGGCCTCCGTATCTGTGGGTTCATCCAACTGGGGAGCATAAATATTTGTCTTTTTTTTTTTTTTTTTGGTACTGGGGATCAAACTCATGACCACGCACTTGCAAGGCAGGTGCTTATGCGGCTGAGCTAAATCCCCAGCCCCTGGAGCATAAACATTTGAAAAATAAAAATTGTGTCTGTACTATACATGAACCACCATTTTCTCCTTTGTCATTAAGTCCCAAACAATAGCAACTGCTGACACAGTATTCACTTTGTATTATGTATTATATTAAATAATCCAGAGATGATTACAAGTATGTTGGAAGATATGGCAGGCAATGTACAAATCCTATGCTATTGGCTATAGGGGACTTGAGCATCTGAACGCTTCAGAGCCTGGGGGGTGGGGTGGCTTGAAACCAATTCCTCATGGATACATATGGGAAATCCTGATTTTTCCACAGGGCCTCCGGGACTCCTCCAGATGGGGGAGTCCTGGAGCGGTCAGGTCAGACCCTCTCTGAAGCAGCTCCCTGAAGGCCAGGATGTGCCCTGATGTGTTCAGATATACTCTCCCCACCAGTCTGTTTAGGGTGGACTCTAGCACACAGTGAATGTTTGCTAAGTCCTTGTGGAACGACTATGTCTACAGAATTGAAATCACTGTACCTTCCTAGGATAATGATTCAAAGGCCTCCTCCCACCATGGTGGTCACTCTTGTTATTTTACACCTTGGCTCTTGAGCCCCACTTTCATTTCTTCATCTTCCATCCTGCTAAAACCCTCTTTCCAGGTGAAAGTGATCACTTATAATCTGTTCCTGGCTGGAAGCACTAGGCCAGGCCTGTGAAAAACATCTGTAGCATAGTGTAAAATTAAACAGATTGAGTGCCTATATGCCTGGCTTGCCACTAGATCTATGTGTTCTCAAGGCTGGTTTCTCTAGCGATCTTTTGGGCAGGTATCTCTAAATGATCCCATAAATGCAGTATTACAGCCTCAGCTGGACCCTCTGTACTATTCCCCTGTCCTCCTCTGCCATCCTGGTCAGCCAGTCAGCACTGTCCCCAGCAGTACCAACCTTTCACCTACTTCTGATTAGAGGGATTCCCAAAGGGTTGGAGACTTTCCTTCTAGAGTATTTATATCTTCAGAAGGATCTTTGTCCCTTCTGACCAAGGCAGCCTCCTGACTCCTGTTCCAACACTATGCTTCTTATAGGACCTCCATTCTCACTACCTATTCTCCCCTTCTCCTCCTCTGGTGATTCTTTATGTTAAATGAAGCCTGCAGGACCAAGGATCTTGCTCAGTGCAAGAGCCCTTGGCTAGCATATGTGAGGTCTTAGATTCAACCTCCAGTACCAGGAAAAAATTACAGCCCTTCTAGCCATTGTGAGTTTTTTCTCTTCTCAACCAACTTTCCTGAGGACTCTACACACACACACACACACACACACACACACACACACACACAAACCTTTTTCTGTATGTTTTGTTTGACGGGGTTTCAGCATATTGCCCAGGCTGGTCTCCAACTCATGGCCTGGAGTGATCCTCCCACCTCAGCCTACCAAGTGGCTGATGACTGGTGTGTACTATGTCAGCTCCCCCTTGACTCTCCATCTCCCTGGCACTCTTCAATCACTGCAGGGAGGTTTCTACACCACTCTGCTTACCCACCGTTTGAAGCCACAAGGCTGCATGGCCTTGCTTCTTTGTTTTGCAAAACTCATATCTGAGTATAGCTCTTCTCCATAGGGTCCTCTCCTTATCTCTGGGGCTGTTCTTGGGGATTTGAGCCTTCAATCTCCTATTCCACTATCCTTAGGAGACCTTCCTTCACACCCTCTTGGATACCAGTGATAGACCTCAGTTCCTCTCCAGCCTGGGTCTAAGAACCAGACCCACATGTGCGAGAGCCTCCAGTACATCTCCAGTGGGGGACCCCCAAACCCCAATTTCTGCATGTACCATGACATCTACCAGCTCTTCCCCTGGCCATTCCTCCTTGAAACCCCACATCTCCAGAATCAGAAACCCAGAAGCCATTTTTGACCCATTCCCTCAGCCTCACCCTGAACTAATGACTGAATTCTTTCTATTCTCCATCTGAAGCTTTGTTTTAATGCCACCAGTGCTGCTGCAGCCTTCTCACTAGTGTCCTTGACTCTAGCCCCACATTCTCAGATGCATCCCGTTGTGCTAGACACCTGAACCATTTTCTAAGGTGCAGATGTGACACCTGTCTTCACTAGGTCCTGTCCCGAATCCATCCTCTACATGCCTTTCTGACTATGCCACACCACACAAGTGGCTGACATTCTGCAGCTCAAACCACAAGGCTGACAATGGTCCCACTCTGGCTTGCTTTGAGCTCCCCAACTCTCCCTCTCCTACCATCTAGTGGCATCCCAGACTAGTCACCCATTTACTGAATGTGTTTGTCTTCCCACTGGGCATTGTTCCTCCTCTGCAGATCCCCTCTTTCTACCCTCCCTCCCAGTTTTGAAACCTATCTTCTCTATTCTGCCTTTAGAGTCCTGGCTCTGTCATTGACTTACTCTGTGACTGCAGTTTAAGACATCACTTGATCCAGTATTTCTCAACTTTCACTGCCTATCAGAATCAGGAAGCTTTAAAATCCCATCCAGACCAATGAAATCAGAATCTGGAGAGAGTCCAGATTCTCAAAGTGCCACCAAGGTGCAGGGCTCATATTCCCAGTTTCCTCTTGATCTGTACCCTGTCTATAAGGATTCCCAGAGAAAGCCAGTTCTAAGGCAGACACCTTGGTGGGAGCTGTTTGGGGCACTCAGCAAAGCTGGCCAGGCGCTGTTGTAAGCATTCGCCCACAGCCACCATGTCAGACAAGCTTGGAAAAGTCTGTCAGTGCTCCTGCAGCCGAGTGAATGTGACTCAGCAGGCTGAGTTCCTGGCAACCTGCAACCCAGCACTGGGTGTGGCCACCTTAGCCATCCTCCACCCACTTGGAAGAAGCCCAGCTCTGGTCCCCACACTGCCCACTTCCTCAGACAGGCCCTGTCCCTAGACCAGTCACACTCCTTTCCAAGCCCACCTGTCTGGACAGTAAACCTGCCTGGTTCTGGACAGGAGGATTCTGCTCTCATCTCCTCCTGCCCAGAAAGGCATTTTTAAATGACAGGGCAATTATTTAGGAAGACAGCCTGAGGCTGTGGAAACAAAAGAGCTTGCTTGGCTTCTGACTGCCTTCACTACAGTGTGACCTTGGGCCTGTTAGTCTGTTGCCTCAGATGCCTCATACTCAATTTCCGGATCTATAAAGTGGAAACCACCACCCAACTTTACAAACACAGACATGAAAATCACCTGGTACAAAGGGACTCTGTTTCAATGCCCTTTCCTGCCCCTACATTCCTTCTCTTTCCTTCTCTTCCCTAAAACAAAGGTGGGGCTAAAGGAGATGGCAAGGGTCCTTTCCAGTCTTGACATGCCAAGGAACATGTGAGGGCAGGCTTGGGATGCACTGTGGGGAGAAAGAAGTCAGACCTCCGCCCCTGCGTTTCCCTAGGGCAAGACGCCATGCTTGCTTTGATTGGCACAGGGCCTCCAGGGAGAGGATGCAGTTTCGGCCCAGAATTCGGTGCCTTACTCAGGAGCAGGAGGGTGCTATGAGCACAAGGGGATGTAAGCACAGGCTCAAGGGTACCAGATCTGCCTGACTGGCTGAGTGATGCTGTCTGTGCAGGTTTTCATTTCACTCTCTGGCATCATCACACCTGTAGAAGGGGAGGAATGGCTGCTGCTGACCTAGCTGCTTACCCTGGAGTGCTACAGAGGGTACTGAACAAAATAAAAACCAGCTGTACTTTCAGCAGTGAGGAATGCCACCACAGTATAGCAACGTACAACTAAATACTGTTTTTGATTATAATAAGCATCAGTGTTGGGTGGGAAGCTGGTCAAGATGATCTATAAAGACCCAGGATTTCCTGGGCCCTGCAGTTCTACACTGCTGGCTGGGGAGGCTGATGGTTAAGTGAATGCCAATCATTCTGACCCCCAGACGGCAGTGTGATCCTGTGCGTGTGTGTGCACACATGTGTTGGTGCAGCAGAACAAGCTGGTGTCTGGAGGCCTCAGTGGCATGGTACTTACCTTCTGAGGGGCATTGATGACACCAGTGTTGTAGCCAAACTGCAGAGATCCAAGCACTGCCCCTCCCACGGACAGCATGAGGCGGCCTGTCACCTTCTGCAGAAAAACAAACCACAGTCACAGGCATGTCTGACCCCAGGTTACCACAGAACAGGGCCGAGGCTGGCAGGTTTTCATGTTGAGATGTTTTGCCTGACTCTTGGCCCAATACCTGTCCTCCTGGGAAATCTGACTACTTCCCCCCCTCAGGTGCCCAAACTGGCCCAGCTGACTTCTAGGCCTTTTCCTGGTAAAAGGAGGCGGTCAGGGTGTTCTCCCTCTGGCTAGAGAGAGGAGCCTTGAATTCTCTGGGGTCTCATCCTCCTAGCAGGAACAGACTTGGGCTCCAGACTCTGGTTAGGAGGTATAGGAATCAACCCTCCATGAGAGGGGGGCCAATTACGAGAAAGGAACAGAGGAGGTAGGGAGATGGTATCCTGGATTTGGAGCCCAGTGCTGACCTGACCCATCTCCCTATTTGCTCTGTGAATCCCACCCCAATACCTTCCTTATCCTCTATTTGCTTATCTATAGAATGGGAAGAGTCAGATTTAGAAACATGGTCCTGCCTGCCTCCTCCCCTACCCGCCATTCCCAGGGCAGGAAAACAGAGCTCTGTGAGGAAGACACAAGCCCTAGATCTCTTAGAGGTCTAGGGCAGAGCCGTGGCTCTTAACTCTCCATTCAGTGCCCTCCCAGCAATGTCCCCTCAAACTACAAGTTTCTCCGGGTTAACTGGATGCAGATGAAACACTAGCTAGAAGGGTACTTTGGAAAAGGACATGACACAAGGTGGGTAAAAGTTCTGGGCCAAAATGTTTCTAATGGACAAAGGGCTGGAAGAGAAAGGCAGCCAAAGGCATGAGGTAACAGGAAGGGAAGAGGCCAGCAGGAGAAAGGCCCTGCTTACACATAGGTGAAAGGCCAGTCAGTTGTCCCTCTGGCTAGAAAAAGAGAGACAGACACTTTATGGCTTTTAAAATGAGGAAGCCGAGAAATACGGTATGTGGTAGGCCCTTTACTGGCTACAGCGCTAGAGTGCTTGGGGAGGCATATGCCAGAAGTCTCTGGCATGGCTCTGCAGCTCAAACCCCAGGATAGCCTGGAGGAGCTGCTAGGGTATTCAGCTCAGCCACGGCCTTGCTCTGGATCTCTGGGCCTCAGTTTCGCCACAGAACCCAGGAGAAGCCCTGACTGTGACAGCATCACAGATAGTAACAGGCACAGCTGTTTATCAGACTTGTTCTTAGTATCCTCTTTTCAGTCTCTCGAAGCCCACAAAACAAGCAGGCCAAAAGCCAGGGTTCTTTCTTCAGAGGCCAAGAAAGGAAAAAGGCTTCGCTAGGTCTGAGGGTACAGCTCAGAGCCCACTCTGCATCATGTGAACCTGTCTGCTTGCTCCTCCTTGGATAACCCCCTGCTGCTCACCCTACTGGCAAGGACTTTCTTCCTGCCACAGTGCACACATTCACAGCTCAACTCAAAAGGTCCCCCAAAGTCTTCCTTATCTCAATTCTTTAGGAAGTTTCAGACCCAGAAACTACAGAGTAAGTGGCCAATGAACAGGTGACAAACATCTGGTGGTCACTGGCCAGGCCCAGGGTTAGCCTGCCTACATCACAGATGACCAGTGGGAACCAGTCTGTGGTACGGCACTCAACATGCAACATGAGCAAGAGGGCTGGACACTGACAGCTGGCCCCTACTTGCTGGGTTGTCCAGGGAGTTGTATGTATGAGCTTAGTTATCCAGAGTATGATAACTATGGTGTGCAAGGTATATATTTTCTTAGGACATACTCACATTGAGATATAAACTAGCAATGCAAACCTATGATTTAATGAAATGTAGTATAGCTATAAAGCTCTCCAAGTTGGTTTTAAGAAGCAGGTTTCAGAGTCATGTATCTTACACTATCTTTGGTGTAAAACAAAAAAAACCAAAACAACAACCAAAAAAAAAAAAAAATCGATGAGGCTGGGGGATATGCACATCAATCTCAAAAGACTGCACATGGAAAATAAATAATGAGGGTCAGGGGTTTAGCTCAGCGGCATAAACACCTGCTTTGCAAGTGTGAGGCTGTGAGTTCAATCCCCGGTACCAAAATAAATAAAAATAAATAAATAAATAAATAAATAAAATAATGATGTACTGTGTTTAGAGGATCTGGGTGGCTGTAGGTGGGACAGAAAGGAACTTTGTTTTATATCCTTTTGAACATTTTTGAGTTTTGAACCGTGTGAATGGTAACTATTCAAAATATATTTTTTACAAGCCCTGGGGCTTCATATTATTTAAAACAAAGCAATTTAAGTAAAAACCCTAAATGATAAAGTATGCTGGCTCAGCGATATGCTGTAGCAGAAGACTCCTGGGGACCCTGCAATGCTACAGGCCGTTTCAGAAGTCTGGCTCGGTGGCGTAAGCACCTGCTTGGCAAGTTAAAGATCGTGAGTTTCATTCCCAGTACCTCCTACCCCCCCAAACAATAAAAACACTAGTAAAAGTCTAGCTTTGATGTTCTGGAGGTTTTTAGACCTCTGAATCCATCCTTGGGACCCAACTGAGCATCTGCTTAGCTGGCAGTGGGAGCTGCCGGTAGTCAAGGGCAAACCCTTCTTCAGAACTTTGCCATGGGCAGGGCCAAGGTCAAACTCCACTTCAGAAAACCTGCCTGTGATGCCCTGGGTTCTGCTCATATCCACTCAGGTAGAGTGCTGCCTTAGAACTCACTAAACTCTCAGTGACCCATGCTCCAGGGCCTGCGACCAAATACACCCAAGTCCCGACACTGGGAAGGGCTGCTGGGAGCGGGGCACCCAGGGGCAGGCACTCAAAGACAGCATGAAACTGACATAGTCTGGGCTTCAAAGGAGGTGGTATGAAGAGTTGAGCAAGCCTTAGAGAGAAAGACTTTTAATTTGCCTGCAGACAATCAAAGATGAGTTCCCAGGAGGGGACACTAGATTTGAACTGTGAAGGGCAAGCAGGGAGCCTGCCAAGTGGGAACACAGTGGTAAGACTACATTCCAGGTGTCAGAACATTATGTGCAGGGGAAAGAAACAGTCTGCTATCACCAAAGGAAGAACCAGGGTGCTCAGAAGGCTCGGTGTGAGCTCAGTGTAAGCCCCTGCCCCTCTGTAGGTCCAAGGCACTGAGAGCCAAGATGTGTTCCTACTCCTGCAGCCAAGACACTAGCTTGCTGGACTTGGAATTGAGACTGCAGCTGAAACGCAGTGAGTGGCTTCCTTTCACCTTGGAGTTGGGAAGCATGGTACACCCTTGCCTCTGGGCCTCAGTTTCCTCACCTGAGAAATGGGGATAATGTTGCTTCCTTAGAGAGCTGCTGTCAAATTCTGTGTCAGGGCACCAGACACAGTTTGCTTGACAAGTGATGGCCAAACCAAGGAAGGACAGACAGAACACCACCCTCAATCAGACCACTAGAGCTCATCTGCCTGTGGGCCTGTGGCTAAAGCTAAAGCACAGTAAGGAAGCTAAGTCCATCCACTCAACCTATGTGTACTTAGGTGTCAGCTGATGCACTGGTGACGACACAGACCAAGTGGGGTAAGAAATGTAGAACCTGTCAGGGTTGAGGCAACTTTCTACAGCATTCCACGCTTTTCCAGGCCTTTGCTCCTGCCATGTCCTCTGTGGTCTCCACCCTGAAACTCCTAAAAATAGAACCTGAGTCTTTTCATCTTTGTAACTAGAGTGCCCAGGTAGGGATTAACATCAAACAATTGTTTAAAAACAAAACAGAAAAGCTGGGCATGGTGGCACCTGCCTATAATTCTAGCATTCAGGAGGCTGAGGCAGGAGCATCACTGCAAGTTCAGGCCCACCTGATGATACATCGAGGCTCTGTCTTAGAGAGAGAGGGAGAGAGAGAGAGAATCTTCAGCTGTTTGTGAAACCCCTGGAGAGTGCAGGACTGTCAGAACTGAGAGGTGGAAACAGGGTAACGTGCTCCTCTCCACAAGTCCTCCACTTTGAACTCACAGGGCAGCAGTGGAGAGACTTTTGAAGTCAGTCAGACCAAGTTCAAATCCCAACTCTCCTCTCGGACTGCCACGAGCTTCGCTGAGCAAAGCCCTGGCCTCAGGTTCCATATGCAGCATGCTGGCTCCCTCATGTTCCACGAGGTGCCCTTTTCCTCCCAATTCTGAGAGTCTTGGGAGTCCAAAGCCCACTGAGTGGTCCCACCCCACCCCATTGATGAGGTGTTGGTTCCCACACATCAGGATGAGATGGCCACAGTGCATAACTTGCCAAACACTTGACCTTTGGCCCCCTGCCCATGCACCCTTCCTCAGCACTGCTCCACCGCTGGGCTTGCCCTGCAGCAGGCTCTGAGTCAATATTGGCAGAGGGAGGGCAGGAGGTGCTGCTCTCAGAGGGAGGGTGTGGCCTGTGGTGGGCGGGTCCCACGCTGGCAGAATGGGAACATCATCACTGCCTTTGTGCTCCTCACAGCTTCCTGACTGATTTTCAAAGTGTCCTGGAGCCTGGGACACAAGAAGGCTTACTAAGTGCCTGGTGCAGGTGTAAGGAGGGCAGGGAGGGGGGGTGTGGCAGGGGTTCACTGATCCATGACATCTCTCATTTTATTTTTGAACATTAAAAAGCAAAGCAGCCCAAGGAACTGCAGATTGTTAACATCCTTCTTTAATACGCAAGGAGCGCAGGTGAAGCCAGGGCTAGTTGAGTTGTCTGGACTCCTTCCTGACATTTTACCCCTGACCCATCTATCTTGCTGACTCCTGTCAAGAGTGATGGGCTGACCACAGAAGCCTGGCCTTTGGGTGACCTCAGGCACTGATTCTTCCTGAAGTCATTTTTTTCAAGCCTCCTAGTGATGACAGGACTTTCGCATGACTGAACTGTGCTACACCCCACCGTGGCCCTGGAGGCAGAAGGTGCTCATCAATGTCTAAAGCAGAGTGGAGGACGGAACTGGGGCGCTTATCAGCAGCGCCAGGGAGTCACCAGGCATCCCGCCAGGGACTCCTCAGACATCCTGATTTAACCACCACGACAAATATGCACCACTCCGGGGACAGATTGCTCCTACTTCAGAGGAGAAAATGGGAGGCTAGGAGAGGGAAAGGAGAGTAATCAAAGGGTCCTAGGCCTCTGTGAAACTTCAAGTTGGGGTTTGGGGGACGTCTCTAACGCCAGGTTTGTTGTGCTTGCTGCTCAGGCCCTACCCCTGCTTCAGGGTACTGATCCCTCAAAGGAACAAGGTTTTTACCTGGTTCTTTCTGTGTAGGCCAAATGTCTACGCCAGCAGCTTAGCTCTAAGCCTTGACCAACCATTCCAATCTGAGAGTTCAGGAACCTTTCAGCCACTTTGCTGGATTTTGCTTTAAGCTGACAGTGTTAACTATCAGGCCCTTTGTAGAAAGTCTGTAAACTTCAGATTTAAATCCCAGGCTCCCTGAGCTGCTTGCTATGTAGAAACTCAGTGCATGAACTAGAAGAATTTTTGAAGTCTTTGAATACAAAAACAGGTCACTGCTCCTAAATAACTGAAAAAGAATATTATCTTATAATGGGATGTTAAATCCAGACAACTGGCTCCCAGGGCTGTGTGCACGGTGCCAGGCTCATGAACTGGCCCCTGGAGAAGCTGGTATGAGTATGCATTCAGTGGTAAGATGGGTATCAATTCAACTAAGGTAAAATTAATTTGTTAAGTCTAGGTGGATGCAAAGCCGCTGACCCAGCAAACAAGTTAAAACCTCTGCTTCTCTGTTTCTGTGACCTTAAAAAAGTCCTTTCCCTTATGGCTTCAGTTCTCCATAAAAGGTTTTTTCAACTGGACATAGTGGTACATGCCTGTAATTCCAGCATCCTGGGAGGCTGAAGCAGGAGGATCACAAGTTTGAGCCCAACCTGGCTAACTTAGCAATTTAGTGAGACACTGTCTCAAAATAAAAAATAGAAAAAGGTTAGAGATGTAGCTTAGCATGAAGGCCCTGGGTTCAACCCGCACTATTGAAAGAAAAAACTGGGGGAGTGGTTATTAAGAATAAATTTTATATATATATTTTTTAATTAGTACTGGGATCAAACTCACAACCACGCGCTTGCAAGCCAGGTGCTTATGTTGCTGAGCTAAATCCCCAGCCCCAAATTATATTAAGACTGTGCTTGAATGCATGCTCCCAACATTATCTAGAACATAGGGTCTCAGCAATAAACTAAACCTAATCCCTGCCTATGGAATTTGATTATTTTAGTCTGTGGCTAGGGAAGAAAATAAATACATGTCATATATTGCATGGTGAGTGGTATGAAGAAAGTGTAAGAGCGCTGCTTCCTTAATCGTGGTGAGACATGTCTGTAATGGGATATTACACAGCTGTTGGAAAGAATGCAACACATCTGTATGTACTTGACATGAACAGAGCCCAGGGTAGATTGTCTTTTAAAAAAAAGTATAATGTATACACAGAATGTACATTTAACTTAAGGAAGAGGGGTTACTGAACTTGTTCAATGACACCTGTAGAGTCTGCAGAGAAAAACAGGGCAACTATTTACCTCTAAGGCTTGGGCTGGTGAGCACAATAGACCACACAGGGCAAAACATAGGAATGCTCAACCTATTGCATAAACATCATATTTACAGGCACGCATACATGTGCGCAAAAAGAGGTAAACATCTAACAATGACAACTGGGATAAAGAAGATATTTATCCTTTCACTGTGCTGTTCCCCTTTAGTTGGTTCCATTACTTCTGTACTTAGAAAAAAGAAAATTCAGTATTTTTTTTTCCAGTCACATCTGAGAACTTTTTTGGACACAGCTCCAGTGCCAGGGCCTGGCAGGCCCAGCACACTGCCTTCTTCCAAGTCTCAGAGCAAATGTAGTCCTGCAGTGCAGCACTCAGTTTTTCTATCACTAGGAGACAGAGAGTTGCTCCACAGACATATGAACAGGTGAACTCTGAGATAAACATTTAATGGAGAGAAAAACAACACTCAAGTTCATCCTTATGCATGGAGAACTGTAGGGGAGGGAGGCGTCCTCACTGGTCAGGAATCTGATGAGTGAGAGGTAGGTTCTGCTCCTTGGCATGGGGCAGATGGGAAAAAGAACAGAGTTCACAGATCCTGGGACTTGGACACTGTGAACTTCGAAGATCATGAGCAGCGCATGCCTGTGTGCCAGATGGATGTGTGCGGGGGGGGGGGGGGGTGTGTGGCCATTATACCACATTCTTTGGCTCATGACAAGGATGAAGGTGACACCGAGATCCCAGAGGCTGAGTACTTCTGCGAGGGGTGAGGACTGTGACCACGCCCACAAATAGCCAGGCCTGCTGGGCCATGCCTGGCATAACCCTGCTGCCCCAAATGCTGATGGCACACCTAGCTGCCAGGCCACTCAAGCCCACATTCAGGCCAGTGCCTGGCTGGAGAAAACTCTTGTGGAGGCTGGTGTCATGGTGTAAGGCGTTGGCAGTGAGGACTGCCTCCACCATGCCACAGAGGGCAATGACCTGAGCTGTGACCACTGGGATAGATGATGGGCTTCACAATCTGCTCCAGGTACTTGACAAATAGGGCTGTCAAAGGCAGCACGCCCATGGCTGTGGGAGACAGGTGAGATGAGCCCAAAGCAGCACAGGCGCCAGCGGCCAAGACCCTGGAGGGAAACTTTGTCACAGCTTTGAGGGCCACTCCATTCTATAGAGCACATGAACACTCAAGGAATACAGAAAGGCTGTGTCTTTCTTCAAGCTGGGCAGCCCATTCTGAGGCAGCTCTCCCTCTCTCCAGCAGATAGCAGTGCTGTGCTGCCAGCCAACTGACCCATCTAGGGCCCACTCTGCTACAGTAATGGGACAGGAGTATGCTCCAAGTCGGCTGCACAGGTCCTGCACTCCTAAGTAAGCCTCAGAGCTGCTGACCCAGAAAGTGGCTGCTAATCCCTGTACAACTGGGAACAAGCTCCAAGACATATCCTGGGGAGTGCTGTTTCTGACACTGACCCTTTCATACCCACTCCCAAACTCCGGGGCAGGAAGAGACCAGGGCAGGAAGAGACAAGCTCTGGTCTAAGCCAATTCAGGCAGATGTTCTGTGCAGCAGAGGCCATGATACCCAAAGATTCCATTAGCTGAGAACTGAAGAGCTCCCTCTCTTAGCAGAGTATGGAGGCCCTGAGGAAACAAAAGTCAGAGAAATGGAGGAGGCAAGCCCTGCGTTTTTTCTACCCAGGTTTGAGGCCTGCGAGTCTCAGGCTCAATTACTACAAAACCCCAATGTTTATGCATCAGCTACTGCCAGGCCTGGTGGCTGGATGACAGAGCCTCCAACTCCATTCCACCCCTCCCACAGAGGGAGGTAACAACTGGAGGTTTGTTTTGGTGGCCAGGGCTGGGCCTGCCAGCCTGGACACAGCCTCTCTGAGCCCGTAAGTCCAGCCAAGAGCCTTGCTGGCCTCTGTCATCCTGGGGACTGAGTGGCTTTGTCACCTCTACAAGTGAGGTGAGGGAAGGAATGAGGCGGCAGGCCCCAAGCCAATGCCACACACTTTCTCCTTTGTTCCAGGCCTCCCCAGCTCTGCCAGTGTGGGAAGGAGGGGGAAGTTAGACGCCTGTATCCTTAGTGCTGGGGCCCTGACACCCTGTGACCAGGAGCACTGGGCACAGCTGAGCTCCCTGAAGTCACAAGCTGATTATGGGGGATTTGGGGCTGACCCAGCTCTGAGGCAAGTAGGGTCGAATCCCTGAATGGCTCAGCACTGGACAAGGATCATCTCAGGACTGTTTACATTGTGGTTACAGCCAAAATAGCCACGCAAAGAAAAAAAAAAGCCACGCAAAGGATCTTTCCAACTGAAAATAGCCACCATCTTGGTTCAGGCATGAAGCCGGACTCACCACAGCCACCAGTGGTAGTGGAGCCTCCATTTTACAGAGAAAAACAAGGCACTTCTCCAAGGTCATAACTTCATTTTGTTTCCATTCACAAAAGGGTTTCAGTTGTTAAATCATATCTAATCCAACTGTTAAAAAGACTCCTACTGCATTATTTCTGTTCATGTAGGGTGGATGAAGAATGGCACTGAACACAGAGGTGTGAAAAAAAAAAGAACCTTTTTAAAAATTCCATGGAGGCCGGGGTGGTGGTACTCCCAGCATTCAGGTGGCTAAGCCAGGAGCATATCCCCAAGTTTGAGGCTAGACTGGACTACACAGCTGAATTCAAGGCTAACTTGAACTATATAGGGGGACCCTGTCTCAAAAAAAGGAAAAAAAAAAAAAACAGTTAACAACAAAAAAGTCTTTCCATAGGCTACCTTAACTCTTCTGTGAGAGCCTATCTTGGATAATTCTCCTTCTCTTCTCTGGCCTCCAATTCCTCATCTGTCAATTGGAGGACTAAACTATGGCCTGACTGAAAGGTCTTCTGCTCTGACTTTTCTCAATACTCCAATAGCTTCCTGATAAAACCTGCAGCATGTATTGGGGTAGAAGGCTCATGTGTGGCTTTTGGTTTTTCATTGGACCTGAGGTCACTGTGACTTATTTCTTGCTCACAGAGCAGGTGTGAAGATTGCAAAAGAAAAGGTACATGCGAGTTCCTTTCAAACTATCCAAAAGCCAACCCAAATCCAGGCAGATGGATGGGAACAAAGAAACCTAAGGCAGGGCAGGACTAATACACCAGCTGACCTCAGGCTATGGCCCTGGCACTCTCACCATGTGCCATCTCAGCAAATTGGCCTCCTGTAAGGCCCTAATGGGAGGAAGTGACCAGTGGAAACCTAACTGATTTATCTAAGTAATACTAATAAGCCAGGTATCCTAACTTCCCCAAAGCTCACACTGCCCAAATGTCAGACCTCTAAATATAGGCTGAGGTCCTCACACAGTGGTCCCTCAGGCCGAGGCAAGCACAATGCATGAAAGGTGTCCAAGGAAACAAGGACCATTCATGAAGTTTCTATGGGGACAGATATCCATGATTTTTCCTCTGAATTCTTACAAACATTCTAATAATAAAAAATATTTTCATCTGTAGATGAAGTAACAGTTAAACTGGGATTCAAAACCACATCTGCAGCACTTCAAGCAAATACCTATACTCTGCACTGTTACAGCTGAGGAGCCCTGTAGATTTCTGATGTCTACTTTGTCTAGAGAGCTCACTCCTGCCTGGAAACCAGCAGAGATGGTGGGTGAGGCCCTGGCTGGCCAGGCAATTCTGATTCCACCTGTTCCCTCCATACTTCCTACTAAGTTAAGCTCATTACTATGAGCCACAGAAAAGCGTAATGGAACACAGGGAAGTCAGCAGTCAATCCCCAGTTCCAAGAAAATAAAGAGGAACAGAGCAGAACCAAGACATCGGAGCTAGACACACCCAACGCATGATACACCTCTCTGGGTCTAAGTTTAATGTTTGGCACAATGTTGTGGCATTGATCAAATCAGAGGTTTCCAAAGACAAGGGCTGTTTTCCAGAATGCATAAAATCAGAGAATTTAGTAAAAAAAAAAAAAAAGTTTAGTGTAAATACTATCTTTGTCTTTTGAGATTTCCACTCATTTACTAATGTAACAGCATACACATTATGAATTTATAAATATGGATAAGCCACTGGGGAGGGAGATGCTTCAAAATGATCTTCTGACAACTGCACAGTGTGATTTGGAGAGTATCATGGGAAAAGCACTCACTGTCACAGCATTTAGATCAGACTCCATAGTTTGTCCTTGAAGACAGACTATCCCCTCTAGCAAAAAAGACAGTGGAGATGCAAGTGAAAACCCCTTCTCATTGACCTGGGTTTACATCTGCTCAGTTACTTGGTAGCTGTGCAACTTTAGTAAAGTTACTTCTCTTTTATAAGCTCCAGGCAGATAAAAAACTACAGCAGAGCTATGTTTAACAGTGAAAAGCATTTTCAAAAAGCATCTCAGTAAACTCTTAAGCAGCTGTTGCTTTTCTCCCCTACTCTGCTGTCTACACTCAGAATATTTACTTATCTGCCCAATAAATACACCCAGGTCTGGCGTCATATGTTTTTTCCTTTGAGGAAGTGTAAAGAGTTATCCCTATCTTGCATGTAAAGAAACCGTGGCCCAGATATGTGGGTAGGGGTAGGGGGTGCTCTGGAGAAACAGCGAGTTCTTGGACTTCCGGGGTCTCAGCTGTTGTCAATAGCTAAAATCGTTTCTCTTGTATTTTATTTAGTTTTCCCCATCTCTGTGGTGCAGCCATAGTGCCCTGGTTAACGTTTTTCATGTCTTCACTCAAGCCTCAGAGCCAAGGCAGGACAAAGCAAGTCCAGCTTGGACAGGTATGGGGAGGTCTGATCCCACTGAGTACAGTTTCTCAGCTCAACCCCACCAACATCTCCACAGCTCACGGAAGGGCAATTCGGGTTTGGTCCAGTGCCTTTGAGAATCAGGCTTAAAAAGGTTACAGAGCAGGAGGAAAACACAAGTAGATAATGAAAAATGTTTTAAACTGGTCGTGGTAGTGCTCACCGGTAATCCCAGTGGAGATGGGTGGATCATCTCTGAGGCCAGGTTTGGGCTATACATTAAATTCAAAGCCCGCCCGAATTACATAGTGAAAGCTTGTCTCAAAAACCAAAAGAGCTGGGCATGGTGGCCCACGCCTTTAATTCTAGCATTCAGGGGCCTCAGGCTGGAGGCTCACCACAGGTTCTAGGCCAACCAGGCTACATAATGAGCTCAAGGCCAGCCTGCATTGTTATTGAGACTCTGTCTCAAAACAAACAAAAATTTTTTAGGAAAAATGTGATCAAGCCGGGCGTGGTGGCTCACACCTGTAATCCCAGCACTGAGGAGGCTGAGGCAGGAGGATCGTTGCGAGTTCAAGACCAGCCTAGACTACAAAGTGAGCTTAAGGCCAGTCTGAACTGCATAGAGAGACCCTGTCTCAAAAAGAGCAAAAAAAAAGTGATCTGCCGGGGATTTAGCTCAGCGGCATAAGCGCGCAGTCGTTGAGTTTGATCCCCAGAAAAAAAAAAAAAAAGAAAGAAAAGAAAAAGAAAAATGTGACCTATAAATAGTCTAGACAAGAGCGAAGTCGGCAGAGAGGAAGGAAACAACACTTTACCCATACAGGGGCTCGAAAGATGTCTTGTTGAAAAAACCTCTGGGGTAAACTTAAGAGCCCTTGAAGGACAAGCTAGTTTCCAGAATCTGAGAGCTTATCAAGAGAGTCGTTTGCTTCCAATATAAAGCCCTTGTCCTAAGGACAGGGTCTCCTTCCCACTCGAGGTCATGGAGGAGCCCTCAACTCCACCAGATACTGCCCCGCAGTCCCAAGCGCGCCTCGTCGGAGAACATCTCCATTGGCCTAAGCAAAAGCTTGGGGTCCGCACTACTCCGGAAAAAGGAGCGCGGAAACTAGCCGTTCGCTTCCATCCAGGGAGCGGAGCCCCCACGCTAGTGTCCCGGACCGATGGAAGCACCCTCCGTCTCGGCACCGCGGGCTCCTGGGAAGCGCCTCCCGCCGGCCCGCAGATCTGCAGCCGTGCGGGGGCGCGGGGCAAGCAGCCCGGATCCCGCCGGCAGCGCTGGCGGGTCCCGCCTCCTTCGCTCAGGCCAGCGCCGGGGCCCGGCCGGGGGCTCGGCCCGCTCAGCCAATGGGCGCCGCGCTCGGGCCCCCTCCCCCGCCCGGGAGGAGCAGACGCAGGGCAGCCGCCTCCGAGGTCGTGCGCGACGTGCTGCGCTGGGCCCCTGGTTGCCGGTCCTCTCCGGGCCGCGTGGATACACCGCGCCCCGGAAGGAAGCCGGTACGCGATGCGGGCGCCCAATCGCGCACGCGGCACCCTAGCGCCCGCTGGATCCGGAGTCCTGGCCCCGCTGCGCCCAGGCCCACGCCGAGCTGCGCTCCTAGAAGCGCGCTGCGCGTGGCGGGCGCATGGCGCGTGGCCGAGCGGCTGGGCGCCCTGGGCCGACCCAGGGTCTCGCGGGGCCCCGCCTTTGTCCCGGGTGGGTAAGGCCAGCGGCGCGCGACTCACCTTGCTGCTGGGCTCCATGGCCGCGCTGCGCTGGTGACTCTGGCAGTGCCGGGTTGCGCGGGCGGCGACAAGCGGACGGGCGGCGCTCTCAGAGGAGGTTCCGCTCCGGTCCTCGGACTCCGACTGACTCCTCCCGTCTGTGGCCCACGGCGTGCGAATGCACTCACTTCGGGACTGGACCCGGGGCTCGGGACCCACCCGCCCGCACGCGATACCTCCAGCCTCCAAGCTCCGGAGCGCGCGCCGGTGGAGCGTTTATAGGACCCCAGCCATTGGCTGGCCGGTTGGTGTGTCGGGAGGGAGGGGCATGTGGGCGGGGTCTGCACGAAAACGTCCGGGGAGGGGCTCCGCGGGGAGGGGGCGGGTGGGGGAGGGGCAGAGGGCGTCTGGCCGGTATCTAGTTTTGCTGGCGGCTCTGCTGTGCTCCTGGTTCGCTGGGACCCTTAGGCTCTCGCTGTGTGACCTTGGGCAAATGCGCTCACCTCTCTGAGCTTAGCAGCCTCTAGTAAAATGGAGGAGCTGGTACCCGGCTGTAAGGCAAGCTGGGAGTCGCCTAGCGTGGCGCTTCAGAGCCAACGCTCTGTATTCCTGTGTGGGTAATTTAAGGTAAACTCAAAATAATAGTAGTACCATCTCCTAGCGTCGTTGTGAAGATTAAGTGAATTAATATTTGTAGAACATTTTGAACCACGTCGTTCTACCACGCGGAAAGTGGTTTTTAATTCTTTATTAGCGAGGCTACAGGAGGTCTTGCTCCCTGATTAAGTCCTCCCTGGCTTCCCCACCTTCTCCTCCGTGAGAGCCTTCCAAGCTTTTTGCACCTCATCTCTGACAGTCCCGGGTGCATCAAGGACCACACTGAGAGTAGTGAGAGAGGAGGCAGGGTAACTGAATGATTAAAAGCATGGGAAGTCGACAAGGAAGCAGCTCCTCTGCAAACTGGCCCGTAGCAGGATCCCAGGCTCCACCTCTTGGTCTGTGAGCCATGGCTTTCTTATGGGTAACATGCGGTTCCTAACACTACCCACGAGCTGTAGTGAGAGGGACATTTTTCAGGTGTGCCCATGATGTGCTTAGCATGTGGATGTTTACTGGTGGTGCTGCTGGTACTGTCATCTGATTTTACTGCATCTCCTGTTCTAAGGCCGTGCCTTAGGGACACAGTGAAGGGAAAAACCTCCAGTCTCAAGGTCTGGTCAATCCTAGCTTAGGCTAAAGGTCCCTTTCTTGGTGGAGGGGACCATGGTGCGGTTTTTTTGAGAAACAGAAAGGCTAAGATGACCCTTGGTATTGCTGAGCAGTATACGCTCTTGTCTTCAGGACCTTTATATTCTCTGGTCTTCCTTGCCCCCTCCAATACCGGACCCTGTGAAGATCCTGCTCCCTTAGCTGACAGTTTCAGAGAGAGCAGGCCGGGAGCCTGCTGTGAAGGCCCTTCTTTAGGGCACCGGCTTATAGCACACCACCCCGGCACATCTGTACCTTTGCTCAGGTTGTCTCCTCTACCTTGGAAGCCCTTCCTCCACCTAAGTGTGCCAAAAAGTGTCCCAAGAATGGATCCTCCTCCAGGAGAGCCCCTTCTTTCCCAAGCAGGAATGTTTCTGTCCTTTATCACTTGGTGTCACTTAGTCTACTGTCATCTGACTGCCTCCCCCAGCAGATTGTGAGCATCTTAAGGACAGGGTGAAGGAGTGGAGGAAGGAACAAATGAAGAGACCACTCTGCAACTAATCTGTCTGGCTCTACTTTCTGTGCTACCTCCCTGCTGGACATCTCTCCCTGGCTCCCATTTCCTCACACAGCCAGCTCATTGGTTATGCTTCTGCTCAGTTGCTGGCCCTGTGCTGGCCCCTTCCCCAGGAACAGAGGCATGAGAGCCCACTGCTAGCTTCCTGGAGCCCCCCAAACTGGAGGAGATACAAGAGGAAGGATGAGTAGCAACATCAAGTCAAGTACAGGATGTGTATGTACAAGAGCAGAGCTCATGCCACAGGAGAAAGTGAGGGAGTGGAGAGCCCTTGGGGGTAGGGGCATGGTGAGCAGGGTTTTGAAGACTGAATATGAGTTCACTGAATAGATGGGAGGGATGGCCATTCTTGGCAGGGCAAGAGCAGGTGTGTAAGTAGCAGACCGTCAGAGGATGCTGACTGAAGGGACAGCCTCAGAGACTGAACTGCACTCAGAGATTGATGGTGGAGCCCCAGTATAGACTTTGGAGTTCCAGCTCTGCTGGTTTTATTTTTGTTTTGCCAAACACCCTTAAGCATGTTCCTTCTCTTCTCTGAGCCCCAAGACCCATGTCTATAAAGTCGGCACAATAGTCCCCTCCTAGATCAGCCTGGGGGAGGGCGGGTGGAAGTATGTAAAGGTTTATCCACATAACTGTACTGTATTAATTCCTGATGTCAGCAGTTCAGTCAAATTCCCAACCCCATGGTCGGTGCCACTTGAGGACAAAGCAGCGTAGCCAGAAAAAGTCTTTACCTTTGCTTCACCTACCATACCTGCCCAAACACACTCCCATTACCTGCTTGAAATTGCACTTCTCTGCATTCTCTCTCTTCTATGTGTTTTATGGTCCCTGGAGGCTACTGTGAGAGATCAATTCACTCTGAGCTATAGACATTGAATCAGAGGTTAGACTGTTGCTCCTCTGATCAGCTGACATGCCCTAGGCAGAGTTGGGGCAACAGAATATAACTCCATCTAGGGAGAGAACACCTGCGAAGACCTGAGAGAGGGGATACAGGCAGAAGCCTGGAAGGGTGGCTTGAACCAGCTTGTGGCTAGCTAGCCTTTGTGGTGCACCTAGCTGCTAGGGGTTTAGGAAGGAGATGAGATACAGGGAGAGAGAAGAGATGAGCTTAAAGAGATGGGATCACAAAGGCTCCCAACAGCCAGGCACAGGAATCAGTGTTTTATTCAGTGCACAGTGGGGAGCCATTGGGAATTTTTAAGCAGATAAGGAACCTAAGGAAATCTCAGCCTCTTTACAACCTAAGGTTGCTGGTGGCTTTAGGGAAAGTGGGGAGGTGGTGGAGCCCCAGCTTTCAGCCTGGACACACTTCACGTCCCCTCTTCAGTTTGCGCCCACACTGGCAGCTTTGTTCTCTGGAGGCTGACTTCAGTCTTGGGAGGAACTAGAGCTTTGCTGGGTGGATTCCAAGCAGTTCAGCCCCAGCCAGTCTGGAGGAAAAGAGCTCTGGGACTGGGGGACTGATGGGGAGGTGCCAGGTGCACATGCTCCAGCGGGTGCCAGGTGCGTGCTTGAGAGCACGCAGTTGGGCCCCTGGGGCTGAGGGGCGGTGCTCTGTAGGGTGGGTCCTAGCAACCAGAGCCGGGAGTGAATGAGGCTGCCTGAGCCCGGAAAAGGCTCTTTTGCCTTTAAAGGTAAGCGTCCCTGGTATCAGGGAGAAAAGCTTCTGCTGAGTCAGCAACTGCTGATGCACCGGGGAGCTGGCAGGTGCTGGATCTGGAGAGCCCCTAATCTGCAGGATGTTTTGCAACTCAGATCCTTCTGGACTGCAGGTAAACATAGTGTTTGCAAGGCTGGCATTCCTGCTGGGTCAGGCAGGAGAGTTTTGCATGTTTTCTGTTTTCATTCTGATTTGCACACCTGTTCGAACCTCCTGCTTCCAGAAAGTTCTCCAGCATCCCTTTCTGATCCTTTCATCTGGTCCTCTGCAAGTGATATATTTGGTGTAACCACCAGTAAGATGCTGGAGGATACTGATGGAAGACTACCTGCTCCACATCTTCAGAGCACTAGAACCTCCGCGGGATAGGTACTTCACACTCACCATGCTTAACCCTTGCATTGTCTGCCCCCCACCTCTGCTAGTTTCCCCATCAGATATGGTGTCTTCCTGACTTCTCTCTTTCTTCCCCATACCTGAGTTCTAATATCTAGTCAGTCCTGTGGATTTTGCTCTTCCTAAAGACTAATGGAAGTCAGGAATGGTGGCACATGCCTGTCATCCAGGTTACTTAGGAAGATCTATAAAGCCAGCCTGGGTGACTTAGGGATACCCTTAATGATATCCTATCTCAAAGTAAAAAAAAAAAAAAAAGTGCCAGGGGATGAAGCTCAGTGCAAGACCTTGGGTTCCATCCCTAGTACTGCAAAAAATAAAAACAAAACAGAATGATGAGAGTCCATCTCCTCTTGAAGTCTATCCTTGAAGTGCCTCCTCCAGTGCAGGCGAGAGCCCAACAGCTCCTTCCACCTGCTCCCAACAAAGTCTCTTCAAAATAACCAAACCACCCCCTCTTTTAAACCTCTGTACACAGCCTACAACAACGTGGATATCTCTCACAGGCATCATTTTGAGGCCATATGCGAAAGAGTGGGGCTGTGTGTACATAAAGTTTAAAAACAGGCAAGAAACTATGTGGGGCTAGAGTGTGTATCTGAAGAACCCTTCCGTCCTGGAAGGGAGGGTCTCAACTACAAGGAGAGCTGATAATCAGGGTGAGACAGGTGGCAACCAGATCAGCACTTCTGGTGTTTTCCTTTTGCCCTAAATTTTGATAAGACTCAGCATCACATAGTTACATGGGTATTTTGTCATTGTGGAGTTTTTGCACTAATATTGATTTTTCAAAAACACTGCATTAAACTGGGCATGGTAGCACACTCCTGTAATTCCAACACTTGGGAGGCTGAGGCAGGAGGATCATTGCAAGTCTGAGACCAGCCTGGGCTACAAAGTGAGCTCAAGGCCAGCCTGAACTGCATAGTGAGACCCTGTCTCAAAAAGAACAACAACAAAAAAAAAAAAGCAAGGGCTCTCTGCATCTCAGCAAAGCAGTTGAGCTGACAGCCTGAGGTTTTGAGACCTGCTTTGTGTAGCTACACTGTCCCATATAAGCCCCTCTTTTTTTGTTTTTGTTTTTATTTTTGTTTTTGTCTTTTTGAGACACAGTCTCTCGCTATGCAGTTCAAACTGGCCTTGAACTCACTTTGTAACTCAGGCTGGTTTTGAATTTGCAAAGATCCTCCTGCCTCAGCCTCCTAAGTGCTGGGATTACAGGTGTGAGCCACCACACCTGGTTTAAACCCCTCTTTAGATTACTTTTCTCCTCAAAATTCCTATTGGCCAACAAACCTATCCCCCAAGCAACAAATCCAATAACTAATCAAGTAGTGACACTTGGAGGGGGTGGAGATGGAGCCCCTACCCCATAAAATAGGACTGCAGCCCCAAATTTGCCCATGTCCCAGCTCTAGGTGCCTCTATTCCTCCAGAGTGGGTTTGTACTGCTTCGTGCAATAACTGCAATGAAGTTTTTGCTTTGGACTTGACTTCTCTGACTCCTCCTTTCTACATCAGAGACAGAGACAAGCCCAGCTAGGGTGGGTCTGGGGACCCAAAGGGTGTAACATATAAAACAGAGCCTCTTTACTTTAGACTCTACCATGCAGCAGTTGGATCAGAAAGGAAGCACACACCTCACCTCCTAACCCAGCAGCCACCACCCAGCCCGCGTCTACCAATGCAGACTCCCCACCCAGCCCCCACCTGCATACCACCTGGTAATCACATGCATATTCATCACAGACAGGCTGACTGACTCATTCATTACACTGCAACTGACTCACACTTTACAGGGGGGCAGTTAGAACCAGATGACAGCCAGCCCGGAGAAGCCATTCCTTTCCATGCGTAGGTTGGAGGCCCCAAGCCCTGTGCAGTCTAACTCATAAAAGGGAAAGTGCTGTGGTTGGCTGGAGACAGGACCTTGGACTTGGAGAACAGACATCTGCTCAACTCTGGGCTCTGTTACAAATTTGTGTGGTGAGTGGTTCCTAGAGCTTTGTCATGAAAGGGTTACCACAGGTAATGTCCCAGAATTGCCACAGACAAGGCTGTGAGGGACCTGCTCTGTTTAGGGATGTGTGAAAGAGTATATAACTCCTGATGTAACTCACACAGGCATAGTGCATTCATTAAGACTGTTGAATGGAGATGTGCATTCATGGACAGGGAAAGAAAGCCACAATATTTTTGAATGGTGAAAATAGGCCACTGAAGCATATGCTTGTCACGGTACCTGAAGTAAATATGCATATATCATGTAGATGGAGTTCTATAAATGTATGCTGAATGCTAACTGAAATTATCTATGGATAGTGCATTAGGGGTGATTACTTTCTTTTGCATGACTGTATCTGCATTTTGCTGACATGAGTGGGTATTAATTGAGGGATAATTCTTACCTCACAGGGCAATGGTGTGTTTTAACTAAGACATTTATCCACCAGTTCAATAAGGATTTGTTAAGGACCTATTATGTGATGGAGTTTATGAAGGCTGGCCAGCACTACATAGAGGCTTGGTAAGTTGGGGTCACTCAAGGATCCGGTTTCCTGGAACTCGCAGTGAGTCTGGACCCTTGTGTATAGAGACTTCTGCACAAAGCATCTATATCCTTCTGGATTAAAGGATGTTAAAAACAACAGTGTTTCAGCTACCCACTGCTGCAGTGGCTTTAAGTAGCAATGATTTATTGTTTCTCAGAATTTCATGGATTGACCAGACGGTTCTGTTTCACATGATGTTCCGCATATCTGGGCCATTCTTTCCACATGTCCTCCTCTGTCCCCTGCAGGACAGCTTGGGCTTCCTTACAGAATGGCAGCTGGATTCCTAAAGAGAGTGTTCCCAAAGGACTTGCCCTAATGTAAAAAGGCCAGTACACCCAACTATATCAATGTAAATTATATCTGATATAAATTGTGTTGTCCCCTTAATCAATAATAAACATTTCTTTGCACATGAATGTTTTCCCAATACAATTTTCACTAATTAACTAATTAGTTAAGTTTTTATGGCACCAGAGACTGAACCCACGGCCTCACACTTGCCAGGTAAGTGCTCTACAACCAACCTGTACCTCCAGCCTTCCTGACACTTTTTTTTTTGTGTGTGTGTGTGTAGAACTGGGGAGGCAGGTGAGCACCACCACACATGGCTCAATGCAATTTTTAATGACCAAATGATGATAGCCTATCATTGGTTGAACCAGTTCCCTACTGATGAACACTTTAAGTAGTTTTTATTTTGGAGCCATTATACACAATTGTGTCAACAGTTGCATACTAAGAACTCAGTACAAATTCTTGTAGGAAAGGGATTACAAGGTCAAAGACAGATGCATTTGTTAAGACATTGCCAAATAGTCTTTCAAAAATATTGTCTTGCCAGGTGTGGTGGCACATTCCTGTAATTCCACACTCAGGAGGTCAAGGTAGGAGGATTACTGTGTGTTCAAGGCCGACCTGGGCTACAAAGTGAGTTCAAGACCAGTCCGAACTGCATAGTGAAACCCTGTCTCAAAAAGACCAAAACCAAAAACAATAACATTGTTTTATGCTTCTACGAGCTATAAAAGGACCTGCTCTTTCACAATCCTCTAATCAATACTGGGCCTGGTTTGTGTTTTAGTCTTTGTCGATTAGATCTGTGACAAATGTTGTCTCATCATGGTATTTTATTTCTGTCTTTAAAAGAGAGAAAAATCCAGTCTTGGTAGGACATGACTTTAATCATAATACTCTGGGAAGTTCAGGCAGGAGGATCATAAATCTGAGCCCAGCCTGTGCAATTTATCAATTTAGTAGATCTTGTTTCAAAATATAAAATGAAAAGGGCTGAGACGTGGCTCAGTTTGAAGGCCCTGGGATCAACTCCCAGTGCTGCAAAAATATAAACAAAAATGAAAAAAGAGTCAAAGTGACCCAAAGCCAGTGCTCCAGCCTTATCCTGGGAGCAGCCCTAATTCCACTGCAAGGCTGAAGCACCGCAGTGAAGTATCTCTGCCCAGACTCAGGCTGGAGCATTGAAGTATAATGCTAAGAGTCATGCTTCTGGCTGCGACACAGTCATTGTCCTAGCTGTGCTGAGAGTGGTCTTTGTCCTTATGGCCTTATGAACTATTAGCTGGGGGACACCTTCCTGTGTAAAAGTTGGGTCCCTGACTTAGGGCCAGCCTGCATCTTCTTGGCTGTGGAACAAGCAGTGGAACTTTTCTGAACCTCGAGCTTTTCATCCAGAAAATGAAAACTTTCAAAATTATTAACTTCTATGTGCCTGATACTGGTAATCCTCACAGGAACTCTCCCAGGTTGGGAGTGTCTGGCCCACTTTGCAGATGAGAACAAAAGAGACCCAGAAAAAGAAAATAACTTGCCCCAAATTATCTACTAAGTAAGTAATGGAGCTAGAAATGAGCTCAGGTCAACCTAGACCAGAGCCTAGGTGAATGCCTACAGACGCCATGAATGATTGGCTGAGAGGGACAGTAAGGAGCACTGCAGGAATCTGTGATCACAAGGCAGTTTTAGAACTTATCGCCTGGCTGGATGATGAATTTGAGTTATCGTTAGTGGGCAGGATGGCCTGACTGGGGACTGGGAGAATTAAGGTTCTTCCACAGAAGTCTGAAAAGATATCCAGTTCCTGCAGAGGGAGGCAGGGCCCTTCCCTGAACACTTGTTACCCTCAACCCATGGACGCATGCATGTATGTGCTAGGAAACCTTTAACTACATGCAGACTTTTGCTCTACTCAACTTTCATGCTGGTTCTAGTCTAAATGTACTGTTGTGATGCACATTCTTTACATGGGGCTGCCAGGGCACAGGGACATTGGGTAACCCACCAAGGTGGGAAAGCTGGGTTCCTGGCTGACTCAGGGGCTCACCCTCTTAACCATGGCCCAGGAGTGAGGTGCTCCTGGCTGTAACATTGGCATTACATAGCCTGTGATCTGTCACCCCATCCGAGCCACCTCTCAGCCCTGTTAGGTGACCAAGCAGAGCCATTTTCTACCTCACCCCCTTTCCAATGAGGCCCAGGGACAGATGAGAGATTCAGCAAAGGCTGCTTAGTCTGGATAGGGCAATGGTGGGATAGGGAAATCTCACAATTTTTGCAGGATCCCTGCCTACCAGGGAAGCTGTGACCTCAGCAGTGAGGGCAGGCAGGTGTTCTTTCCAGGGAAACAAGGTGTGGCAGGATGGAAAAAAAGTGAAGTCAGGGAAGAATGAAGCTGGGAAGAGAAGAAATCAAGTCTCTGAGGATTTGTGGGGGAAAGATAAGGGAGCTAGACAGGGCAGGAATGGGGCTTGGCTTGGGAAGTACTTAGCAGAGAGTTTAAACAGGGGCCATGTGGGAGTGTAGAGCTATGGGGTTAGAGATTATTGGATGCAAATTAAGATTTTGCTACTTATGAGAATGGTGAGTCTGAGCAAATGATTTTCCTGAGCCCAAGTGTTCTTGTCAGTAAAAGACCTGGATTGCTGTCTGGCCTAAATTCTGGCTCTGCCACTTAGTAGTTGACCTTGGGCAAATGAATTCACCTCTGCGGGTCTCAGTGACTCCAGATATAACATAATCCTGGAAATAAAAGACCCCCCCCAGGTGTCAATGAAGATGAAGGAGTCTAGATTCGTGTGTAGAACCCTTAGAGCAGGCTTTTCACCTGCAGAGAATTTGCTATCCTCCTCCTCACCACCATTGCCATCGCTCCATCATCACTGTTATCATCATCATCATCATCATCTTCATCATTGTCTGCATCACAGGATTCTCAGGAGGCTTACACAAAGCAGCTTGTACAAACTGTCTGGCACAGGGATTATTAAATAATTATGGGGCAGAGTGACAGGTGCTGTGACATAGGGTGAAGACTTACAGCAAAGAGAGAATAGTTCTGTCTCACTGTCTGAAAGAAGGTTGGGAAAGCCTTCCCAGAGGAAGTAGAGTTTTAGTTGGACCTTGCAGGATGTGCAAATGTTCTCTAAAGCTTGGGGAAGATAGGAAGATAAACTTGTGCAAAGATTTGTCTGTGAGAGGGAAACCCTGACTCTGAGTGTGTCAGAGGAACATGGGCAGTTTTACGAGGCTGTGTGTTTGGGGTGAGAGGCAAGGCATAAAGCTGCAGGGACACTGGGACCAGATCCCAGAGGGTTGGGAGTAACTTGCTGGGGTTTAAATTTCATCTAGTTGGTGGGCAGTTTCTGACAGTATGTCAGTTTAAGGAAATACCCCTCTATGGTCCCACCCAAGGATATTCTGAGCCAGTAGGGTTTAGAGAGACTCAGGGATCTTCACTGTTTAAGGTTTGGCAGAAAATTTTAATTCCCACCAGGGATGAGAACCCCTGACACTGGGGGAGGGAGGGTGTTTAAAAGAAAAGGTAGGTCCCTTTGAGATGTCTGGCCCCGACTCCCAAGATCTGAGCAGAGAGCTTGACAAGGTGAGGAAGAGATGTAGGCGTTCCTAGCTCCCTGCTTCCCACTACTTTCCAGGGAAGTTGCATGCTCTGATGCCCACAGTTACCTCCAGGGCTATACCCTGAAGATGCTTCTTCCCTGTAGTTCTTTGGCTCCAGCAGGGACAACTAACCTTCCTGCCTCCCTCTCTCCCTCCCTCCTTCCATCTCACAAATAGTTTTGTACTCCTCTGCCATGTGTAGGCCCTGTGTTGGGCCCTAGAGTATTGTGGTGAATAAAATAGTAGTTCCTTCCTTCTTCCCCAAAGCTTTGGGTCAGTCCTAGCTCCCTCAGATCTGCTGATTGCGAAGCGATTTGTCATCAGGAATGTGGCTAAATTCAAGGCAGCTGAGACAGGAAATCCACCCAGGGATTTCAGCGTCAGGGCCCAGTGGTCTAGTCTCCTGGCCCTGTAGCATCCTGGTCTACCCCACCCCACCCTCATGAGCCCAGTCTCTGTCCTGACTTAGGCCTTGCCTGCCTAACTCCTGGGCTCCAGAGCCCTGGTGCCTAGAGTGGGTGTCTGGTATGCAGCCCACCTTCCATTCCAGCATACAAAGAAGACAGCAGTTTTTAGCAAAAGCTGAGCAGCTCTTCCTCAGGGCAGGGTCAGAGATGGTTTCCTGGTAGGATTAGCAGAAACAACAGACATGAGGAAATAACAAAGATTCTGGGGATTTCAGAGCACACAACTCAGGTACAGGATGGATGCCTGAAGAGAGCTGGGGGTAGGACTCAGGAGGCAGCTTCCTCCCCTCTTTCTCAGAGCTGACTTTGTTTTCTTCTTTTTCATCAGGATCCCTTGCTCACTCTAACCCCATCCACATCATTACCAGATGTCTCTGTCTCATTCACTTATTCATTGCCATTCATTCATTCATTCATTCATTCATTCATTTTTTCTTTCCTTTTCTGACACATAGGAACTATGAGCCAAAGATAGGATAAATCTGTAGGCAAAATATGACCTTGGATGTCATCCTCAGTCAAATAAAGAAGTCAACATAATCAAACAACTCTAACACAACATAATTATCACCTCCATGGCATTACATGCATAATGTTATAAAACCAGGGTGTAACCAATGTAAGGCTGATTCTTGAAGAATGAGTAGGAACTTAAGGAGAGGAAGCCGCAGAGAGAGTATCAAGGGCAAAGACACAAAAGCATGTGAATGGAGCACAACTGAGTTTCAAGTAGCAGAAGGAGTGATGCTGGAAAGGTCAGCAGGGGTAGCCTCAGAAGGGCCTTGCGTGCTGGGCTAAGGAACTAGAACTCTCTGCCTTAGGCAATGTGTAGACATTAGAGAACTGTAGACATTCAGATTTTCTCCTATTTATTTTTTATTTGCTCTACTGGGGATTGAATTCAGGGCCTTGCACATGTTAGACAAGTGTTCTGCCACTGAGCTACATCTGCAGCTCTAGATTTTTATTTTAGAACGTCCATGTGGAAGTTGGTTGGGAAGTAAGCTGGGTAGGAAAGGCCATGCAGAGCAGCCCATGAAGAGAGCCAGCAGTGTGAGCACCAGAAGAGCATGGGTCCAAGAGGCTACTGGGCTGTACAGCTGGCTCCACAGGAAGGAGGCTGCCAGGCAGGACTCCTGGGCTTTTGGCTTGAACAGGCTCAGATGACCATGGAGCTGATCTGTGTCTAAGGGTTTGAAAAGTCCACAGCAGGACCTCAGCCCACACCCAGGCAAGACCTCAGAGCTTCCAAGGGCCATATAGGTTGCCAGCTGGGGTCCTGCTCCTGAAGGGAAAAGGGATTAAAGGCAGAAAACTGAGGATACTTGACTCTGGGATAGTTATGTCCCTGTTAAACTCCTACTAAAGACAAGTCATAGACAACTGGAAGCATCTGGGGCTGCCTTCTTGCTGTTCCTGCCTCTCTCATGGAAGGCTCCCATAGGCTCCTCATTTTGATTCTGGTTATGATCTGCTCTTCATCTGGAATGTGGGTCTGTTCTGCTTCTGACTTCCAACTCCTGGTGAGGGTGAGCACTGGCTCAGCTCTGCCTGGTCAGGTGCCTCTAGAAATGTGCCTGCTTTGGCATTCTCCACTGGGATCAGTCTCAGGAGGATAATCTAGGAGTCCACGGAACACCAGTGCTCGCTCCCTGGAGCCCATGTACCCAATTAATGTCTCATACAGTAAACATTTCTTTAAGCACCCAGCATGTGCCAGTGCCTGCACTGAGAGGTTGCTTTAGACTCTGGCTCAATGGAATCAGACTTAGTTCTTGCACTAGAAGAGTTTACTGCTTAATGGAGACAAACGTGTTCAACATAACTCAACCTATGACAACATGGCATGCCACAATACAGTATGACTCAACATGACATAGCTCAACACAAGACAAAGGATCTTAGATCTATCTTGTAGCACCTGGGGCCTCAGCTGGAAAAAGGACAGCTCACAAAGGGGACAAAGGAGAGAAGAAGATATTTATTGCAATGTCACTGATAAAGAATAGAAGTAAGGCAGCTCTAAAGTCAGAACTCCTGGCTTTAGTCCTGCCGCTGTGATCTTGGGCTGATGACTTAACTCTCTGTGCCTCAGTGTTGACATCTCCAAAATGGAGAGAATAATAGCGTATATCTCCTAGGGCTTAACTGAGACAAAGTGTGTAAAGTACCTGGAATGTGCTAAGAACAATGGCATTAGTTATGGTGGTTGTTTTAGAATTGTAAAATATTATTACACTCCTGGATTCTTGGAATAAGAGAACTATAGAATCACAGAACCCTAGGATCTTAGAACTTTAAGCACAAAACCTAAGGAAAACACTGAGCCTCAATATTATCTAGAGAGGGTGGGGAGGAGGAGGTGTCTCTGTCTCTTCAAATGGTGGTGACATTTCCACTAATGCCTCAGGGTTAATGACTGTCACTTTCAGTTGCTTGGGTTGTATACTGCAGGCCTCTACAGAAGGCCATTCCCATAGACTGATGTAAATAGAGTCCGGAGGTGCTGTATGACCTGTCCCACCACATCAGGATTAAACACTGCTTTCTCTCTGCTAAATTCCATGAGGGCTTAGATTTACCCCTATAATCTCTGTTTCCCGCAAAACATGCTGGCTTTTTTCCTGAACCATATTGACCTGAATGTCATAAAGTTGATTTAGATTTCCGTATAAAAAATAAAATCGTTCCCTCAAGCATTCCTGAGTGTAGACCAACAAGAGGGTTTAGAATGTTCAGAAGAGGATCATATCCTGTGAGGCACAGATTATGTGAAGGACAGTTGATGCCATCCAGATGGTACAAGGAGGTGTGTGCTGCGCACCCCTCCACCCCGCCCCGTGTTAGTCCTTTCTCCCAGCTCGCTCCTCAGGAGCCCAGACTTCAGCTTTCCCAAGATTATGGTGGGATCTCTACTCAGAGTCCTTAACAAAGCATTTCTCCCCAACAGAGGTAGTTCCTTCTCTTCTTAAGAACAATTCCGGGCCATAATTTTGCGTGATAATTTTTATAATCTTCATTACATTTGGTGTAACAAAACTCACAAAATATTAAAATCAACTAATCTTAGATCAAGACTTTTGTAATAATCTAGTCTAAAGGTCATAGTTTTGAAGTGTGGATAGTTGTAGAATCCCCCAAATGGGCTGGGGATATAGCTCTGTGGTACAGTGCCTACCTGGCAAGTGCAAGGTCATGAGTTCAACTCCTGGTATAAAATACCAAAACAGGGGCTGGGAGTTTAGCTCAGTGGCAGTAAGTATCTGCTTGGCAAACGTGAGGTCGTGAGTTCAATCCCAGGTACAAAAAAAAAAAAAAAGGCAAAAACAACCCCCCCAGAACCCCCAAAATATTAACAATGGGAGGAGCTATAAGGGGTCACTAAAACCTCACCTTATTCAGTATGGTATCTCTCTACTGCACCCCTGGTCTCTGCTTTAGGGCCTCTGCTTAACATCATCTGCCTGTGGAAATGCTTAAGATAAGGAGGCCCTTAGCTTTCTTCTGTATGTGTGATGATAACTCATGTGGATTCCAGCTTGAGGTATGTGAGATAACTGGAAAGCTCTGGATGCCATAACCTAGCTAGATTCAAGAGCTGGGTGGTCTCAGGTACGGTGAGCACAGTGAGCTCAGCCATAATGGGGGGGACTGTGGCACTAGAGGGCGAGACATAATAACAAGGGTGATGACAGTGGCTACCATCTATGGGTAAGTTGTATTTTTGTATCATTAGGACCAAATAATTTTAAATTTCTCTTGAGATTTCTTCTTTGGTCCAATTCATAGTTAGAAATGTATTGCCAGCTATCTTTCTTTTATTGCTATCATAGTTTAATTCCATTAAATTTAATTCCACTGTCCTCTGAGAGAGACATTGTATGATTTCTATTCTTTTTTTTTTTTTTTGGTACCGGGGATTGAACTCACGACCTTGCACTTGCCAGGCAGGCGCTTAAGCCACTGAGCTAAATCCCCAGCCCAATTTCTATTCTTAGAACCCCATTAAGCTATGCTTTATTGGTCAGAATGTGGTTTATCTTACTGAATACTTCATGTGAGCTTGAGAAGACTGTGTAGTCTGCTGTTGTTGGGTAGAACATGCTGTCTACACCAGTTAGGGCTGGAACTAGCAGGTACTAGGCCCTGATCTGCCCATACGCATTAGAAAAAATAAAAGAATAAAAAGCTTGAAAGAAAGTGGAGAAATAAAAACTGACAGAGAAGCAAAGAGTTACATCAGACTTCTTAGAAATCAAACAAGAGAGTAAAGCAAAATATTTAAAACGTTGAGGAGAAAAAAACCACACCAACCTAGTATTCTGTGTCCTGCAAAATGTTTTCTCTTTGGCAACACATATACTAAAATTGAAATGACAGAGAATATTAGCTTGGTCTCTGAGCAACCACAACATTAAATTTACTGCTTGGCAAGTGCAAGGTCATGCGTTCAATCCCCGGTACCAAAAACAAAACTAAACAAAACACGCATTAAATTTATGCAGTATCCCATATGTTTAAATACAATTAGATAGGAGAAATGAGATCTATTGTATATGTTAATATAGTTAATGATGGTCTATTACGTTCTTTAAAATGTTGAGTATTCTTACTCCAGAAATGATAACTTTGAAAATAATGTATTTTTTATTTAGCTATATTTAACCATTGTACAATCTATGTATACTTTAACTTTTATTTATTTATTGATCAATTGACTGATTTTTGACTTTTTGAGACAGGGTCTGGCTATGCAGTTGAGGCTGGCCTTGAGCTCACTTTGTAGTTCGTCTAGAACTCACAACAATCCTCCTGCCTCAGCCTCCCAAGTGTTGGGATTACAGGCGTATGCCACCACACCCAGTTTATAGGTATACTTTAAAACAGAATGTTATACTTAATAAATACACACAGTTTTATCTGTCAATTTAAAAAGTTAGGAAAACAAAATATTACATCACTTATTCCTTTCCTTTCCTTTCCTTTCCTTTCCTTTCCTTTCCTTTCCTTTCCTTTCCTTTCCTTTCCTTTCCTCTCCTTCTGAAGATCTGACTTTCTCACTGATAATTTTCCTTCTCTCTGAACCATTTTTTTTACACATCCTGCAAATCAGGTCCATCAGCAAAATTTTTCCTACTTTTGTTCTTCTGAGAGTCTATTTCTTCATCTCTTTTGAAGGAAGCTTTGCAGAATATAAATACTGGGTTGGTGATTTTTTTCTCTTAATACTTTAAATATTTTGCTTACTCTCTTTGTGCTTGCTGGACTTTCAAGAAGCCGAACAGGTTATCTTTGCTTCTGGATGGGAGGGTTTTGGGTTTTTTTCCTTCCTCTGTTTTCTTTCAAGATTTTATTTATTTTTTATTTATTTATTTTTGTACCAAGGATCAAACTTATGACCTTGTGTTTGCCAGGCAGGCACTTACACCACTGAGCTAAATCCCCGGCCCTCAAGATTTTATTTTTCCTTCATGATTTTTTATTCTATATTCCTTTCCTCCAGCATCTACCCTCTTATCTTGATTTTATGCAGTTTGACTATGATATGCCTATGGATAAGGTTTTTTTTTTTTCTTTTTGAAATTTATCTTGCTCGGTGTTCCTCAAGCCTCCTGATTCTATGGCTTGCTATCTGCCATGTGTTTGGTGAAATTCTCCATTATACAGCTTCATATATTTCCTTCTCCTTTAGATATTACCATTATGCATATGGTATACATTTTGTATTTGGCCCACAATTCTTGGATATTCTTTCTCATCTCTTCAGCCTTTTTTCTCATCACATTTCCAAGTTTCTACTGACACGTCTTCAAGGTTAGAGATTATTTCCTCAGCTATGTCCAGTCTACCACTCAGCTTAGCAAAGGTACTCTTCTTTTTATTCACAGCAGTATGACTTTGTTTCTTTCTTGGAATTTCCATCTCTGCTTACACTGCCCATTTGTTCTTGCATGGTGTCTATGTGTCCATTAGTGCCCTTCGTGTATTAGACGTAGGGTTTTAAATGTCCACTTGGACACTTCCAGTATCCTGTCACAGTTGACTCTGGTTCTGATGCTTGCTTCATTTCTCCAAACCAATTTTCACCTTTAATATGCCTTGTAATTTTTTTGTGAAAGCTATGCATGATGCACTTAGCAAAAGGAATTCCAGTAAAATTCAGTGGAGAGGTGCTGCAGAGAGGAGTGTTTTATAGTCCTATTATTAGGTCTCAGACCTTTGGTGAACTGGAATACCTGTCTTTACCAGTGCTTCTTAGTATTCTCCTTCTATTAGGTTGTGGCTAAAGGATGGCTGGAGAGGGCTGAGTTGGGATTTCTTTTCTTCCAATGGAAGTTGAGAGTAGGTAGAAATTGGATAATTCCCTTTCCCCAGGTCAATTTGGTCCTAGTAAAATAGCCTCTCTTAGGATCCGCTCTTAAGAACAGAATACTCTTACATATTTAAAAATGATTAGCTGGGAGTGGTGGCACACGCCTGTAATCCCAGCATTTGGGAGGCTGAGGCAGACGGATTGTGGCAAATTTGAGACTAGCCTGGGCTACAAAGTGAGCCCAAGGCCAGTCTGAACCACATAGTGAGACCCTGTCTCAAAAAGACAAATAAATAAATAAATAAATAAATAAATAAATAAATAAATATCAGCCTTCACATTCTCCTGCTGGAAGTACGAGGGGATGTTTCTCTGTTATTCACTATAAGAACCTGGTGGAGACATAAAACTCACAAACGTGTGCCTCCTATCCCCTATTCCCCCTGTACTGGATCTTCCTAGAGTTTTAAATTCTCAGATTTTCCAACACTGGGTCTCCAGCAGTTCCTTAATTACAGTTTCTTTACCACGGCACTAGTTCCTGTGAAACTTTCTGCTTGTGATTTTCTGCTCCAGTTAGTTATGATTCTCCATATCTACCTATCTCTGTAGGTTTTAGGGTAGAAGTTTGCCCTTTGACATCATTTCTCTGATTACTGTAAGAAGAGATGTTGATTTTTCCATTTGTTCAACATTTTATTTGTTGTTTGGACAGAATGACAGCTTCCAAACTCTTTTTTTTTTTTTTTTTGTCTTTTTGAGACAGGGTCTCTCTATGCAGTTTAGGCTGGCCTTGAGCTCACTTTGTAGCCCAGGCTGGTCCTGAACTCACCATGATCCTCCTGCCTCAGTCTCCCAAGTGTTGGGATTACAGGCGTGAGCCACCACCCCCGGCTCAGTTTCCAAACTCTTGATGTGCTTGATGGAAAATCAGATCCCACTACCATGATTTGTTCACTCATGTGGAAGTAAGCACTTTAAAAATATCTCATTTAATCCCAATACCAACCCAGAGTAAAGCCATTACATCATTCTGTAAATGTGATTCTTGTGGTTCAGCAAGAATTAGGTGGTCACACAGATAGAAACTAGGATTTCAACTTGTGTCTGTCTGTTTGCAAAGCTGTGAGCATCCCATCTACCATGCTGCCCTGCAGAACTAAGTGATTCAGGATAGGCTTTAGTCCCAGAGGCAGATATAAACTAGAAGTAGAATCAGGAGCCCAGACCAAAATGTAGGAAGAAACCTAGAGGCTAACAAGGTTTTTGGGACTCATTCTTGGCAAGCCATCAACTGTTGGGGACCACAAATTCACAATGGGTAATTTTACATATTTCCCTATGGGATAAAAAGAAGAATTGGGATTATTGGTACCACCGACCTGAGATTTCCCATTGACTCTTCTAAGCATAAAATCACCCATGCCCCCCCCCCGCAAAAATCATCTATGCCTTCGTGAGTCATTTCAGGATTATACTAAGGTCAAGATACTTCAAAGCATAAGATTATCTATACCCTCTTGAGTCTGAGTCTTGGGGTGAATTGTGACCCTTTAGTAGCCCCACCTATCACAGGATACAAGGAATAAAGAGTGGCTGCTTTGGGAGTGAGGAGATCAGATGGAGAGACATTGACTTCCCAGTCAGTGTTGGAATGTTATACTTGTGTCTGTTTTTTATTTTTCTCGCCGCATTCTTGAGACTGACAATTGGAACTCTTGGCTGAGTTCCTAATATTGACAATTGGGACTCTTGGCCTGGTTCCCAATAATCAACCAGGTCTCCTCAGTTAAGTGCTGAATCTTGATTCATTTGCTTTCCATCTTTGTCACCTTGGGCAAGCCACTTTATCTCTCCTAGCCTCAGATTCTAAACAGGTAACTCAGGACCTGGCAAATGAGAACTGCTTAATAAATGGAAGTTGTTGTTGCTAGGTAGTGGTTAATATTACCAGCTGGGTAGCTGTGAGTGCTGATTCCCCTCCAGCCCTGGCCAGGCGAAGTCAGTAATTGGAGAAGAGGTCAGAGCTATCAGAGGGTGGCATTCTCCCCAGCTAGCATGGCAGGGAAAGTGGAAGCCTTGGAACGTTCCCTCAGGAAAGAAATATTCTATTGACAAACGTGGAATGAAATATGGCAATTCTAGCTTCCCATGGGGCATGCTGGTAATCTCTTTTCTGAGCTACTCCTCTCAGGATTACAGACCTGGTTGGCACCTACAAGCACAGTAGGACTGATCTTCCTGATCCTTTCCTGGAGCCAGGTGTGCCAACTGGTGTAAAGGAGGCTTGTGTCTTGCTCAGAGCTAACCCTGACACTTCCCAACCAATTCTGATGCCAAAGCTGATGGCAAGAATTTATGCTTCTGATCAGGATGGAGTAAGAGAGGCTATATTTATTCTCTTATTGGAAAAAACTTAGAAAACAGAACAAAAGGGGCCAGGGGTTTAGCTCAGTGGCCTAAGCGCCTACTTGGCAAATGCAAGGTTGTGAGTTCAACCCCCAATACCAAAAAAAAAAAAAAAAAAAAAAAGAAACAAACAAAACAAAACAAAAAAGGACTGACTCAAGACATTTGACATTAAGCAATGAAGAACAAAACAATGATGAATGAGAGCAGGGAAGAAAAAAGGTAAGCCAGGGGTATAGCTCAGCAGCACAAGCACCTGCCTGGCAAGAGCAAGGTCCTGAGTTTGATTCCCAGTGCAAAAAAAAGAAAAAGTGATAACAATGACTACTAAAAGAAAAACAAAAAAGCAGGAAAATATTACCTATAGTGAAAATATTGGTCAGTCCATTGACACTGACTCAGAAATGACATGATGGTAAAGTCAATAATATCAAATAACATCAACACAGTTATTATTAATATATTTAATATGTTAAACTAGAATAAAAGACTGACTGTACAGACCAGGCATTGACGTGTGTGTGTGTGTGTGTGTGTGTGGTACTGGGGATGTTACACAGAACACTGAGCTACACCCCCAGCCCTTTTTAATTTTCAGACAGGGTTTTACTAAGTCATTAGTTGTCCAAGCTGGGCTCAAACTTGGGATTCTTCTAGGCTTCCTAAAGTGCTAGAGTTATAAGCATGAGTCATGAGATCCAGCTTCTAACCATATTTTTTTTAAGTTTATTTTTTTTCTGGCCATATTTTTAAAAACTCAAAGAAAACTTAGAGATGGATGGTGCATGCCTATAATCCCAATACTTGGGAGGCTGAGGAAGAAGGATCACCATGAGTTTGAGGCCAGCCTGGGCTATATGGTGAGTTCAAGGCCATACTGAATTACATAGCAAGACCATGTTTCAAAAAAAAAAAAAAGAAGAAGGAGGAGGAGAAGGAGAAGGAGAAGGAGAAGGAGAAGGAGAAGAAGAAGAAGAAGAAGAAGAAGAAGAAGAAGAAGAAGAAGACAACTTAGAGATAGAAACTACAATGCCTAAGGTGGAAAATACAATGAATAGAAACAATGGCAGATTAAACATTGTCAAACTATTTTTATTCACACATCACAGAATTGTCTATATGGAAAAATACATGCAATCTACAAAAGAGTACAATAGTGAGTTTAGCAAGGATATAGGCTACAAGATCAATATAAAAAACTCAATTATATCTCTGCATTTGCAACAAACAGAAATTAAAATTTTTCAAAATTTCAATGTCATCAAAATTATGAAACATTTGGGTATAAATCTGGTAAAATATGTGTCAGGGGCTGGATATTGAAATAATAAATGATTTCTGTGGTAAATTAATACTGTCCACAAAAGAATAATTAATAAATTTAATTTTAACAAAATTTAAACTTGCTGCTCTCAGACATTATTAAGAAAATGAAAAGACAAGACACAAACTGGGAGGAAAAAGAACCACTAATCTGGCAAGGGATCTGGCTTCAGAATATATAATGAATTCTTAAAAATAGGCACTAAGAAAACAAACAACCCAATTAAAATATGGATAATGACTCAAATAGACACTTCACCAAGAATATAGGCAATTTTTTTTTTTTTTTTTGGTACTGGGGATTTAACTCACAACCTCATACTTGCCAGGCAGGCACTTAAGTTCCTGAGCTGAATCTCCAGCCCAATATAGGCAATATTAATAAGCCAAAAAGATACTTAATATCATGGTCATTATCAGAATACTAGTTAAAATCATAATGCAATACCTCTATACATCGATTAAAATGTCCAAAAGAAAAAAGGTTGACCAAATCAAATGCTGGGGAATGTGGGACAACTGGAATTCTCACATAGGCTTGTGGTATGAAATGTGTATCAATGAAACAACACAATAATTCCACTCCTAATGTTTTACCTAAGGGGCACAAAAGTATTAGAGAAACTTGTATATCAGCATTTGTAGCAACTTGATTTGCAATAGCTAAAATCTAGAAATAATCCAGATCCCAGGGCATGGAATAGGATAAGGGTTTGGCCTGGGGGTTACTTACAAGAAAGTTTAAACAGGGTCTATCTGGAGATGTGGAACCCTGAATGAGAGACTTCTTGGTGCAAATTATAACTGCTAAAATAGTGAGTTTGATCAAATGACTTCCTTGATCCTCAGTATCCCCATCTGTAAAAGGATTGAAACCTAGTGGGTACTTATAACACTGCTCAGGTTAGATTCTGGCTGTGTTACCTACTAGTGTGACCTAAAGCAAATGAAATCACTTCTCTGGGCATCAATGACCCTAGATATAAGATGGGGCTGATAATAAAAGAACCCACTTCGCAGAGGTGTTACAGGGATTAAGTGGTCTGACACAGGTACAAGCCTTAGAGCAGGCTTTACCACCTGATAAGTCTTTGCTTTCTTCTTCTTCTTCTTCTTCTTCTTCTTCTTCTTCTTCTTCTTCTTCTTCTTCTTCAGTACCAGGGATTGAACTCACAACCATGCTCTTGCAAGGCAGGCACTTATGCCGCTGAGCTAAGTCCCCAGCCCCATCATCTTCTTCTTCACCATCATTGTCATCTTCAATATTGTCTACATTAGAGGACTCAAGGGATGTTTACATAAAGCAGCTTTTACACAGTTTGGCACAGGCATTATTAAATAATTACAGGGCAGAGTGACAGGTGCTGTGGCATAGTATGCTGGGACACTCACAAAACAGAGAGAACAATTCTGCTTGGCTGGATGGAATAAAGGTGAGGAATGTTTCCTAGAAGAAATGGAGTTTTAGTTGCATGTTTCAGGATGTGTAGAGGTTCTCCAAAAGAGGAAGAGAAGATAAGAGGATGAACTTGTAGAAGATTTGTTAGTGAGAGACACTGAATATGTCACAGGAATGGGACAGGAGGCAGTTTCATGAGGCTATGTGTTTGAGGCGAGGGACAGGGGTAAAGCTGCACAAAGACATTGGGCCAGATCTCAAAAAGCTGGGAGTACCTTGCTGGGCATTTAAACTTGATCTAGCAGGTGGAAAGTTCCTACTTGTCAGAATCACAGAGTCACCTGGGACACTAAAAAATGGCCCTACCCTGGAATATGCTGAGCCAGAATTTCTGATGTGGGCTTGTGGGAATCAACTCACTCCCAGCACCAAGAATAGCTTTAGTTGGTTTCACCCAATTCCCATAACCCCACCTCTGCCTATAGCCATGTGTTCAAGGACAGCCCTGAAACAAATCAGAACGAAAAAACATAGGAGACATGTTTTTGGCATTCAATAAGAAAAAGAATTACCCCTCTTTCCCCCCACCCCCACCCCATGGCTACAAGAGAGACACCGTTTTAGGGAATGGCACGGAGAAGAATAGGGCACAACACTGCAGAGCTCCGACCAGATCTGGGAGAGACTCCATCTCCATTCCTGGTGATACCGTTTGAGCCACCTAAGGTCAAGGTACAGATTCCTTTTGTTTAAACTAATTTTCATTCATTCATTTATTTCTCTAATTTATACTGACCATTTACTATGTGTGTGTAGAGACAGTTCTAGAAATAATTTGAGCTAGATTTTCCATGCCACAATCAAAATTTAACCTTAACCTAACCCTTAGTCATACACTAGAAATCTGATATTTTTTCCAGAGAAGAGCTTTTATTGGCCAGAAACAAAGGGCTGACTACTCATGCTGCTTGGGTCAAATGGGCATTAATATAAGACTATGTGTGGCAAGCTGAACATAGTGACATACCCCAGTAATTCTAGTACTCTGGGGCTGAGGCAGGAGGATCCCAAATTCACACCCAGCTTGGGCAACTTAGCAACTTAGTGAGACTCTGTCTCAAAGTAAAAATAAATAATTTTTTAAAGGGCTGGATTCAATCTCCAGTACCACTAAAAAACCAAAACGAAACAACAATAATAAGCAAATCAGAATAAATCATGTAAAAAATGAAATTACAAGGTATTATATATAAAGAACTTATCGGTGATGGGCCTCATGAGGTCAAAACAGAGGGAACCTCTAACATAAAGGAATTCAATTTCTCTTCCATTAACAGATGCCTGATGGATCTGTGACCTAATGTCACTCATTCTAAATGTCAAAAATCTCAACAAAAAGATCTTTAAATGATTCATTTCCTGAACAATTTCTGTGACCAATTTTACCGATATTTAGTAAATAATCTCCATTGGACAAACACTGTAACTCGTATGTATAGATTTTAAATATTTTATTTGATAAATATAGTAAATGCTTTCTTTAGAATTTTGAAAAATATGCCAGTTTAAAGTGACAACTATACCTTCCACTTTCTGACTAAATTTCTCAGGGTCAGTCTTTTTCATTTTTGGTCATTCCAGTGGATGCATAATAGCTTTTTATTGTGATTTAAGTTTGCATTTTTCTAATGACTATGATGTTAAGAATCTTTGTTTTTATTCATTGGCCATTTATGTATATTCTTTAGGTAAAGCATCTGTTCAAGCCATTAGTCTATTTAGAAAATTGGTTGTTTTCTTATTATGGAGTTAGCTGTATGTGTTCTTTATAGTTCTTTTTTAAGGTTTTTTTTTTTTTTTTGGAGGAGGGTACTGGAAATCAAACTCAAGGCCTCACACTTGCCAGGCAGACACTATGCCACTGAGCTATATCCCCAGCCTCTTTATAATTTCTTAATAAAGTCCTTATCTGGGATGCACTTTACAAATGTTTTCACCCCTCTATGACTTGCTTTTTTTAAATTGTGGCTTTCAAAAATCAGAAGTTTTTCATTTTGATAAAGTCTAATTGATCTTTTTTTATTTTAATGTAATACAAGTAGATATAATATCACATTTCTTTCTTTCTTTTTTTTTTGTGATACTAGCATGACCTCATGCTTGTCAGGCAACAAGTAGATATAATATAAAAAATATAAAAAAGAACTTGTCTTCTGTGAAAGAATAAAAACAAAATTTCATTATTAAATAATTAGGGAATGACAATAGTCAATACACTGTGTATCAAAATATTAAAAGAATGGCCAAAATGTCACTCACTGTACAAGTCATAGACAAAACAGACTCTTAGAATCATCTTTTTTTACATGCTTTCCGCCTTTTTTGTCTCTTTTAAAACTAGGTCTTTGCTTGGCCAGCCCTACTGTGATGTTGCTGTACTTCATTCTTTTATTGTGGGAGGCTATTTTGTGTTACAGTCATCCTTCAGCATCATGGGGATAGATTCCAGGTCCCCTGGGCCACTCGAATACAATGTTTAAGTTGCTTATATATAATGGCATGGTACCTCATCTGTGTGTGACCAGAGCACATCTTTCCACTTACTGTAAACCCGCTATAGACTACTTGTAATACCTAAGACATCCTAAATGCTGCTGAAATAGTTATTATACTGTTTATGTTTTTTTATTTTTATTTTTATTTTTTTGTCTTTTTGAGACAGGGTTTCACTATGTAGTTCAGGCTGATATTAAACTCATTTTGTAGCCCAGGATGGCCTTGAACTCAAAGTGATTCTCCTACCTCAGCCTGCCAAGAACTGGAATTACAGGTGTGGCACCCAGCAGTTGTTATACTGTATTGTTTAGGAAATAATGACAAGAAAAGATCTGTATATGTTTAGTTAAGATGCAATTATTTTCCTGAATATTTTTGATCCATGGATAGTTGAATCCATAGATGTAGATCATGTAGCTATGGAGGTCTGACCTATTTAGGATATGTAGCAATATTCCAGCTGTTTTCTTTCTTTCTTTCTTTCTTTCTTTCTTTCTTTCTTTCTTTCTTTCTTTCTTTCTTTCTTTTTTCATATTCAGAAATGGTCACTTTATTTCAATTCAGACAGCTCAGCATAGTACAAATGACATTCGTTTAGACTTGGTTTGCTTTTTAAAAATATTTTGTCCTTCTTTTTGATGACATAAATAGTGGTTCCTTTCTGAAAGGACAGCTCGTTTTCCTTGTCTTTTTATAAACATAAATTGCCACAACTTTTTCCAAGTAGCCCTCAGTGCCTAGTGTGGGTGTTCTTCAGCATAAGAGTCACCAGACTCAACCACAGCCACTTCTTCCTCTTCATAATCACCATTATTCTATCTGAACTGGATTCTGGCTATACAAAGGCCCACCATCTATCTGATTCTGAAGGCTGGCTTGTGAGCTTGCAGAGGAAGGGTGTAGGAAGGCCAGGAGGCTCTCTACGGTGTGGTGGTGGGGGAAGCGGCTATGATGAGAGGCAGGCCTGTTCCTGCTGTAGGACTGAACAGGGCGGCCTGGAAAGACACTGGGCAGAGAGAGAATAGGGAGAGGGACGATCTGACCCTAGGGAGAGTTCCGTGTAATGATGGGTTGGCATGGTTGACGGCAGCTCTGCTAACATTTGGATTGCAACCCCTTGAGAGACCTTGAACTAGAAGCAACTGGCCATACTGGTCTTCAGTTCCTAGTCTAAGGAAACTGAGGTAATAAATGCTTTTCTTCATTCTTTTTTGTGTTTTTTTGGGGTGGGGGGAGGACCAGGTCGAACTCACGACCTCGCCCTTGCAAGGCAGGCGCTTATGCCACTGACCTAAATCCCCAGCCCATAAATGCTTATTTTAGTTTTTCGGTTTATTTATTTATTTATTTATTTATTTATTTATTTATTTGGTACCAGGGATTGAACTCATGACCTTTCACTTGCTAGGCAGGTCCTTAAGCCACTGAGCTAAATCCCCAGCCCATAAATGCTTATTTTAAAGCACAAGTTTCACTCAGGAGGCTGGAGGCTGGCCTGGGATACTTTGTGAGTTCAAAACTAGCCTGAACTACAAAACAGAACAGTGTCTAAAAAACAAAACGAACAAACAAAAAAGTTTGGGATAGTTTACTATTTTTCATTTATTTATTTTTGGTACCAGGGCTCAAACTCATGACCTTGTGCTTGCCAGGCAGGCACTTATACTGACAAGCTAAATCTCTGGCCCTGGGATAATTTATTAGATAGCATTAGATAACAAATACACACTATCACATGTTTTGTTAAAAGTATCTGACATCAAGTATCTGATACTTTTAAATGCAATGTTAAAAAATATTTGAAAAGTAGTTTCCAGGTTGGGCTTGTTGGCACACACGTGTAATCCTATTACTCTGGGAGGCTGAGGCAAGAGGATTGTAAGTTTAAGGCTAGCTGGGCTACATACTAAATTCAAGGTTGGCCTGGATTATATAGGGAGAACCTATTTTCAAAACAAAAAGAATCAGTTCCCAATTGTTTACTGCTAGTATATAGAATGTAACTGAATTTTAAAATACTGACATATCTTGTGAACTTGCTAAATAAGCCCACTTATTTCTCACTTGGTAATTGTAGTAGAAGTAATTTTTACATGCCAAGAAATTAGTATGATTCTCCCTAGTACTGAGCTAGTGAGTATCTCCACCTTCTTTTCTGGAATGCATCCCCCCCCCTCTGGAATGCATCTGTAGAAAAAACACCCTTACAAATTCTGTCTGGGATCTTTGCCTTCCAACGTGAGAGAAACACTGGGGTCACTAGCAGTAGCAGGGCACAGACCATCATGAACACGACTTCCTGACTGCTTCTGAGTTTGCTTTACCTTACTCTGTTGGCTGCTAACTCACTCCCTTTAATCTCTCAGCTCAGGAACTAGAATCAACAGGCTTTGATCTCTGGACTTCTCTGTGATGACTTTTTTGCTTCCATTTTCCTACTGTGTTTTCCCAATTCAAGTTCCTAAGTGTGAGAATCTGGTTTGGCCCATCTCATCTTTTCCCTCCACATTATTGTTAGGCAGACTTTGGGTCAGGTCCTCCCTTTGTACAACAGATCTGTCCACAGAGGACATCTTATTCTGCTCAGACTGCTTGACTAGATGGCTCATAAACAAGAGATAATTATTGTTCATAGTTGTGGAAGCCAGGAAGTCCAAGATCAAGACAATGGCAGATGAAGTGCCTGGTGTACTTGTGCTTCCTGGGTCATGAATGGCATTTTCTTGCTGTGTCCTCTCATGGCAGAAGGAACATTCTGGAATCTCTTTTATAAGGGCATAGATTCCAGTTGCACCCTCTCACCTTCACAACCTAATCACCTTCAAGAGTAACCATCATTTAATATTTATCACCTGGGAATTAAGGTTTCAACGTATGAAATTTTGACAGAAATATTCATGTTATAGTAGAAGACAAGGCTTCACAGTCCAAATGTACTACTTGAATGTGACAGTTGTGGACAGAGGCATTTTCCTTGAAAAGAGAAAGATAGGCAGGTCCTGCAAAAAACACCTCTCACATGGACCTCCGGCCTAAGTGTTTCCCAATCCTAGAGGTTGGCTTGGTTACCTATCACCCCTCCTCACTGAACCTGTGAGAGAAACTCAAACCCATTATACAGGTGAATATTTTTACCCAGTGGCATTGCTTTCCTCACCCTCCTAAACCTTTCCAATCCTTCCTCTGCTAATTCACTGTTAGAACAGAGAGACCCCCAGATAAACCATTCACTCCAATCCAGGCCTTTGCCAGTGAGAAGGTTTTGATCCAGAGAGACTCAGTGGCTTGGCTAATATGGTCTGTTAATGCAGAGGAAAATATTAGGAAATGTTAAGCCTTCCAATTTTCCTGTGTCCCTGCCTCCCAGTACTTGGCCCCAGTAGGCATGGCCCACTCCAGCTCCCACAGGGGTCTCTGGGAGCAAAGAAATGGACACTGTAATCTAGCAGAGGCAGGCAAAGCCCAGGAATGCTGGTAACTGACCCAGACTAGCCTGTGGGGAGCCGGTGTGGGGGCTCAGAAAAGGATACCCCAAGGACCAGTGCACAGACATGCTGAGGGGCTGTGAGTCGGAGTCCCTCTAACTTTCCTGTTTCTCTCTCTTTTCAGCACAGGGAGAGGCTTTCTTCAAAGTTCCATTATCTACCTGGCCAGATCCATTTCCTCAACAGAGGAACAAAATTCATATCTCAGGAAGAAAGAAGTCTGCTAACATGATAGGACAGACCTGTCACACATCCTTGTCTTCTATTCCAGTCCATGGAGAATCATTTACAAGTAAGTCATTGACCATTTTTTAGGCTCAGAAGACTTTGTCCTAGGCCATTGTATGTTCTTTCAGCCCATCAAATTCCTCTAAAAAGCAATTTTATTCCTTTATTATTGTCTATATTCCCCATTCTTCCATCCCTGTAGGAAAATGTCAGTTTTTATATAAATGTTTGAATCACATTGGACTAATGGGTATTCACACCCCTGTGATTTTCCTCTGTGCTGTGATTATTTTTCCCCTTTCAATTATTAGTAAACATGTATGTCCTTTCTTCTGTTGAATCTATCTGTGTCAGTAAATCTTCAGAAGATGAAGGAGAAATTTCTCTGCCTCTACTCAGGTATCCCACTCCACTAGGACCAGGCTTCCGGACTTTGTGGGTGTGTATCTGGGGCTCAGGTCCAGGTCTGGCTAGCAGATGAGAGGAAAGGGCAGGGGGCTGACTGATCTGGAGCCAGAACCAATAGACCTATATCCTGTGGCTACTATAACAAATTACCACAAGCTGGGTGACTTAATGCATCAGAAATGTATTTGCACACAATTCTGGAGTACAAAAATCTGAAGGCAAGTGTTGGTAAGATTTCATTTCCTTCTAAAACTCTGGGGGAAAATCTGTTCTTTGCCTCTTCCAGCTTCTGGTGGCTGCAGGTGTTTCCTGGCCTCTGGCTACATCATTCCAATCTCTGCCTCTGTCTTTACAACTTCTTGTCTGTGTATGTTTGTCTTCTCTTTCTTTCTGTCCCTCTCTTCTCTCATATATAGGTGCTTGTGGTAGCATTTCGTGCCAACTTGGACAATTCAAGACAGCTCCTCTCGTTAAAATCCTTAATCACGGCTTTTGGCATGTAAGGTAATCAGAGATTCAATGTGGGTGTCTTCAGAGATACCACTTTTGGCTAACCACAGACCTTACCACCCCACATCACTGCCCTCTGTACAATGGCCTTTGGACTGTGGAGGAAGGCAGCAGGCCAAGATCCTTTTCTTAGTCATCTTGGGAGTACAGGGGAAAGTTGAGGTGGAGGAAAGATGTGAAGAGAGAAAGAGAGAGAAGAGAGGCAAGAGGGACAGGGACGGGGACAGGTAGGTAAAGAATCTGAAGCATATAACAATATAGTTCTACTCTCGTGTTCTCCAGTCATCTTGCCAGGGATATACTCAGTGGCACAGTACCTGCCTGGCAAGCATGGGATCATGAATTCGATTCCTAGTTCCCAAAACATCCCCAAACAAAGAATTATCCAGCTCATTGAGTCATCTCAACTGGAGTGTCATGGGTGGGGTCTCAGGAAGTTTCCCAGAGAGGAGATGAGGATCTTAACTCATCCCATCTGCAAGATAGACTGACAATTCACTAACTTTGATCACAGAAAAAGAATTTCCAAGATATACCAGAGAAATAGCATAAAGACGATTATTAGAAAGAATTCTTAAAATACAGACTCACAGGAGGGTGTGGGTTCTCAAGACAGAGGTGTGCTACGGTCTGGAGCTGGGTATATTTATTAGTGTTGGGGTGACTTCAAGACAGGTGATCTAGGATGTGTATTCTTACACTCAGTCAGGCTGTCCACTTTATGTTAGAATGCAAACTATTTACCTGTGTTTGAGGTGTATGCTTCCCACTAATACTGCTGCTCCAAGGACAGGGGTCTGTCTGTGGGATGAAGGACAATTTACAGGTGAAAAGTGTAAACCCACAGTCCATTGTATAGGCAAATTAGAAGCCAGAACCAGTAGACCTATGTCTTGCTGTTACTGTCACAAATTAGTGTTTAAATTTTTGGGGTGGTGGGGAGGCTTAAGTTTTTTTCTAAAAGCACAGCTTTAAAACTTAAGATTGTTCTTTGTCTCCTTTCTATCCATCTTTATTTCTTCTATCCTGTCTCATTTGTATTCCTACAAGTGAGGAAACTGACTCTCACAGATAAAGTCCTTGCCCAAATACCTCCCCCTGCTAATGCATGTGCATGAAGACTGAAAGCTGAGTTAGCCTGGCTTTGGAGTCCACACCGATTCCATTGTCCTGCTCTGCTGGCAAATCCGTGCTGAAGATTCTGGTGTGCACTGCTGTCACCGCCTCTGCCTTCTGCAGTACATCCATACACAGACTGTGCCCTGAGTAGAGTTCTACAATAGCAGCCCACCTTTGGCCCTCAAGGACCTCTTCCTCTAGCCCCCCCACACCCAGGCACCAGGAGTCATGACCAAGTTTCTTGGGGAAGGTAGTCACTAGAGAGAAGAAGACAGGGACCCAATGCTGGGCTTCCCTGGTCTGCAATGGGGGAACCATGATGGGGAAGGGGTGCTCTGATAGGAAGGCCTCTCTCCCCAGGAATTAGGAGACTTCACGAGGGGTCCAAGTGAGACAGCCTCTATGAGTGATCTCTGATCAGACATTTCATATTCTGGGCCTTACTTTCCTTATCTGTCAAGTAGAAGGATTCAGAGGACTCAGTAAAATGTTCAAGTTCTGAGCCTCAGTGATTTAAAATATTGTCAAAGTGATGAAAGGCCTCATATTTGCACAGCTCTCTCTGGTTAACAAAATGTTTTCACTTATCACTTATTCAGTGAATACTGACTTTCACAAACATGTGCCTGACCTTGTATGAGACAATGCTGGGCAGTGGTGGGCACAGAGATGGAGATCAGCTTCTGCTGTGGGGGAGCTGCTAGCACAGGGATGGGGAAGAATAGATACAGGAGCAGTGCTACACAAAACCTAAACCTATAAAGCAGAGATGGCCAAGCCTATCTTCAACCTAGGTCTTTTATCTTTCAATAGGCATAGGTACAGTTCTGCAGGCCACAGGCATTCTGTGTAGGGGCTGTTGGAGTAGAGGTCCTGGGAAGAATGAGTTCCCAGCATAGTGGGGAGCAGGCCACACCAGTACACTCACTCTGGATGTTGTGAGGCTGTCAGGCTAACCAGAGGGCTTTCCAGCTCCTGGGGGAACTGTACCTGACCAAACCAGGGTCACAGCAATGATCCCCTGCAACAAATCCCAGCCTGAACATGCAAAGAGATTTCTATTCAAATGAGTTAATGGCCTCGGAACTTCATTCATTCTCTCATCCACTTTTTCATCCATTCATTTATTTTCTCTTAGCCCAGGGCCTGTATCTATATGTATGTGACCTTCTCAGTGGCCTGGAGGTGTCTGGTTTTGTTACAGGCAGCTGAGTTAGCTAGATATATTACAGGCGGTTAGACAGGCCTGGAAGGAGCTAGTGGCAGAAGACCAGATACCTTGCAACATTGGAGGAGACAGACACTGGCTGCAGGCCAGATCTCAAGACAAAAGGCAAAACAAATACAACTACACCCCAAGTATAAACAGCAGGGATTGATGGTCTAAATAGGTATGAATCATCTTGAGAAAGCCAGAATTACTATCCCCAAATCCTACAGAAAGTCACTGCTCTTTAAGCATGCCTGCTTGCTTCGTGACTCGCTTCCCCATTTGTTGCTGATTTGGTCAATTTTACCTGAACAATTAATCCTATTTGTTGACCATAGTTCTGTCCCACCGCATGTCTGCCTACCATTCCAGTTCCCATGTTTTCCCCATCTTGGACTCTATAAAAGTCCCTGGAGAAGATAGTCTTTGGCAATCCACTTGGGATCCCTTCCATCTGTCAAACAGAAGCTTTCTTTCTCTCAATAAATATATTCTGCTCTTAACCGCTGTTGTTCCTATAATTCATTTTTTGATTTTAGAGAACACAAACTCATACGGGACATCTAGTAAGTTGGGAGTTTCATTTCCCTATATCAGTTTCATTCCTTTCTAGTTGGCCCAGAGGATACTGCACCAAGCTATGTGTGCCTCAGAGCTTTGCTCTGCTCCTCTTCCAGAAATGGGGCTCTGGGCTAGGTGGTATGGGTAGGGGAGAGAGTGTGGGCACTTGGGCCCCCCTCCTCAGGTCTGCTGGTAAGCTCTATACAAGTCCAGAAGGGAAGAAATGAGGGACCTGGGGTCACAGCAATCAGCCAGGTGTGTTCCCCTCACCGTACTGATGAGGAAATGGAGACAGCCACCATCCTCCTATCCCAGCCCTCTCCTGCTGGAAGAAGTCTTTCAGCTCCCAGTTCTCCTATGGACCGCAAAGCTTACCCTGGGTGGCCCTCTGGCCTGCATTTGGCAGCTCTGGTGGGGGAAGGGAGGCCAGAGTAACGGGCTGGGCCGTGGGGGCCGTGGGGAGGGCTGCCACTCCCCGGCAGAGGTCATTCCCTCCCAAAGTGCCTTTGTTCTCCTCCTCCACTGCCCCTGCATTGCCCTGAGCAGAGGAAAAAGGGCCCAGGACCAAAAGAGTGGGTTGAGGGAGGGAAGGGGATGATGGATCCGGAGGAGTTTGTTCTCCGGCTCTCCCTGACAATTTAGCGCCCGTGAGGGCTGTGGGGAGCAATTCACGTGCACATGCGGGAGGTCACGCGCGGAGCCATCCGCAGGCCTGTACAGCGCCCGGGTGGATCCCGTGTCTTGGGGGCACTATGAGCACCTAAAATGTCATTCCGTGGGCATGAGTATACACGGTAGTGTCACCAAGCAAGGCTTTGGCCGCCCCCTGACCTCCTTAGCGCCACTCGGGCCTCTTCCTGGAGAATGTCAAGATTGTTACTAAATCTTGGGCTAAGAGTTGCTGGGAAACCAGCCCACCCAGGTGGCCTCCTAGAGGAGACTTCCCGGGGGGCTGAGTAATCACCTGGACAGTTAAGTAGACCAGGAGCACGTCCCGGGGATGGGGGCGGGGGACGAGAACAAGCCCAGCCGCCCCCGGCCCTTCAGGCCGAGCCGCGCGCTCCACGACGCGGGGCCACTGTGGGGCTCGGCCATGTGGTCTGTAGGGCGAGACTGCGCGGCCTCCGCGGAGCCCTGCACGGCCGGCCCTGTCCCCACCCCCCCTCCCCCACCTCGGCGCCCACCCTCCCTCGGCAGGTGGCTGGCAGGACCCGCCCCGGGCGCCCCACACACTGGCCGCTTTGTTACCTGCCGGGGCGCGGGGCCTACGAGCGAGACGTGCAGCGGGCCGCGGGGCGGGCGGGGTGGGCGGGGAGGGGGCGCGGGGCGGGGTGGGGGCCCGGGGCCTGCTCCCTCCCCGCCCCCTCCTCACTTCCGGGGCGGGGGACGCGGCCTCCTCCTGCCAGATCTTCGTGACACTCGGCTGTGCCGCGCCTCGCCCAGCTTTGGTTTGTGGGGTTCGGGCCACGGCGCCCCTCGCCTGGTTCATCCTGTCCCTTCACTTGAGCGCCACCCTCGTGGACTGCTGGGCTACCCTCAGCGGAGCCTGACTTCTCTTTTCAGTCCGGATTCACGCCACCCTCCGCGTGCCAAGCCCCTTTCCCCCACTCCCTGTCACCTGAGGCACTGCTCGCAGAGGAAGCATCCTCTCCCTCAGTTTTAGTCACTGTCCTGGGGTGGCCTCTGCTCTGATCACCGTGCTCCAGCTTTTCTCCCCTCGACCTCCAGGGTGGGATTCGCGGCACACTGGCATAGACTGGACAGTCACACCAGTGTCTGCAAGGGCGACTGAGTGGGGGAAGCTGGACACAGGTGGCTACTAAATCCAGTGCGTCCCGGAGTCCTGCCTTTGGCCTCAGCTGATGTTTGAGCTTCCCTTTCAGTCCCAAGCACTGCCCTAGGCACCCCTGTGTGCCCTGAGACCCTTCGTTTCCCTGAACAGACTCTGCTGTACCCTCAGGACCCTCAGCCCCTTAGCTTGCCCAAGCTATTCCTTCTGCCTGTCGCACACAGGCTGCGGCCCCAAGGGGAGTGCACCTGACTGACTGACCAAGGCCCAGCTCTCTGGGAGAAGCCAGGCTTGGTCCAGGGCCTTTGTGAGGATCTGTGAGCCTATTTGTGTCAGAAAGCTTCATGTACAGTACTAGGGTGCCTCTCACTGCAGCCCTGCAAGGTGGTGAGGTGACAGACTGTGAGTTTCACCTGGATTCTAAGATGTGTCAGCCATCACAAGACATCAGAGACGGGTCCCTTCTTCCATACACACTGTTTCCTATCTCTTCCAGACATTTTTCTGAGGCCAACTGTGCCTCCAAACCTCTGCATTTCTGCACTCTCTCCCCTTCTTAGGCCTGAGCAGGGTGGGGTGGGAGTCCTAATCTAGGGTTAGGTCAAACTGGGTCCCTTGTGGCTTTGGGCCTCCATGAAGAATTTCGAGGGAGGATGTGCAGGGTGTGGGGAGAGGTGGGGAGAGGCACAAGAATGTGGGGCTCTGGGAGGGAAAGTATCAAAAGGTGGAGAGGGTGGTGAAAGAGGACTTTCCCAGGGCCCTAGGAAGCAGTGGCCAGTTTGAATGACAAAGGTTCCCTGGAGAGCAAAGGAAAGCTCTGGGGGATGGGAAGGGGTAGAAGGAGGGTCAGAAGGGCGGGGAGGAAGCTGCCCTGGGCTCCCATCTGCAGCAGCCTTTCAAGTCCCCTTAAACCCCTAACAATGAGAGGAACTGACCAGTGGACCAAATGGGCAAAGGATGATTAACGTAGTTCACTGAAGAAACACAAAAAACCTTATGAAAACATTAGAAGTCTCAAAGTACAAATGAAAAGGAGATTTTGGTTTTTCCTCTGTAGAACTGGTCAAAACAATAATAGAGAAAACACCAGATGCTGGTACGATTCAGGGAAGTAAGTGGCTGTCTCACTGCTGGGGAGGTAAATAGTGGGGCCGCCCAGCAGGACCATCTCACACTCCATTCAAAAAGCTTTACAGGAGATATGCTTTGATGTAACAATGCTGTTTCTGAGGTGTATTTTAAATTCAGGAGGATTTATCTCAGCCTTATTTATAACCAGGAAAAATTGGTAATTATATAAATGTCTAAGGGAAAAGAATTGGGTAACTAGATTTTGCAACATTTGTAGATGAAAGGTTATGCAGAAATTAAATGTCATGCTGCTGAAGAATTTTCAGTGTGGGGAAATAATCAAGCTAGTAGGTGAAGAGAGGAAGTTATAAAACAGCATGACTCTCATTTTATACATTGTCTCTGTAAATATGCATAATATCTACTGTGCAGCCTGCTGAACTGTGAGCTAAGTTTACTTCACTCAGGCTCTATCAAGCTGCACAGCAGCCCGAAGATTCTAGCAATTCTGTAAGGGGGAAAAAAAAGTGAGCAAACAAACAAACAAAAAAAAGCAAGAAAATTCGCCAAAATGCCAACAGTAATGTGAATGATTATGTGTTTTTAATCTTTTTCTTTACACTTGTCTAATCTTTTCTCAATTTTCTTCAGTAAAACATTTGAAATCATGAAAATCATTTGTTTGAAACTATCATCAGGAGCCCATGTGGGGTGTTGTTTTTCTCTTTGCATTAATTTGCTGGGGCTGCCCAGCATTGTCCCATAGATGGGTGACTTGAACAACAGAAATTCATCAGCCCACAGTTTTGGAGACTCGGAGTCTGCAATCACAGTCTTGGCAGCGTTGCTTTCTCCTGAGGGCTGTGGGGAAGGACCTGTCCAGGCACCTCTTCTTGCTTCTGGCAGCCTTGGGGTTCCTTGCTTTTTCTCTTGTCTCGTTACATCTTTTTTCCTCTATGCATGTTGCTTTTGTGTCCAAATTTCCTTTCTTTTTTAAGGGCACCAGTCATATTGGGTTAGGGACTACTGTAATGATCATTTTTATTTGATTGCCTCTGCAAAGACCCTATTAATATAGGGGTATGTGGGGCTGGAGATTTAGCTCAGAGGCATAAGCGCCTGCCTTACAAGCATGCAGTCGTGAGTTCGATCCCCGGTACCAATAAAAACAAAAATGTTATATATATATATGAATGAAACTCCCAACTTACTATGTCCAGTACGAGTTTGTGTTCTCTAAAGTTGAAGAATGAATTTTAGGAACAATGGAGGTTAAAAGCAGAATATATTTATTGAGAGAAAGAAAGCTTCTGTCTGAAGACAGACAGAAGCGGTCCTGAGCGGGTTGACAGGGACTCTGTCTTTTCCAGGGACTTTTACAGAGTAAAATCATGGGGTGAGATGGGTTTAAAGTGGGGAAAACTGGGAGCTCACAAGGCAGTTGGCATAAGGTGGGACATAACTATAGTTAGCCAATAAGATTAGTAGTTCAGGTAAAATTGATTAAATTGGGGACAAATGGGGAAGCGAGTCACGTAGAGAGCCGTGGCTCTTCCCTAGAGGGTTGGAATAGGGAATCCTGCTTCCTCAGTGTGATAGGGAACTATTTAGAATATCAGTCCTTAGGATATAGATGTTTGATCCTTTATCTTGAGGCCTGGCCCACAGCAGGAGTGGTCGTGTCCCCCACAGTTGCAAGTTATCTGGGCTTATGCCTTGGCTCCTTTGAGGACCTAGCCTTGTCTCACTGCCTATAATATTTCTAACTAACTCAGCTGCCTGCAATACTATCTTTAAGTCATATTCTAAGGTATTAGGCATTCGTGTTGCTGATCCAGAGGGCTCCTGCCGAGATGCGTGTGCAGGGCATGGGGGGCCGTGGGCACTTTATAAGGGTTGGGATTTTACATTGTTAGGCATTCTGGGTCTCAATGAACTTGCCTCACTAGGTGACCAAGGAGTTTGTTGCACTCTTTTGGCTATACTTTCCTCCTTTGTATGCTGGTGCTGGTATTATTTACCTTCCAGATTATAGTGAGTGAAGTAGTAAGTGAAAAAGGCCTACTAGGTGGTCTAGCACATAGTCATCCTTAGGAAGTGGCTCCTTTTCTCCCTTGTTCCTTTTTACAGGCTTGGCAGGAGGAGCCTTGGCCTATGGGCAGTCACACACAGCTGGTTGCAAGTTCTAGTCTTGTTTCTAGTTGCACGGTTCATGTGGATTTCAGAGTCCTCATTTGACAGATGGGAAAAATTATTCCCATTGAGGTAGTGTGGATACCCAGGACTCAGGAGTGAATAGCAGAGGCTGAACAAAGACTAGCTAGAAGATAGATAAGATTGGAAAAGCCTATGTAGGTAAGGATGTTACAGAAGACCACTGAGAACACTAGCTTGATGGGTCTGAATTAGGCCATGATGTCATGAGAAGGAAGAAGGGTCAAAAGATATTTATGAGTCAGAAGAGATAGCTCTTAGCAATTGACAGAATGCTGGAGAAGAAGCAGAGGCAAGTTTGTGGTTGGCAGTGCCAATCACTGAACTGCAAGGGAACAGAATGAATCTGGTTTTGGGTCTGTTGGGTTTGAGGTGCCGTGGCACATCCAACTGGACTATTGTATTTAGCTGTGTTGCTGTATTCAACAGGCACTGCATCTCTGAATCTGGACTCAGCACAGACCACTGGGCCAGTTAGGTTGGAAGTCATAGACTGGAGAATTAGACCCCAAGACTGTCCTCACTCATGTTGGAAGAGTTTAGACAGAAGTGCTTGGACAACACCCACTGTGAAGGGCTGGCAGGGTAACAGGCACTCTCAAAGTGTTCTTGAGAAAATCTGAGACGTGGCATGCCAGGAAAGAACCATCTTCTAGATGCCCAGGGAGGAGAGTTAAATGAGAAACAAGTATAAAAAAGTGCCTATTTCTGGATGGTGGCCTCAATGAATGTCCTTTCTTGCTGTTGGACAAAGGATTTCCCTGGGCTCCCTGCCTCCTCAGCTGAGGACCCTGAGGAACACTCCACTAACTTGTGTGTCCATCAGTAACTCCAGCACCTTTCTGGGTCTCCATTTCTTCCTCCATCCAAGGGATATAATAGCTCTGCTGCCCTGCAGTAGTATTCTGTGCTTCAGATGACAAACTAATAAGTGCTTTGTATGCTGCCCAATGAATGATCTCTGAGTCAGCCCTTTTAAGTCTCAAGCTCTTCTACCAAAGGCTTGGTTGGTTATGTTTTCTCTTGCCTTTGGTGGTTCCTTGGCTCACCTTTCTTTCCTCCAGCTATTCCTCTGTTCTGACTTGTTGCATGGCCCACTCTTGGTCTGTGGCTGGTCCATTCTGGGATTTATTGAATCATTCAATGAACCCCAATTTTTTTTTATGGTGACTCTGTTCTGGGGCCAGATCCTCACTCCATTTCTTATAAATCTGTAAGATCTTTAAAGTCTTCTCTGTGTCACCATCTATTTTTCTCCCAAGAGACTCAAGAGTCTATTACATTTTATACAGGGAAAAAAAAATGCCTCTTTTGGTCCAAGCATCCTTCCATCTGTATTCCTTCTTAATCTTTATCTCTTAATCCTCAGCAATTTGGCTTCCATTCTCACCTTTTCACTGAAACTCTTTATAACAGAGAAAAATTATAGAGATCCCTAAAATGATATGTTCCAATCCTCATCGGTGGAACCTGTGAATGTGACCTGAGCTGGGAAAAAAGAGTCTTTGTGGATGTGATTAAGTTAAGGATCTTTAGATGAGATTATCCTGGATTTAGAGTGGGTCCTAAATACAATGACAGGTATACTTATAACAGCAAGTCAGAGGCAAACTGAAGACTGAGACACAGAGGAGAGGGTCATGTGTACACAGTTGTAGAAACGAGTTACACAGCTACAGATCAAGGGGCAGCTGCTAGAAGCTAGGAAAAAAGGAGGGAACAGATTCTTCCTCAGAACTTCAAAAGGAGCCACGCCTGCTCAGATCTTGATTTCAGACATCTGGCATTGGAAACTGTGGGAAAACACATTTTTGTTGCTGAAAACCACCCGGTTTGTGGTAATTTGTTACAGCTGCCCTAGGAAACAAGTGATCACAATAGCCACTAATATTTCTAGAACACCTACTTTGTGACAGGTTTAATTCTAAATGCCTTATTAAAGGTATTCATCCTGGCACATGGTAATGCAAATATATCAATATAACTGGTCATTGAGGGGTTGCTGTGTCTTTGGCATTTAAAAATTGAATCTCAACAAGCAATATGTTTTATTATTTTTCTCTTTTACAGAAACTTGCAGGCAAATAACTTACATAGCTTGCCCAGGGTCATATAGTAAATAGTGGTAGAGTCAGTATTATACTAGTAACTTCTGTGAATTCTCTCTTTTTTTTTTTTTTGTACCAGGGATCAAACTCACAACTTCACATTTGCCAAGCAGGCACTTAACGCTGCTGAGCTTAAACCCCTAGCGCTCTGTGACTTCTCTTTAACTGCTTTGCACTACTTCTGAGACCACTGGGAGAGGCTAATGAGTAGATTGATTCAGGACTGGGTTCTGTACAGTTGGAGAGATGGAAGGGGTCAAGAGACTGGTGAGTTGGGGGGCACATTCTAGTATGGAGTGGTAGGGTAGGCCTAAGCTGGAGGGATTGAAAGATAAGGAGGAGATGATTGGAGAAGTTGATAACCTCATAGAGTAGATGCTCCTGGAGCCAAAGAGACAGAAAAGTGTGATCTTGGGACTGAGGCAGTCCGGGAAATGTTGTTTGTAGCACATAACCAGTAGAACAAAGTTGGCCATGGCAGTTTTGTTAATAGATTTGACTAGGCCAAAGGACCTAGAAAACAAAGCTTATAGCAAAAAGAAGGGATAACTGTTCTCTTCAAAGTTCAAAGAGTTGAGCAATCACTTCTTGTGCTTTTCTTATAAAAAAGACCTGAGTCTTGAAATTCTTGAAAAATAGGTGATAACAGATATGAAGTAGGAAGCCATTGTAAGTAAAGAGCACAGAAAATACTAGGAATATAGTTTTATGCTTGCGATAGTTAAGGATGATCAAATGGTGTGATAGAAATGTAGCTTTGAAAGTGTCCTGATTTGGGTACTTTTCAAAGCAGATGCTGAATCAGAGATTTAGGCATGAGCACTTCATTTGAGAAGATATGAGGAAGCACAATGAGGGAGCTACTGATTGTATAACTCTAAAAGACTGTGCAGAATACCTTTCAGAATTGTTCCACAGAGGGGCAAGGGAATTGGGTGACTTGCCTAATGACACCTATAGGTACCACAGTGATTGAGGATTGCTTCCAGGTGTATTAACAACCTGGCTATGCAATGCTGTCCAGGTGGATAAGGTAGCTCCTGCAGCTAGAGAATGCCATCATGCAGAGAGATGGGACTACACAAAGTAGCAAGACAGGAGCCCTCCACTAAATCTGGAGGAAGCTTTCAGGAAGGGCAAAAGTGTTATGGGTGGGGTACTGATCGTACTTGTTAGAGAAAGGAAAGCTGAGAAATGGTCCCAGATGCTCACCAGTCACTACTTGAGATTTGCCACTTAGTTCTATGCAGTAGAAAGTTCCAGAATGTGCTGCAGGAAGGAAGTGTTGAGAAGCACATAGGAGATGTAGAGCTGAGACTGTGCAGCAGGGAAGCCAGAGCACAGACAGTAAGGCGGCCTGGTGAAAACTCGCTGCAGAGGATAAGCAGACAGGATTTGGCAACTGACGTGATCTGTGGGGGGTAATGGGAGGGGAAAGTGGAGGAAGATACCAAGAGGACCACGTGTCTTTGATGGCACAATGAACATCTCAGGACACATCTTGTTTAGGAAGCATCAAAATGGTGAAGCCAATGAGGAATGATGTATGCTGAGCAGACCAGGAATCTTTTCTGAGTGTTAGCAGGATTTTCCCTACACTTGACCTCCTTAAAAATAATAGAGACTTCAAAGCCAGTTCAAGTATAAAACTATTTTTTAAAAACTTGAAAAATAAAAGACGTGTTTTATATTAAAAAAAAATAAGAGTTATGTGGAGATATGGGCTGAATGATCCTAGAGTGTCTCCCCCCTGCATGGAAAAGCCTGTCAATGCTTTTTCATTTGGGTCAGGACACTGATTTAGGAGCAGACTTGTAGCTGGATCACCTTGAAAGAGAATTTTTAAAGCAGTAAGAAGCATTTCAATTCGGGACACTCATCTGCAGTTGGAAGTGCAGAATGAACTCTCAGACCAGACATCTGTTCTGTCCAGGATCTCTTCATTTCAGCCCTTCCCCAAGGTTCTTTTGCATTTGGACTATGTTGGAAGGACCACTGTTTTATACAGTCTGCTGTATAAATTTGTAAAGGCTTCACCTACCAAAGGATTTAACACTGAGAAAATGAAAGTCACATTAGGAAACTGTAAAACAGCTCTCTTCACTTCTGGGATGCAGCTGGTTAGGAGAACATAAGGCCACTGCGGAAGTCACATACAGATACATGGACAGCAGCGCAGTGGACTCTGTTGATGTTGAAAGGATGTAAGAAGACAAAACTGACCTTCATAAAATGACCAAGATATCCAAAAGTTAAGGAGTCTCTGTACTTACGATTGTTAACAAGAGTTGAGAACTCACTGTCTCTTACAGAGATTGAGAAATTGTTAGCAGTAGCTGAACTGAGTCACCGACTCCTTGGCTTCTGCAGCCTATTCATGCAAGCGGAGGAGACAGACTAATGGAAGAACTTGCAAAACTATACGATATGTTAATTAACGAAATAGAAATGCAATGACAGAAAAAGAAAAGTACTGAATACCAGTACACTGAATAGCAGTACTTTCTTATGAATGTGTGGAGTAGGTTTTCTCTGGTCTGACTTTGAAAAATGGAAGAATGTCTTACAGCCTGGTTGGCCAATCTGCCCTCCTGGATGCAATGCTATTAAAATTTTGTTTTGTTGAAAAATCAGATGCCTAGCTCTGTTGCCTTATAGAAGTTGAATAAATGTGATGTTTCTTAAAGTGGTCTCTTCTCTTTACCCTCCCCCATTTTTTGATACCACCATTTTATTTTTTTAAATATTTATTTATTTATTTTATCTTTTTGAGACAGGATCTTGCTGTATGGGTCAGGTTGGCTTTGAGCTCACTTTGTAGTCCAGGCTGGTCTTGAACTTGCAACAATCTTCCTGCCTCAGCCTCCTGAGTGCTAGGGTTACAGGCATGAGCCACCATGCCTGGGTTGATACCATCATTTTAGAAAGTGAAAGCAAGAACAGTAAATTGACCAGAAACAATTGTGGAAACTTGACATTAACTTAGAGAAATAAAACTTTTTTCGGGGGAGTGCTGAGAATTGAACCAGGCTATTGGGCATTTTAAGGCAAACCTTCCACCACTGGGTTACACTCCCATCCCCTAGGAAAAGAAAGCTTTGAAGAGTGTCTGCCTAGTGTTTTTTGTTTATATCCTTTATGGGAGGGAAGCCTTTGCAAAGAAATTGCATACAAGACTTTTTATGGTAAGGTAAAATGCCCATGAATGGAGATGTTAAGGTAGATTAATACACAAAAAATTATACTGATAACACTGGGACAAGGAAGAAGTGTTTACTTTTTTATATTTTGGCCAAAAATTTGTTAACATTTTCTGGAATCAAATAATTTAATGCTATCGCTTAGTTCTAGACAATGTTTAATTAGGTTGGTCTGATTTTAATAAAGATAAAATGTTTTGTGTATATGTAAGTACAAAAACAAAACCCATTAAAAAAATACTACCATACATTGTGTATTCTACATTATCACAGTTCTATTACTATCTCCACTTTATAAGTCAGGAAATAAGGACTCAGAGAAACTGACCTGTGGGCAAAACGTCATATAGTCAGTAAGTGGAGATCAGATCTTTTTTTGACAAAGCCTTTTCTCTATGCTTTATCTACTTGCACATGCCACATGTCCTTGGGAAAATCGATAAAATTTTAGTCACAGGCTTGGGTAAATGGCCAGCACTTTAGGCTTCCAAATTATGTTTACTCATGGCTACACAGAGTCCTTGACAGAACTTGGAGGGTCAGGGACAGACAGTATTTCTATTTCACAGCTGACAAGGCTGAGGTATGGTTATTTAGCCCAATTTCTACAACTGGCCCCTGCCTCTGGCCCTCAGACTGCCTTCTCCAAACTGACCCATTCTGAATGCATGTGTCAGTGGGCAGCCAAAGAAGAGGAGGAGGGCTGATAGTGTCCAAGGAGGGGGCACGGCTAGGAAAAAGAGGAGCAAATGGCAGAAGCTCCAGATGTGTCCCTGGTGGGATGGTCTCTCTCTCTGGCACTCTTCTAGTCCCTTGTCCATTCTCTTTTGCTATTCCCCTTGGTTATTACAGGAACTGAGTCTCTTTGCTTGATACCCCTTTGAGGACTTGGAAGTTCTTGAGGATAGAGATTTTATCTGATTTATTTCTATATCCCCATAGCACAGAATAGATACTCAATGTGTACTTGATGTTAAAGATAATGACGATAGCATCCATTTATTGGGTGTTTGTGTCAAACATGGTGGGAGGCCCGTTTCATATATGACCTCACAGGATCATAAATCTACTAAAACATTTTGGGTGCAGGTGACAAAATTAAACTGAGATTGGCTTAAGAAAATAAAAAATATGTATAGCACCCAGCAGAAAGCTTCATGCTTAATGCAGCTCCAGGCTCCATCACAATCTAGGTGACTCATACACTGTTTCTCCCCAAAGTTTGGCTTGGTTTCCTCTGTCTTACCACTTTTTAAAAACAGGTACACCTTGTGCTTAGCAATTCTAGTAGGATAGAGCATCTCTTCACAGTACATCTGGCAAGGGACCCAAAGCAAACCTCCAGTGGGTCAGTGGGTGTCCACTTCCAGACCAGTCATATGACGGGATGACTGAACCTGCTAACTGGCCATGCTTGGGTGAAACATCCAGTCCTGAAGTCAGGGAAGAGGGTCAGCCCCCTCAAACATTAAAGAAACTTCAAGACTATCATTGTCCAGACATGGGGTGGGGGAAAATATATATATATATATATTCAGTAGTAGGTATTCCTACTTTCCAGAAAAAGAAACTGAAGCTTAGCAAACGGAAGTGACTGACCAAGGCTTACACAGCCAGATAGCGGTACGGCAGAATTTGAAACCATGTGTCTTTCTCTAAAGCCTGTGTTCCTCCAGGACAGCTGATAGGTTTCCCTACTTATTTCCCAGAACTTAACCATAACAAGCCCTCTATTCCAATGCTACTTGAAGTATGGCCAATGGGTCATGATGATCTGCAAATCCTTACTCCTCCATAATGAGTTAAGTACCCAAATTCAGAGCAATTTTTAGAAGTATATTATAGTTATTTAACATTGGCAAAACATCCAAGGGTTGTGACAGAAAAGGTTGGGTTTGAAATGAGCTGTAAATAATTTGAGAAGCACTGCTGTGTTTGATAATGCCTAGAATAAAGGGTGAACTGTGGGCTTGCAAAGAAAACTATGATGCTTCAAGTGAAGCCTTCTCCCCAGGGAGGCAGAGTACCCATAATGCCAGTCAGTGGTTCTGTCACTCAGCCAGTCAAGAAGACTCCTAGGCACTCCACCCCTCACACAGGTTGCTGCAGCTAGACAGGCAGGCAGGAGGGTTCAGGCCCAAGCAGCTCCTTTGCCCGAGGGCTCTTGATTCTAGTCCAGCTGGATTCTGGATGATTGTCTGCCTGGAGCCCATGGGCATCTAGCACTCTCAACCCCCTCATGCTTCCACACCGTGTGCTGGAGGGGAGATGATGGCTGATGCAGGCCATCCTTGAAAAGCCAACCTAAAACCAGACAGTTTAATTTCTAGCTGAGGTGAAAGGTCAGCTCCTGGGTCAGGTTGCCACCTCCTGTCTTAACACTGGACCTCCTTGAGTTGACTCCAGGGATGTGGCATGTGTCCTACCTTGCTTCCCCTTTGATTGTACACTCCTTGGTGCCAGGGTTATGGGTCAACAGAGCAGTTCCAGGCATGAGCATTTCTCAAAGCCAAGATGACTCAGTGGGGCAAGTGTGAACCAGAGAAGAGACCCTGAAGCTGGTTCAGACCTTTCTAGGGGTGGGAGGTTAGTGATCTCATAGCATGCAGGCGATACTTTCACTTGCCTGTTCTGTTGTGCCTGTTGCCAAAAAAAGGTCCTGATTCCCAGGTAAGCCCAGTTCTGATGTTTTGCTGAATAACTCCAGACTGTTCACAAGGCCTTTTATATCTTAGTTACTACATTTGCATGGAATGCCTGCCTCACTGCTGATTCTCAAGTGCTGTAGCCTCATGTGTGCAGGCCCCCAGAGCATGGGACCGCAGACCACAATGCTTCCTCCCCCTTTCCAGGCAGTGGGGGTGGCTGGTGAGAAGCTTGGCTTGGTTCTTGCTGTGGTTCATTTACTTTCAACAGTGTGACCAGGGATAGATTTCTAGGTTTCTCGGAACCCAGATGATTTCATCTATGAGAAGTGAAATACTCACTTGGTGAAACCGGTGATGAGGAATAAATACAAACAAATATACAGAAGAGCATGACCTCTTACAGATGTGCACTGTATGCTCATTTAATTTCATACATACTTATGACTAGGGACTAGGTCCACTAGGTCAGGCGCTGAGGAGATCAGGAAGCAGAGACAGCCTTGGTGCCATCCCTAGAAGTTCAGTAAGAGAAATGAATTATAAGGCAAATGGGCAAATAGGTAATCACATTACATAGTAGCACATACTACAAAATGAGGTACAAAGTACCAAGCAAAAATGCTACAAGAGCTGGGTGTGGTGATGCACGCCTATAATCCCAGCTTTCAGGAGAGGGGCAGAAGAAAGATCATTGCAAGTTCAAGGCCAGCCTGGGATATATAGTGAGTTCAAAGCCAGTGTGGTCTACATGGAGAAACCATGCCTGAAAACAAACTAACAAATAACCAAACAAACCAAAACCAAAACCAAGATAATTGATTTAGGGAAGTCAAGCAAGGCTTTTCCAAGGCAGTGAGAAACGACTTAGTATCTGAAGCATGGATGGGAAGAGCATTCTGGATAAGGAATGGAGTGTTCCTTACAGTCCTGCAGCAGGAGGAACCTCAGGTAAACTGAGTACCGTGGGGCCAGTGCACTAAGAGCTCAGGATCCAGGGGCAGTGGGTAAAGGGAGACTGGAAAGAAGAGGAGAGGCTCAACTTTGCCAACCTTCTAAGTCGTGCTGTGGATTTTAGATTTTGCCACTGATATTTTTCAGTGTTGGGGTTTGGACCTAGGTCCTTGCGAATGTTAGGCAAGTTCTTCACACTGAGCTACAACCCCCACTGACTTTGTCATATTTTAAGCGAGGGTGGAGTTCACATGGTCACATATGCTTTCAGAAAAGATCCCACTGGGTGCAGCTTGGAGATGTTTGTGCAGCAACATGATACAGGAGGTTGTTAGGAGAGCGCTGCTTGTGTGAGGGTGGGTGGTGGCGGAGTTCAGGAGTTTGTGTTAAAGTGGTGATGGTGTGGATGGAGGTGGGGAAGGGGACTGGGATAACTGAGAAGGTTTGCAGCTTTGCGGAAGTGATTCAAGAACAGTTTCTGGGCTCCTGGCTTGCGCTAGCATTGGCCGGTGGTGAGAGAGGAGTGGGTTTGCTCCACTACTCTGGTTCTGGACAGATTGGTTTTGAAGTAGTTCTGAGACATCTAAGAGGCAAAATTATCTTTCCCATTGGATTTGGTGAGCTGCAGTTCATTGGTACTTTATCTAGATTTTAGTGCATGACAGAGCGAGAAGCTAGTAAGGGGGCACAGGACACTTGTGGGTGATGGAGGTATTCATCATCTCAACTGTAGCGATGCTTTCCCATATGGTGGAGCTTGTCCGATTGTACATTCTATAGAGGTGCAGTTTATCGCATATCACTTCTACCTCCTGGAAGTGCCAGAAAAGGTGAGCAGGAGTGGGGACACCAGGCTGAACAGAGAGCCCCTGGGAGAACATGGAAGTGGAAGGGAAAACATGGCAGTGGAAGGGAGAGCAGAGTGGTACGAAGCAGGAAAGGTTGAGGGAGTTGGCTTTTGTTTTTGGGTAACAAAGTGATTTGATTACCTACCTAGGCTAACAGGAAAGATCTGATTAAGAAGTAGAGGTGGAAAATCCCCAAGGAAGAGGGGATGATAAGAAGTACAAGATTTCGAAAATTGAGAGAAGGGAAGTTGCTAAAATCCAGGTGGGTGTTGGCCTTAGTTGAAAGCAATAGCTCCAGGGGCGGGAGATTTAGCTCAATGGCATAAGCACCTGCCTGGCAAGTGTGAGGTCAGGAGTTGATCCCTGGTACAAAAAAAAAGAAATAAATAAGAAAGAAAGAAAGAAAGAAAGAAAGAAAGCAAGCAAGCAAGCAAGCAAGCAAGCAAGAGCTCTATGGTAAAACAGAAGGTAAAGGGAAAAGAGTATATATGGGAGCGTGTATGTGCATGTCTGTGTACATGCAGGTAGTATATGTGCATGAGTATGTATGTGCATATGACTGTATGAGTGGGAGCAGGTAAAGAATGTGTTTTGCCACTGAAATTGAGGGCAAAAGAGTGCAGGAAGGAGGAGGAACCCAGAAGAGAGCCCTCACCAGGAACTGAACCAGCTAGTACCTTGATCTTGAGTTTCTCAGCCTCCAGAACAATGAAAAATAAATTTTTGTCATTTCAATCACTTGAGCACTTCCTCCTTCAGGAAATCACTTATGAAGGTATCCACACAACAATCCCAAGTCTGTCTTCTGGACTCAAATAGATCAAGGTATGGTGAATTAACTAATGAACAATTTGTAACACCCACCTGAACGGAATCAGCGTGGTTCCGGGTGTGGATGGCCCACCAGAGGATCGTTGGCAACAGTATAAAAACAGAACTAGAGGGGAAGATGGTGCGCCGTTGATTCTCTTGGAGAAGCTTGTCAGCTGGTTTTCCTGTTCGAACTCAGCTGATACAAACTCAGCTGATACGAACTCAGCTGATACGAACTCAGCTGTTCTCATCATTGCAGAACTCACGTCTTTGCTGTTGCTGAGGATGGCTACTGTTCTCTTCAGGGGAGCTCTGGTCCTTACCTTGAGCGTCACTTCCTGGCTCCAGTGCAAATCTCTTGGCCTGCTGGCATAGATCCTCTATCCTGCTGGCACAGACTTTCTGGTTCCCACCAATGACTTTTGGGCTTCCCTAGTGCAGATCTTTGACACAGACTAGCATGAGACTAGCTGTGGGTTCTAAGTCTTTAGCTGGACTTGTGCAGGACATTGCCATGGGATCCAGGCCCTCAGCTGGATTCTTTGGGTCTATAGTGTGTGTCCAGATCTCCTGAACTCTTCTGCATTTGACTCTTTGGTTGCATATTATAAAATAACCCTACAAATTGTGTGTCCTGTATTAAATCTATTTTCTTGAAAACCCTGACAACACAAGGCTTTTCTCTTTTCACTAGGTCTCCTCCAGAGACTTTCAGGTAGAGATTGTGAACATCCACCTATGTTAGATTCCACAATGACAGAGCCCATGTCTGGCTGGTTTATTTTGGTGTCAAAATAAACTTGCATAGTTTCCCCAGAGGAGAAATTTTGTATATATTTGTTGGTTGAATAAATAAAATTACTTTTCTCCAGTTTCTATAACTGTACCTCAAAGAACATTGCTCCAAGCCAGCTTTTCTCTATTTTCTTTACCTATCATGCTTCTGTGCCCATTTTTAGTCACAGAATTTTTGTTCCTGTTCATGTTGATGTCTATTGCTTGATAACTTGTCAAACATCCCTCCCACAGCTTCCCTCTTCTTGTTCTCTTCTGTTTTATTTACCTTCCCACAATTACACCAACATCCTGCTAGAGGCCAAGAAATGTACAAAGCCAGAAAAAGAAAAGTTGAGACCCCAAAAATGCTGCATGCTGTTCAGGGGTGGCTGGTAGAGGGTGGGGCTGGTATGCAGTCAGAGCTATGGAACCAGCAGGACAGGTTGCCTGTCTCCAGGGCCGGGGCCACCTGGGGCAGGTGGCGCCTGCCTCTCTCTAAGCCTCCTACCATACACCTGCACCTCACAGGTGAAGGGGAAATAAGACAATGCCTGGGAAATAAGGCTATACCCTGTGCAGGGCGCTGGGCCCAGAGTGCTCTGGGATGATGGTGATGAAGGAAGTGTGGAGCGGCAGAGCCCTCCACTAGGTAGTGAAGGCATCTCTATCAGAAGAAACCAGGCCCAAGTCCCAGCCCCCCCAACCCCCAGCTTCCCTTCTCTAGGCCTCCCTGTTCTCATCTGTGTCAGTGGAGGTGATGATATGTACCTGATGAGGTGGTTGCAGGACCTGGCCAGGTTGACATGAAAGACCCTGGAGTGGTGACAGACTGCTCCCAACAGATCTCTTCTCTGTCCCATCAGAGAGGGTGTGAGCTCCTGTGTCTCTGTCAGTGAGGGAAGGGAAGATTGATTCTGGTGAATCATTGCACAGCTCCATCATCATGGAAGGAAAAGGGCTGTGAAGGCCTGTGTGCTTTGAGGCGGGAGGTGGCCACCCTGTGTGAGCTGATCCCTCAGTATGCATGCCTGCTCCCCTGCTTCCCCTTTTCTTCATAGTGATTTTTATTTTACTTTTCTTTAACTGTGCTGGGGTTTGAACCCAGAGTCTTCTTAAGCATGTTAGGCAAGCACTGTACTCCTGAGCTATACTTTCAGCCTGGCAATGTCATTTTGGACCTAATGAACTTGCTGCTAGACAGCACTTAGAGTGGTGCCTAGTACTTAGCACATAGTAGAATATTTAAATATTTACTGAGTGAATAAATGAATGTTATGCATTAAAACCCAATCTTTTTTCTTTTAATTGGTGAAGCCAAGACAGCTATCATTTTGTACTTGGGAATACTTTAAAATTACAAAATGTGCTAGGTATGTGGGCAAATGCCTTTAATCCCAGCATTTGGGAGGCTGTGGCAGGAAGATCAATGTAAGTTCAATGCCAATTTGGGCTACATTAGCAAGTTCAAGGCTAGCTTGCACTAGAGAGCAAGACCCTCAAAACAAAACAAACAAAAAACCCAAAATAAATAAATAAAATAAAGCTGCAGAATAAGAAATAAGTACACATTAATTACAGACAAATACTTAGAAAACATGGTTGATGGAAAAGAAAAAATAATATTTTGGTACCATCCAGCCATCCAGCCATAAACAGTGCTGTTGATAATTTGCTGTCTAGTTTCTTCTGGGGATTCTGCTGAGCAAATCCACTTAAATATCAATAGAGCTCAGCACAAGCACCTGCCTGGCAAGTGCAAGGTCCGGAGTTCAATTTCCAGTACCAAATATATATACCTATATATCAGTAGAGGTGAATCATTTGATAATTTGCTTTATTTTTCTCTTCCCTTAATGATAGATAATACGTCTACTTGTGTCACTGAAAAAATACTTCTAAACATTTTTCCATTTTTAATATTCTTATTGTATGACTGTTCCATAAGCAAATCCCTAATTTTGGAGATTTAGGTTGTTAAAATTTTTTTCAAGCGTATGTGTAGTGCTTACTGTTATATTGTTTTAAATATTTTATATGTGTTAACTAATTAGATTTCTACTAAAGCCTTATGAATTAGGTACTATTGTATCTAAATTTTATAAATAGAGGCATTTAAACATGGAAAGAGTAGAGTAAGTGACTCGTGTAAAGTCACACAGCTAAACGGCGGGACCTGATGACAACCCAGTGATACAATGCTTAACTTTTACACTGTGTATCTCTAAATGCTCGAATAAACATTCTTCTACAAACTCTGAGCACATATGCTTAGTTATTTCTTTGTGGTAAGTACTTTGATGTGGAATAACTAGGTAAAAGGATGTGCATCACTGACTGGTTTTATATAAACTGTTTCAAATCATTTGTGGTTCTTGAACTCTCCAATCTGATCCTCTGTCTTCTACACTGTGCAGCAATACTTACCCGATCAAAGGACTTGTGTGTGTGAGAAAACTAAGTATTCTGAAGGAGCGTTCTCCTGTATTCTGGACCTGTTGGTTTCTACTTCCAGGAAGCCTTCTTGATCTCTAAAGCAGTGTAGTGCTTGATTTCTTCTATGAAGCTGGCCATGTGTACGGTGGCCATCTGTGTCCAGTGCTTTGAGCTCCCAGAATTGAGACCTGTTACCAAGACATCTGTGTGCTCAGTCCTAGCCTAGTGTGGCATGGAAGTGCCCTGGTGCCTCTGTGTAACACATGAATGTGTCCATAAATGGGGGTGCATGTGTGAAGACAAATGAGTCAGAACAGGTGACACTGGACTGGTTCTAGACACTGTCCACACCCAACATAATGCTTAGCCTATAGCAGATGCTCTAGAATATTATTTGATGGAGTTCAATAATCATTTATTGAATGAGTTTTTGGGAGTCTCTTATTCTTCATGTATAAAAGTTCTGCCATGTTTCTTATTTTTATAAAAAAAAATCTAAAAGCATAAAAAAGAAAATAAAGGGCTGGTGATACAGCTCAGCAGCATAGTGCCTGCCTGGCAAGTGCAAGGTCCTGAGTTCAGTTCCCAGTACCAAAAAAAAAGAGGCGGGGGGGAACACCCAATGCAAACACTCATAAGTAACCAATGCTAAATATTAATTCTTTCTAATTTTTCTCTATGCAAAATAGTAAATGCACATTTTAAAAACTGACCTGCTGTCCTACTGCAAACTCACTCACAACCTGCCTTTTCATTTGAAGATGAGAACACTGGCTCATGTTAATTAATATATATGCTTCTGCTACAGGATGGCCAGTGGTGACCATCTGCTATCTTGTGCCAATGTCCCGTTTATATGCAAGTATTTTTACACCAAAATGCTCACTGTCCAGTCCACTAGGGAGGTGTGACAGGGTGATTTGTTCTTTGCCAAATTTCCTGTAATTTTATTATTCCTTTTATAGTTTTAAAAAAGCAAACATTTAAAAATTCATTTCAACAATTGTGTCTACACTGAGTAGTATGGTGGTGTATGCCTGTAGTCCCAGCGCCCAGCTCACCACAAGTTTGAGTCCAGCCTGGACTACCTAGGGAGACCCTGCCTCAAAAAGCCAAACAAACAAACAAATGTATGTGCAACTTTGTCTTCCAGAATTCAATTTGGTTCTTAACCAGGCCAGAAGTTAAAATGATTAGAAAGATGTTTTAAACCCCAATTTATGGATAAGAAATCATATAATAGCTGCAATGACTTGCCCATTGATATAACTTTGAGAGAGGCTACATTCTGTCCAGCTCTACCGATCTGTTAGTTATGTGAAATACCACTTACCTTATATTACACATATACAGCCGTTTCAGATATTTTGAATGAGTCATCTTCAGTGTTGTTTGGGGTCTGGTAAGCTTGTCATACAGAATATATTAAATAACAACATTATATGACTTATTGCTCTTGTTTAGTCGAGGGAAAATTGAGACCCAGAGAGGTAAAGAGACTTGCCTAGGCTCACACAAGTAACAAATGGTACAGCTGGAATTGTAACTGTTATTTATTTATTTATTTATCGAGACTACCATATCTTTCAGGCTGGTCTCAAACTCACCATGTAGCCCAGGCTGACTTGACGTCATAGTGATCTTCCTGTCTTAGCCTCCTGAGTACTAGGATCGCAGGTAGGCATCACCACACCGGTTTGGGATTGGAACTTTTGACCAAAGTGCCCACTTGCCTCTCAAAGTGTCAGAAAAGTTAACAGGCCTGTTCAAAGTGTCACTTTTTATACTGCTCCTCCAAGCAGTCTTATGGAATTTTCCAGGACTCTGGGGCTGGAAATGATCTCTATGGTCATCAGATGTCTGACAGAGATGACTAGGAAAGCAACATCCCGAGTGTCAAAGAAATCAACCTTAGTGCCCATAGGGCCAAGTAGGTAAAATGCAAGAATCCCAGGTCGGGATCAGAAGTCTTTTTCTTGCACACCCCATTACCAAGTCCCAAGCACTTCCCTCCCTACCCTTCCTGCTCCTTAAGCCCTAGGGGAAGAAGTTGTTGCTATCTGCTTCAGGAAGCCACACACAGAGACAATTCCACACCTTACCCTGGCCCTTCCTCTCCCCTCCCTTCCAAATAAAGAAAGTGAAGTAATAATAATTATCATGATGGTATCTCCTGAGGGTTTATTATTATATGCTAAGAACTTTTCATTTGTTGCCCCGCCCCATTCATCTTCTGAGAAGCCTCTAAATTTGGCTAAATTGTTGTACCTGTTTGACAGAGGGTCCTCTCAGGCTTGGAATGGGTTATTATTTGCTTGAAGCCCTGCAGGGAAGGGGATCTGCACCAGACCCTGACCTGTCTGATTGAGCAGCCTCTGTTCTTAAGTCACTCGCCCATACTGAAAAGTAAATGTTGGTCCTGGGGGTATCACGGGCAAAAGGGAACCAGAACGACCCTGCTTTGGAACTGGAGGAGGGGGAAAAAAGAGCATAGAAGCAGCATGCGTGGTGTGATTCTGGGTTGTGGTTTGTCCTTGGTCTTCTGGATGATTTGGGGCAGATTACCTACTCTCTGAGTGCTGTAAGAGACTTCCTTGGTACCACTAGAGTGAGGCAAAGGAGCCCAGCCAGCTCTGGGCTATGTGAGCCTGACAGAAGGAAAGCAGGCGGTAGGGTGGTCCCTGAATGTCGTGTGAAGCCTCTGCGCGCACCTGGCCCCACTGCCAGCTCAGAGATCTCCCTGCTAGGCGAATTTATTTCAAGTTGACCTCTATCCAAAATTAAGTTGCAATGAAAACAACACTGGAGCAAAAAAGTATACAGGAAGTATTTCTCTGAAAAACGAAGGAGAGCATTGACTTTTCTTGGAAAGCCTGGGTGATGAGTTCTCTGGCAGAGCCCAGCTGGAGTTGGGCTACGGACCCAGATCCATTTCTCCCCTGGCCTCAGTTTTGCGATCTGTAAATTGACGGTATTCTTTCACACAGCCCAACTGACACACTTGTCCTTCGCACACTTTTCATGGTTTCTAAAGTCTCATTGTTACTTCAGTTCTTGTCCTGGTGCCTTCAAAGACCCACTTTGCTGTCAGGGTCTCCAGGAGGAAGGGCCTAAGCCTCCAGGTCCAGCTTGGGCAAGGACACAGGGATGGGGGGCCAGGTGGGCAGAGGATGGGAAGGGGCACAGAGCCACAAGGACAAACTGCTCCCGCCTTGGCCCTACATCCTCCTCCCAAGTGGGGTGGGGGCTTGGCCTGAGATCAGAGATCCACCCGCGTCAGCCCCCGGTCCTGCCCGCGTCAAGAGGCGCCTTCTCAGCACAGAACAATGCAGGCTCTTTGAAGGGCCGGGCAGCAGGGGATGGGTGTTTCTCCAAACACAGGGCCTCCTTTGGAAAACAGGCTTTGATTCCCAGGCTGGGAGGCCCCAGGTGCCTGTTGGGCGGCAGGCGGGGGCTGGGGGCTTTGTTTGGCAGGAAGGGGGGCCTTGGAGACTCAGGAACAAAGCATGGGACAGAGCTGGATGGGGCTGCAGTTGGCCTGGGCAGGCAGTCACAGTGGAGATGCCAGTGGGGGCGGGGCTGTATGTCTCTGGCCACCCCACCTCCATCCTGGTCTCCTCTCCCAGTGGCCCTGACCCTCTCACATATGTGGACAGCATGTGCTGACTGACTTACAGGCAGTCCTCGTGGTTCACGGGCTCCAACATTTCCTGTTTGGGAATGAAGCGGGTAAACTTGGAATTCAGGACACAGAGTCTGGCAGGCAAGGTGGAGAGAGTCTGAGCTCAGTCACCAGTCTGTGCTCCAGGATTTAGGGCACAGGGAAGGATGGAGAGGATGAGGGCTGTTCCCTTTGCCTCAACATTGTGCTGGGCATTTCGCATACATGTGTTGCTGATCCCACACTAGTTTTCTAACCTGGCCAGACAGACATCTCTGAAGTCCTCTTTGCTGTTCTCCCCTTTACTCATTCTGCTGAGCTGCCGCCTCCTTGAGGTTTCAGAGGCACCGGCCTGACCTCTCCAGCTGGCTGTGCCCTCTGCCCAGTGTGCCCTGAACGGCTGCCCCTCACCTCCTTTGTGCCAGGGCTCAGCTCCCACTTCCTTTTGAGCTTCCTCCCACCTCTGCAGCCTCTGAATTTCATTTCATCTACTTTTTTTCCACAGTGCTTTTTACCACTTCACATGGATTCAGTTACTTACTGAGGAGGCCATTTATTGATTTTCTCTCATGACCACAGGCTGACTGCACTTTGCCTGGCACCTTGACCAATTTCACTTACTCAGGTAACCCCAAGTACCTAAACAGTACCCGGCACTTGCAAGGCTAACTGTGTCCTCTGAGGCACGAAGTGTTCAGTTAAGCACCTGTCTATAGAGTCTGTTGTGAAATTGGCGGTGGATGTGGCTGCATTTATAATCAGTTGGCTAAGAAAAGCAAATTAGCTTTCATACTATAGTGTGGAGGTGGGCTTCACCCAGCAGTTAAAGGCTTTGAGAAGAAAGATGGAAGCGTCCCGAGGAAGCTGCAGTTCTGACCGCAGAGTTCTGACCGCAGAATTCAGAGCCTAACTCAGAGCCCTGCCTGAGTTTCCCACCTGTTGTCCTGCCACGCAGACTTCAAGACCTGAGGCTAATTCTTATCTGAATGTCCAACCACAGGCTGCCCTATGGATTCACATTTGTCAGTCTTAACAATCACAGGATCCAGTTTACACACATGCTCACACAATCCCCTACCTCTCTGGAGAACCCTATGATGCACTGAAAGACTACTAGACCTGAACTATGTCAAATTGCTGTTTGTGAAGAAAACATGGTTGAATTTTTTGCAATTTTGAACAGTCCTGTCTAATAGCTGTAGAATGAATAAATGAATGGGCCTCGAAGCAGTCACAAGGTAGGTGTTATCTTAGTGAAAAGGACACCAAGTCTCCCAGAGGTAAAGCTGCTTGCCAAAGAGAAGGCACAATAGCTAAGTGGTAGAGCTGAGAGTCAAATTTCAGACTGAGCTGGGTGTGGTGACATAACCATGCAATCCCAGCACACAAGAGGCCAAGGCAGGAAGATTGCCAAGAGTTGGAGGTCAGCCTGGGCTGCACTGTGAGTTCAAGACCAACCAGAACTGCTCAGCAAGATCCTGTTTCTAAAACTACAAGACAAAACAAAACAAAATAACACTTTAAACTGATCCTAAAGCCTATATGCCTAACAAATATAGCAGCTTCCTCACTTAACCAGCTATGAAGTCCCTAAGGACAGAGCACCACTTTGGGGACCTCAGCTTGAGAAGCCAATAACATAGTAGCCAGAAATCTGGACAAATCTGAACACTTCACAGATTCAAGGTTGGAAGTTTCCAGGAAAGTAGTTGTGCAGACAGTGATTTCCTCCTGCCAGAAGGCTTGCTTGAGCCCAGGGTTTCTATGCAGCTGACTGGTGACACACCCAAACCCCAGCCCTCCGGAGCCCTGAAGGAACTCACTGGAGAACAGGGGCCAAGGGAGAAGGGCGGACTCAGCTGCAAAGTGGGCAAAGTCCAGGGCAAAGTGGGAGTTGAGGCAGCGCACCTGGTTGTGGGATTCAGCTTTGCTGCTTATTGTCCAAGCGGCTTTCATGAACTTATTTACCATGTCAGTTTGAGACTCAGACTCTCATACGAAAAATAGGATAATAACGCTTTAGCCCTAGATTGTTTCTAAAGCAAAATCTACTAATAATGTAAAGGACTTTGGTTTCTGAGTGCTCCCTGAAAGGTGGTGGCTAGTATTAGTGGCTGTAGTGAATAATGTCGCTGCCAGAGTTTTGTATTTGCTGGAGGTAAGAGGAAAAGGCAGCAATATTTATCAGAAGGGGTTGATTTTATTGCTTCATTCCCTGCAGGATTCTCTCAGCCTCAATAGAAGTACCCTGGAAAGGGGTGTGACTGAAGTAATTTAATGTGGCTTTGCTGAGGTGAGTTTATACCATCCAGGTGTTACCCTAAGGAGATGATCCTTGTTTAGATCTGAGCTTTCATTCTGACCCAAAAGGCTCTGTCTGGGGGGCTGGGGATTTAGCTCAGCGGTTCAAGCACTGGCTTGCTAAGTGCAAGGTGCCACTTTGCTAAGCATGCTGCCACTTCCGTTCCTGGAAATGACACTCTAACAGGTAATGATAATACTTTTCTTTCTTTCTTTTTTTTTTCTTCTGCTAAACTGATATTTCTGTTAAAACCATAAGGGAGATATGATCATGATAGGTGTTCTAATTCAATTTTAAATGATGGAGATAGGTCTGGACAACTTGTCTATCTGGGCAAGTGTTTCCTATGGACTCTACTCTCCTCAGTGCTGTGAAGACAGCTCACTACAGGGCAAAGTGGTTTCCAAAGTGGGTGTGCTAGACAATCCTCTGAGTTGCAGAAAAATTTTTTCTTTATGTGCATTATTTATAACCAAAATTAATATTTTATTACTATTTAATAAAGAGAAAGAACTCTAAAATTTAGGAAGGAAAAAATAGATGCATATTAAGGCTGCATGCTATTTATTTATTTGTTTGCTTGTTGTTTTTGAGACAGTCTTGCTGTGTAGTTCAGGCTGACCTTGCGTTTACTATGTAGCCCAGGCTGGCCTAAAACTCGTGATGACCCTCCTGCCTCAGCCTTCCAAGTGCAGGAATTACAAGCATGTTTCACTGCGCCCAGCATTCAGATTATTTTTAACCAATAAGCATGTAAGATCAAAGAGACCACAGCTCCAGGGAACCATCCTGAACTTCAGCTCTCAGGATGCCTTCCTTCCTGCACTGGGGCTCAGTTCCAGCTAGCTCCCCAGTGGGGACCAACATCATTATCTTTCAGACATTGGAGAGCTTCAGCCTTGTCAGAGTTGCCCACCCTCTGCAGCTCCCAGACTGTCTGGCTCACCCTGGTCAAGGAGGTTATCAGTACTGGACCCTCCAGCAGCCTTTCCTGTTATCAGAGTACAAGTGTCATGGAGGAGATTGAACCTCCTGCCCCTTCCCATCCTGCTGGGTTACAATGTATCTTTAGAGAGAGAGTAAACAGAGGAGGTGACAGTGTCAATAAATGTCTCCAGTGTGGCTTTGGCTAGCACATATGCCTTTCACTAAGAGACACAGGTAAATTTGTATTTGTGATCTTTCTCACAATATACACAAGAATAAATATTAGGAAAACAGGAAACAGTAAGAAAAATAAAGAACAAAAAAGAAAGGAATGTTCCTTTATGGACTCTGAAAGAGATCTTAAAATGCTAGTTCTAGGGAATACAAAATCCTTCTTCTGAACCCTCATCATAAGTAGAGCATTTGGGTTAGAGCCAAAGCCACTCAACAATATAAATTTTCCAGTCACGTATAAAAGAATGAGTTATTGAGCTCATTAATTGATAAAGGAACCTATCAGATGTTACAGCTGGTTCAAAATAGAATCAAAAGAATTATCCATATTAGGCTGTAAGAATGTTGATGAATTTCCAAATATTTATAAAACTGATCTATCCACAAAGCAAGAGCTAGCTGCCTTCCACTAAGGGCACAATTTACTTCCATTTATATAGAGAAGAATTATTTGCATTATCATCAGTTTTGCACAATGTAGAGAGCTGTAAAATATCTCAAGGACAATAAAATATGAAAAAAAAAACTGAAAGAGAACTCAAGGACACCCAGTAAATGCCTATGCCCTCATAAAGTCTTTCTCACAATTTTTCCTGACACTAGAAAAATAAGTTTGACAAATACAACCAATGATCTTCACTGAAGATTGATTCTAGTTGAACCAGTAAGGAGATGAATTACTGTAGAGCTACATCTTTTTCCTCATATGAGTCATTCAAAAAAGGGCAGTATGTCATGGAGCCAGGAAGCCCAGTGCTTTGGGTTGAATCTCACCACTCTGTAGTTGAGTAGTTTTGGGTCCTTCACTTCTCCATGAGCCAATGACCATGACTTACAAAATGATGCCAATTACAATGAAATTATGTAGGGAAGGACTCCACCAGATCTGACACAGAGTGAGAACTCAGGATGCAGGAGTTCTCTTTTTTCTTTTTAATTATTTCTTGGACTTCCTAAGGCATGTCAGTCTTTTTCAGCAGCAAAGACTGCCTATTTTAGCTCCCTACCCACTTCTATCACACTAACACTTCAATTGGATGAAGTTTTCTCTGTGTAACATTCCAGAGATACTAAGGAAGCTTTATGGGAAAGGTGGCTAAAGCTCTGGAGAAAAATGGAACCTGTCCTTAAAGGAGTAGGTATCTGGATTTATAAGGAGGGGAAGAAGATCTCAGTGCAAAACTAAGAAGAATTTGACTAAAAGGAAGAAGATTTGGAATAAGCCTGGGATTCTTACATCTGGAGGGTTGGCCAGAGATGCCTTTGAAAATCTGATGAAAACCCTACAGCCTCTCTCCAGAAAAATGTATGTGTGTAGGACCTGCAGAGGCTGCACCTGGGTCTTCCTTAAAGGTCCTGGGATTGGGGTAGGAGCACCTTTTGCAGCCTTCTCATTCAGTGAGTGTCCCCAGCTTTATAGGCTAGAAGCTACCCCCAAAGAGAAAATGAGAGGTAGCAGATGAAGTACCTTCTTAGCTCCTTTCTTGTCACCTCCATGATGGAAACAAGTGGAATGCTGTGGTCTAGATGTGTCTCAGGCACCAAAGGAACCTTGCTTGTCTTGCCCAGGAGAGCTGCCCTAAGTCTCTACTGGTCCAGTCTTTGAGTCAGCACAACAGAAGGCCAGTAATGGGAACTGTGGTAGAGGTGAGACTTTCAGAGGAAAATGTGGGGACTTGACCCTCTTCTTTAGTTCACAGGGAAAGTGAAAACTGAATTTTTGGGCAGGTTTGGGATTTTCACTAGTAAAGGAAGTGCACCGCATGCATTTATTTGCTAGGGCTGCCGTACACAATAACACAAACTGGTTGGCTTAATTTAACAGAAATTTACTGTCTTGCTGTCAAGGCATTAGCAGGGCCATGTTCTCTTCGAAGATGCTAGAGAAAATCAGTTCCACGTCTCTCTTCTGGTTCATAGCCTCAGGCTTTCCTTGGCTTATAAATGTGCTACTCTAATGCTCCATTTCAACATACTGTTCTTCCTGTGTTTCTGTCTTCATATGGCCTTCCTCCTCCTCCTCCTCCTCCTTACCTCTTCTTTCTCTTTCTCTTTCTCTTCCTCTTCTCTTTGTCATGTGCAGCACCAGGGGTTGCTCACAGGGCCTTTGCACTGAACTACAACTCCAGCGAATTTTAGTTTTTTTATTTGGAGACACTACTCCGCCAAGTAGCAAATTTGTCCAGGCTGGCCTTGAATTTTCAGTTCTTCTGCTTCAACCTCCCAGAGTGCGGCAATTACAGGGATGCACTGCTGTGTCCAACTTTTATGGCCATCTTCTTGCGAAGGCAACAGTCCTATTGCATACGACTTTATCATGACTAATTATATCTGCAATGACACCATGTCTAAATAAGGTCACATTAACAGGTTCTGAGGGCTAAGAATACATCAAATCTTTTTTTCCTGGGTGGGGAAGACATAGTCCATGTGAAGTCACAGAGAGTGCAGTTAGGGTCCCTCTCAAGCCACAGCACTTTGGAGTGGCCACAGCCTCCCAAGGGAGCTCTCAGCCACTGGATTAACACAACAAGGGTCTCAGGGCCTGGTCACTTATGCCCAATGTAGTCTCCCCTAACTAGTAATCTTTGTTGTGGGGCACCCTACTAGCTTTATAGAGGCTTTTTCCTGTCTATACCGTGGACCGAAGGCTCTTTTGTTTGTAAATTTCATCTTGTTCCTTCCCCTCATCTTTCACAGGTGTTATCTCCTAATAAATATTTCACAGTCCTAACTCTGTCACCATGTCTGCTTTCTGAAGTGCCACAACTGGCCCAGAAATTAAGATGGGTTTATTTATGGCATCCTTTGCTGTCTAGCTGTCCATGAAGACTCCATCCCCAGGGATACATGAGTCATGGTATGTGCCAGTCCTTGGCACAAAGTTGTCAGTCTGTTTCTAAAATTGATATTGGCAAGGACTTGGGGGAAACTTCATTGGTGGCAGCACCCTGACCACACAGTGGTTCAGATGTTTGAAATGTACAGGGGATAATGTACTCCAATGTACAAGGACAATGAAATTAGCTTTGTTAGTTTACACTGACCCTACAGGGAAGTAATGAAAGCTGAGGACATTTAAGAAACAAAACTTAAGTGTGAAGAGGCTTTTGGGTGGCTTATCCCTTGCAAAGGAAGAGCAGAAAAAGTTTAATAACAAAGTCAGGAATTAATAGTCTGGAGATTCAAAGTTGATTGATAGCTTGGGAGAGGCCAAGGTCAGGGGACTGGTTTGGAGAATTTAGGGGCTTGGGAATATAGCTCAGTGGTGAGGGTTTTCTTAGCATGTGTAAAGCCCTGGGTTTGATCTCTAGCACTGAAAACAAAAACACAACAACCTGAGACGTGACAAATAAGATGGGGACACATGGGTGGGAACATCAATGCACAGTATTTTGGTTCCCCAGGCTCCCCTGCACTATCATAACATGCAGAGGTGTCCACCTCTCTGTACAAGAGATAGCAACCACTCCTACCTCCAGGAAGGAGATACTGGAGAGCCTTCTACTCCAGCAGGCAACAGGGGCCCCAACTGGGGCTCCCCTCAAGAGTCCACCCCTACTGAGCACAGTGGCATATGCCTATAAGCCCAGCACTCAGGAGTCAGAGGCAGGAAGATCACAGTGAGTTCGAGATCAGCCTGGGCTCCTTAATGCATTCAAGGCCAGTCTGAACTAGAGTGAGACCCTGTCTCAAAGTAAAGAAGAAGAGTCCATCCTTGCCTCCTTTCCTGACTGCCAGAGTGATAACTAGAGTCAAATTACACATTGATTCAATCAGTCATATTTGGGAGGGAAGAGACTATATATTAATGATATTTTCAAAATGTAAGAATAAGGGGTTCAGAATGTAAGACTGGGATTTAACCTTCTGTTAAGGGTCCAGGGAATAGTGTAAATGTGCTGCCCAGGAGGTTCCTAGCAGCCTGGAGAAAGTAATGGGCCATGCCAAGAAAAGTTGAAATGCCTGAATTGCCTTGGCAAATACTGAAAAAAGGGATTAAAGGTTTAAGGCAGCAGACATGCTGGAGTGGATAAGTTATGTGAGGCATAACATATTAGAGGATTCTAGTCCATGAGATGGCCCAGGAGAGACATCATCCACCTATTCATCATCACCTATTCATCAATGTCATTAAGAAATTTAATGACAACTCTCTCTGCAAACCAGTGATGGGGGTGGCAAGATATATAGTCACAGAGCTAGACTTGTTTGTAGCGGTTCAGCTCCTACAAAAACTAGGAGGTCAAAAGTATTTTATCAAATGGCAATATTGGACAAGCAGCCAAGACAGCTTGACTTGCAAAGAGGTGATTAATAGAAAAAGTCATCCCTATTGGTAAAATAGATAAGCAAACAATGAGGATACCAAAGAAAGAAACCAAGGCTGTCTAAGGAGGCAATCAAAGGTGGTTGCCCCAAAAGAACATCATAATACCTTGCCTTATTCCTGACTTGATCCAATTTTTAGAACTTTGTATTGGTAGAAGAGAGAACTGTTCACCGAAGAGGGAGTTATGTCTCCAGGAGAAAGGAATGTGATGGCCAGATATATATGCCCAGTCTCTCCTAAAGGGACTTAGTGTCTGGAAAATGGCAGCACTCAGACATTTCTAAGACTATTGAGCCTAGAGGCTGAGTTTACATTGATACCAAGAGACCCAAATTGTCATTATGGCACTCTTGTTAAAGTGAAAACATGTGAAGTCCAGGGAATAATAAATGGTGTCCTGTCCAGAGTGCATCTTACAGTGGACTCACTGGGAATGTGACAACAATTAGTAGTCATTTCTACGGTTTCTTAATGTACAATTGTGTTGAAATACTTGCTAGATGGAATAATTTCCATACTGGGTTCTTGATCTGTGTGGTAAGAACTATGGTAATGGGGAAGACCAAGTGCAAGCCTTTAAAATTGTTCCCTCCCCTCCCCTCCCCTTCCCTTTCTTCCCCTTCCCTTTCCTTGTCCTCCCTTTTCCTCCCTTCCTCTCCTTCATCTCCTCCAATCCCTATTTCCCATCAAGATATTAAACCCAAAATAATCTTACAATCTGTAGAGGGAGGAGATAGGTATTAAAAGTACTCTTAAGGATCTCAGAATGCAGGAGTGGTAGTCCATCTGGTTTCTACAGGGGCCAGACTGATAAACCAAGTGCATCTAGAATGTGATTGTAGAAAAGAAAAAATTCTACCAAATAATAGCCCCCAAACACAGCCTAGGCTGGTCTAGTATCCTCACTGGAATAGATCAATATGCCTTCAGGTGCATATGTAACATGCAGCAATTGATTTGGTAAATGTACAGTATCAATCAGGTAAGAATATTAAAAACAATTATATTCATACAAGATGAACCATAACATACATTCAGAGTTTTACCCTGGGGTTGTGTTAATTCTCTTTCTTCCTGTTCCAATGAAGTTCAAAGAGTTGTGGACCACTTGGCTATCTCATGGGCCATCAAAGTGATCCACTATATGGGTGGGAGCATGCTGACTAGGGAGGTAAACAAGAAGCCAGCACAAAGGAGGCATTGATAAGACATGAGAATTCCAGAGGGTGAAAGATAAGCCTTAAAAATATTCATAAAATTTCCATATCCATAAATAAAGACTTTAGAGGCTGAGGAGTCAAGAGCAGCCTGAGCTATTTGATCCAAAGCAAAAGACAGTATTTTTATTCTACAGCCATAAAGATAGATGCATTGTCTCAGTTAGGCCTTTTTGGTTGCTGGCAGCACACATTCCATACTTGAGAAACTGCCCCAACTCATACAGTGGGAGACATGAAAGACTCTGCTCTGAGTGAGATCTGGAGCAGAATGAGGTCTCCAACAGACCCGGCTGCAGTGCCAACAGCTTTGCCATTTGGTCTTTATGATCCAGTAGAACTTGGTGTTGGTGATGTAAGTGTGGAACCAAAGTAATGTAGAGTTTGTGGCAAGCCCCAGATGGAAAATCCCAGTTCAGATTTGTGGTGAGGCCATCCTATCTTTTGAAAAACAATTCCTGTACACTGCTGGGACATGTTAGATACAGAACTCTTGACCATCATCTATCAAATGACAGTGTATTTGGAAACATTAAAATATGCTGGACTCTTTCACACCCACCAAGTCATAAATTCAGGCAGGGAGTGCTGTGATCCACCATCTACCTTCAGTGGAACATAAGGGCTGAAATAGGCCCTCATGGGCATGTGGGCCTGACCTCAGTGTCAAAGGTGCACCATGGTCCTCTATGGTTCTATGGTGTCTTGTAAAAATACTTGAAAGAGGAAGGAGAAGCCTGATTTTGATTTGTGGGAAGACTCTGTAAAGATGGAGATAATCCTCCAGATGAAATACACATATGACCACAGAGACCTCCACATGATTTTATGGACTCAGAAAAATACAGAGGTCTGCAATCCAAAAATGGGCTTCCGAGATGAATACACAGTTCTCAGATGAAGAAATACAAATGGCAAATAAATACATGAAAAAATGTTCATCATCATTAGTCATTAGAGAAATGCAAATTAAAACCACACTGAGATTCCATCTCACTCCAGAAAGAATGGCCAGGATCAAGAAAACCAACAACAACAAGTGCTGGAGAGGCTGTGGGAGAAAAGGAACACTTCTGCACTGTTGGTGGGAGTGTAGACTAGTGTAACCACTATGGAGGTCAGTCTGGAGATTCCTCAAAAAGCTGGGACTGGAAGTCCCATTTGACGCAGTTATTCCACTTCTGGGCATAGTCCCAGAAGAACCGAAAACATCTTACTGCAGTGATACATGAGCATCCATGTTTATAGCAACACAATTTGTAATAGCCAGATCTTGGAAACAACCTAAGTGCCCATCAACAGAGGAATGGATAAAAAAGTTGTGGTATTTTTATACAATGGAGTACTACTCAGCTATAAAGAATGATCACATTGAGATATTTATAAATAAATGGATGCAACTTGAGACCATAGTCACATATTTTATTATGTGTGATGGTATAAACAGCTATTTTGAAGAAAACAAGACATTATGGCAACCATTGCTGATATATATCAGCATGCTTTTGTTCTTCTGTTACCATTAGTTCTATCATGTTGTGTCTTATTGGATTTTAATATGTGTGATAGTATAAACAAATTTTTTATGGAAAATGAAATATTATAGTAGCCATTGTTCATTTTCTGTTATTTGGTTCAGAATGCCCTGTAATACTTTCATTCTCTTGAATGGTATTATACTATTTTGTTATGTTTGATTTATTGTGTGTGAAGCTATGCTCAACTATTTCAAAGAAAGAGACATTATGGTAGCTACTATTAATATCTGGTTGTTTTGTCGTGAATTGCTGTGTTGCTTACATTGTTCTGTTCTGAGCTGCTTTGTTCTGTCCTCTTTTGTTTTATTCTCTTTAAAATAAAATAAAAAAAATTAAAAATACAGAGGGCTGGGAACCGAAGGACGGAAACAAGGATGGCTTCCTTTATTGCATTTCCAATGACTCACCCTTGGTCTTTGTATTTCCCAGGGCACTTACAACCATGTATTGAGAACTTATTACACAAGGAAAGGTCCTCAAACTTGGCAAAGGTCATTGTCTTTGAACTTCAAGGAAGAAGTAGTTGTTCTTTCAAAATAGAAGGAGCATGAGTGGAACTAAGTTAATCTAGTTGGCACCTCTTGGTTCTTCCTTGTCCATTTGTGACTGTGAATGGACAATGACTGGAACCCCAAGAGTATATCAGGTACGAGAGTTTGGGTCACATCACTCAACACATCAGGGTGTTAGCTGAGGGTGACAGGAATTCAAGATGGAGACCACGTGCACCAGTTGCAGGTACCGTACGAGATTAGTTGCAGGGCTGGGGACAGTCATTTCCCCAACTCACCTTAAGAAAAAAATGTTCACGAAAAACTGAAGAAGCATGTCCTGCAGTGCGTGAGTGGATGGCGGAGTCATGGAGGTACACTACTGAGTCTTCCCTTCAGTAAAGAACCTGCCACTTAGTGGCAAAGGGGAAGAGCATTGACTACTTCTAGGTTCAGCGCCTGCAGACAAGCTCATAAACTCTGTCCACAAGCATCTCCAAGCCCATGAAAAAGATGTAGGTACCTGGACCTGGTCATTTCTGTTCACTGTGTGACTTTCCTAGTGGGAAGTCTTTGCCTGGGAGCTCTGCATGGGTTCAGTTTGGACTTTGATGATTTCTCACCATGACCTGATGTCTTTTCCTTGCCATATCCTGTCTCCCCGCCCTTTTCTTTCCTGTGTTGCTCACAATCAACCTTTGACTCTTCCAGTTCTTCTTGTCTCCTACTTCTCAGAGGACTCAAAGACAGAGTTTAAATTCTACTTCTGCTTCTTCCCGGTTGTGTGACCCTAGGCCAGTGCCTTCACCTCTCTGAGTCCCATTTGTCACTATGAATGAGAGGGGTTAATACCTTCTTTCAGACTCACTGAGAGGGCTAAATGATATGATGCATTATAAATGGTGACACTGGTGGATAGTCCACAAATGGAGTTGACAGCCTAGTCTGGCCTGTCCATAGTGGCCAGGCCTTCTGGGCAGCCGATTGGATTCCTATACCTAGCCGAGGCTCCTTCTGCCCAGCAGCCACCCCTGGAGAAGACAGAGATCCTTGTCTTCTGAGATCTCTCACAGCTATAGCTCCAGAATTATAGGAACTTGGATTTGAATCTCATGTCAACATTTACATTTATAGTCTTTGAATAAGTGACTTTGGGACCAGGGATATAGCTAGGGACTGAGGGTATAGCTCAATGGCACAAGTGCCTTCCTGACAAGCTCAAGGTCCTGAGTTCAATTACCAGCACCAAAAATAAATAAATAAATAAATAAATAAATAAATAAAGTGACTTCACTTTTCAGTGCCTTGCATTCTTCACGTAAAATGAAATAGTAGGCCTGCTACCCCTAAGAGTTCCTGTGATAATTCAGTGACATGATGCATACAGAGCCTACAGTGACTGGCACCTAGGAAGCATGCACTAAAAGAGAGCTACAGTTACTTGCTACATTTTCTGACCAGTTGTTCTGTCTATGACCCTCTGCTGTGGGACTGGTCATAAAAAGAAAAATAAAGCTCATTCATTAAGCTACAAGTGGAGAGTTCATACTTCACCAAGGAAAAACCTGAGGCTTGGAGAAGAGAAGCAGTTTGCACAAGATCACAGAAATTCACATGATGAAGCTGGGGCTTGAACCCAATCCAGTTGCCTCTAGAACTTCATCCTGTACGAGGCAGCTTTTCGAAGCCATCAGTCCTCAGCAAGTGGTAGGTGAGGATTCGGAGAATTGCTATAATGTTGTGGCTCAGTGACTTCTTTTTCCTTAACCACAGGATCACACAGAACAGAGGACTGGTGGACAGCCTCACAATAGTAGGAGCATCTTTTGGGGCCTGGTATTATACCAGATATCCCTGTGTGTCCAGTATCCTGTTAGAAGGCTACTCCTTCTTCCTGAGTAGCCGCCAGAAGTCAAAAGGACTTCTTTAGGGTAACATACACCTGGGTCCAAATCTCAGCATTTTCCCTGACTGGTCATGTAGCCGTGACCCCTGTGCTTCCTGCAGAACTTTCATCTTTATCATCTCTCCATTCCACTTCACTTCCTCATCATATGTTCAGCAGAATCCCACAAGGGCAGGTTCCCTGCCAAGAAGTGCCAGCGAATTGTCAAGGAGAAGGCTTCATTTCTAAGATCCCCCATCTTCCTCCTGGCCTTCCCTTCCTCTAAGATATGTCTTCTCTTATTCTTAGAAGACCCCTGGCACTTGTGCACCAAAAGTGGATTTAGCAAACTTTCTGGAGTCCTACTTTGTACCAGGTTCCAGGCCAAGCATTTCTATAGTAACCTCCACAATAAGTCAATGAGGAAAAAGAAAAGTCAATGAGGCAGATTCTGATATTGTACTCATTAGACAAATGAGAAAATTGAGGTAGGGCGTGCATGAGGAGGCTAAGCTGGGACTGGACTTCAGCTCATGGTTATCGAATCCCAAAGTTCACTTCCATGCAGGTACAACTGGGTATGTTTGCTGCCCTTACCTGTGGGGATGGAGATCAGAGACGCCTGATTCACATCTGGGTAGCTGGGTAAGGGGAAGCATTGCAAGTCCAGCCTACCCCAACTGTTGGTGTCTGTGTGCTGGGTTAGGCAGCATGATGTATGGGGTGGGGAGTCAAGAAAGTCACAGTGGAGGTCCCTGGAGTGTCCGAGATTGCCACCATTCTCTGGATAACAGAAGTCAGTACAATGGCTCCAGCTGTGACTGGTAAATCCTCCTAGGTACCAGTTCTAGTTTAGCCCCTGCAGCATCTGTAAGAGTCAGGAATTTCCCAGAGCTTCTCGCCCAGGGCTGTACCTCTTGTAATGCAGATGTACACACTCCCTGCCAATGGTGGGTGACTTCACATCAGGCCCTTCCCCAGTGGACTGCACTTTGATCAGGCCTCCTGGTCCTGCTCACTGGTTCTGCCCTGTGATGACAAGAACTGTGTCCCAGAATCCTTTTCCAAGCACCAGGTGGATTGGGAGTGTTGGAATTATGAAGTCTTCCTTGGTGTTCCTGGGGTGAGAGTATGGGAGAGGGAGAGGGAAAGGGAGAGGGAGACGGAGAAGGAGAAGGGGGGGGGGAGAGAGAGAGAGAGAGAGAGAGAGACATGCTTAATATTTATAGACAACAGAACATAACCCAAAGGGCCCTGACTTGTCTCCTATGGGCAAAGCATGTTGGCTGAGACTGGTTGTGTGACACACACCTAAAGTTCCAGTACTCTGGGAGAGTGAAGCAGGAAGATCACAAGTTTGAATACAGCCTGGGAAACTTAGCAATTTAGTGAGATACTATCTCAAAAAACAAAAAGAAAAAAATTAAAAAGGTTGGGATTATTGATCAGTGTGAAGGTCCTGGGTTTAATCTCCAGTATCAGGAAAAAAAATATAGAGAGAAAGAGAGAGAGAGAGAAAGAGAGAGAGAGAGAGAGAGAGAGAGAGAGAACTTCAAATCAGACCAGTAGCATGATCTGGCTCACCGATGGCGAGATTGGACAGTATCCTGCCTGCCCTCATTACCTTTGCTCCATTTTCAACCCTTCCAGGGAGAAATGGGAGGTGAAAGGTGCCAGAAGATAAAACCAGAAAAATGCTTCCCCCATGTAAGCATGGGAAAAATATGGTACAGTGAGCTTATGAGAATCCTAGGCAAAATTCCAGAAATTCCTTTTCTAAGCAGGGATTATTGGGAGCCAAGATGGGTTTACTTAGGTTAAAGCATGACTAACTGCCCAGATTTCTCTTGTAGGAAGGGTAATTAGAGCATGTTGTGGGAAAAAGACCACAGACTCAGAACACAAAAATAGTACCGTGCTATTGCAAGACCTGCCCTGAAGGGGAGAGCGGTCATTAGCCAGGGGCTGGCTCCGCCACACCCCACCTCCTTATGCATCAAAGTATAGACTTCCTTCTTATTTTTTTTTTAAATAAGAAGTTTATTTAAACAAGACACTTGACTTAAAAAGGAAACTAGGCGTTTTTTAAAAGAAGAATTTATTCCTACTTAGACAGATTGCCCTACATGGACCAGCTATGTACAAAAAAGTTCTACAATTCTGCTTTGTTTTACAATGATAAGTAAAAAACATTAAAATTCTCCAATTAAACAAAGTATGCAAGGATTTTTACATTGTTGTCTTTTCTGTTAAAACAGTGAGAGCAAAATAACCTACAGGGATAGAAAGGCAGGAGCTGAATAAGCACACCACTAATGGAAAAAGCAGTTAGTTTCGCAGAACCAGTATTTCCCCACCCCATCTCCATTTGAGGTCAATCAAAACGTACTGCTGGTCACTACTAAAAAAAAAAAAAAAGCAATATGATTGTGCACATACACCAGATACTTTATGTACAATAAAGGAATGGGAGCCAGGCATGGCAGTGCATGCCTGTAATCCCAGCATACTCAGGAGGCTGAGGCAGGAGGGCAGCTGCAAGTTTGAGGCCAGCCTGGGCTACATGGTGAGCTCAAGGCCTGCCTGCACTACATAGCACAACCTTGTCTCGAAAAACAAAAAACAAAACAAACAAAAAAGATTCTCCCCCCTAAATGGAATGAGGAAAGGACAAATGAAAGAATAGAGAAAACTATACTGCAGTGATCAAGATGTGGTGGAACCAAGTTGCAGTTATCTAATGGAGAATGTACTCTTGGTAGGTAAGGACAGAGTTCTACAGTAAAGTTGTAGTTTCTCTTTTTAGTAGTAACCTATCTGCTGCTGGGACACATCGGTTGTATCTTTGTCCTCCATTTCCAACTGTGTAGGTGTGTCTATTTCATTGATTGGCTGTCCAACAAATTGGACTCTGATTTACCTCATCGACAAACCCTGCCCTTCACAATAAGCTTTCATTAGCTAAACGGTGAACAGCTTAGTCTTAAACTGTACCACAGAACCATCCTGCACCACCACCTTCAAATTAATACAATCATTGTTCTGTTTTCCCTCCTTCTTTAGGCTTTTTGTTGGTCATAGTAAGCACCCAAGTCTCCTCAGCTGCCTCTTCACAAAAGAAGTACGACCTCCAAATCAAACAAATGAAAGAACAAAAGCACAGTAGCAGCACCAGGAGGGGCAGAAAAGAAGAAGCTGAGGTAGATGAGGGAGAGCTAGGCTTCTTTCTTCAGCAGAGCAGACCAGATCTGGAGTTACCAAAGCTGCCTTTTGGTTAGCAATGAAGGAGGGTCCTTGGGACATTTGTGTGAAGAAGATAGGATTCTAAAACAATGGATACCGATAATATACACTTGAGAGGGGGTGGTGGTATTAGTCCAACAATAAAGTGTTTGTGGTCTAGAGAGGGGCTCCATAGTTTGCTCAGGGAAGAGACCATCAAGAATCTCTCAGAATACTTGATATGAAAGTCTGTAAGGTAAGAAGGCTCTGGTTTGCTTGTCAGGCACCACCAACACTGTGGCCAAGTTTGTTGTTGATTATGTTTTTGAAATGTTTCCCACAAATATATTTGAGGGCGCTTGAAGAAATACAGACCAAATCATAGGGTAGCTCAACCTCTGCAGGACTGGTTGCATCCTTCTGCTCAGGGCAGAAGGAACTGATTGATTCTGCTGGGAGGGGCTCTGCTGCCTCCTTTATGACCCAGAACATTGTGATCAGTTGTCACCCTGGGTTGACAAAGGTGGTCTATTTCCCCTGTACCTGAAAACAATTTAACTTGAAGGGTTATAATCTCTCTAAAAGGGCCATATTATTTATTCTCTAACCAAATGAAAATTCAAATGAAAAAAGACAGCCCTCAAATTCATGTTACTGCAACATACACAAAAGCAGAATCTGCAAAAACAGGCAAAGAGAATACCTGAAGATATGGACAATAAAGTACAGAAAATCACTTGCACACAGAGTGCCTCTCATGAACCAATGTTGTATGCCTATGGAAAACTCCACATGGCTCGGGGTCTCGTCTCTCCAAGGTGCCATCAAGGTGTCAACAAGGAAGGGAGGATCGTTCACTCTTGCAGAGCCTCCAAAGACAGCCTGTTTCTGAAGCAAAGGGTGGAGTTGCGGCAAGATGTGTCTCACATGACAGTATGAAGCTGGTGTTTACAGTCGCAGTAAGTATATTATCTCAGCTTCCAGTTGTCAATTGTAGAGGAAAAAGTTCTAGAAGCCAACTATCTTATTGACATGTTGGTACACAGTGATCCAGGTGGCTATCACCCATCTACTTGGCTCACTTCTAATTGTGTCACAAGAGAAAGTGTGGAGTTAGTGCTATCAAAGTACAGGTATATCAATCGTAATGGAAATGCCAATTTACTTAGATTCACAAGAATCAACATGGCAAAATACATATCACAACATCCTTCTTTTACCCCTCCCTGGTGTTTGCTCTGGGATGCCCTGTGTGGAGGTGCAAGGGAGAGGAATGTGTGTCTAGCCTGTGAGAAGAAAACCCCGTTGGCTGCCCTTGGGTCTGGGGAATGTTCTAGCACTGCTCTGAACTACCTCACATACCTCATGGCACGACCATTTCTAGTGAAGCCATGGAATGAAAAGGTTCGGGGTTCAGGTTCTGATGTCAAACTGCTCCTTGCTTCAGCTCTACCACTTACTGGTTGGGTGACCTCCAGCTGGTTGGGTGATAGCCACCTGGAGTTAGCTTACCTTACATTTTTTTCTTTGAAAACTGGGGATAATAATGTCTAATTCATAAGGTTACAGCACTGGCTTCTGTTTTCTAAAGGACCTACAGTGAGAAACACATCTTACATCCAGTTTTGGCACAGGGCTGGGGGTGTAGCTCAGTGACAGAATGGGTGGAGGGAGGGGAAGGAGGAGAGGAGCTATATACTCATTCCTACATATACACATAAAAGTATAATTGTTATTGGAAAAATAGTTTTCCCAGCAATCCCTAACCTTGGTGTTGGTTGATGAACTATGATGTTTATTCTATTTCATTCTTTCATTAAGCAAAATGATGTTTAGGAGCCGTTAAACTGACTTTACTACACATATAGCCCATCACCTACAGTTTATGAAACACTGGTTTAAGGTCCAGTTGGAATAACACTCTCAGCTCCAATGTTACAATTTTCTTACACATATGCCATTTAAAGCTTTAAGGTGTCCAGAAGAGAATGAGCAGGGTCTTCCTTTCAAATGTTCATTCTCTTCCTTTCTCCATTCCCACCTCCCACTCATTCATGAATTGTTTCTTCACTCACTTATTCACTATTTATCCATTTATCATAGAGTTTAATTTCCTGGAAAAGAAATTCCAAGGAGGAATATGCTCTGCAGATTATGAGAAATAAGAACTAGACCTGTACAGAAATGGGACTTATGGATGAGAGTAACAAAAAGGGAAGCTAAGGATTTTCCCCATTCTGGGTGCCACTGCACAGTAGATCTGGCTGCCCCATGATACCTCTCTTGAAATGTGTGACCACAGGTAGCAGAAAGGAAACTGTGTAGGGCTCCAGTATTTGGTAGCTCAATTGAATTTGTTACCCCATGCTCCACTGAACCCAGGAGGCTGGTGCAGCTATCACCTGGGCTGTTCTGGGAGCTGAGAGGAGAATCTCCATGCACTTGGGGTTCTGTGTCCCCACCTTTGGCCAAAACAGCTTCATTTCTGTTTTATACAATGGAATTCTTACTGTGGCTTATTTTGGAAGGTAACCCCTCTATCCCTGTGTCTTCCAAGGAAAATCCCAAAGAACATTTTCCAGTATTGCAAAAATAAATAAGTAATAAATAAATAATCCTTTAAACTAGACCTCATTAAATCTCTGTGTTTCAGGAACAATTATTTCTAGAATTCTGGGACTTATTTTTTTTCCCTGTAAAAAAAGTCCATTAAAATTACAGCATAAGACTTTGTGTTGCACTCTTAAATCCTGATATAATTGAGAGCAAGAAGTAAAGAATGCCAAGTGTGGCAAGACAACAGGTTGAGATGTTATTTTGTGCTAGTGATTTTGTTCTTCACTCCAAGCCTGAGGGGGTGCTGCTGAAGCCTTTTGAAAGCAGAAGGTCCTTGTAGACAACTGGTTTTTCAAGCTTTTTGTTGATCAAAAGCTTTAGTTTTGAAGGGAAAGGAAAGAAGGAATGAATGCTATTGAGTGGGTAGGTCTTGGGAAGAACTGGAGGGATCCCAAGGTATTGTCTGTGTGTTTCCCTTGGAGGCACCCAGGTTTCTTTGATCCATGAAGCCAGTGTCAGCTCCCAGGGACATTTGGGAGTTGAAGAAGACCATTATGGTTTGAAGTCTACAGTGTTTCTCAAACACTAAACACTGAAGTGTGTTAGGCAATTCTAGTAAAATGTGGAGTGTGATTTTGTAGGGTCGGGTGAAGTCCTGAGAGTTGTATTTTTAAGACAGTGTCAGGGTCTCTGATATTTGAGTGGTAAACAGCCAAAAGGTGTCAACCTCATGTTTTCTGGTTACAATGTGAGTTCTGCAGATTCACCCATTCTTAGAGCAGAAATGAGCTTGGAATTACTCATCAGCACAATATAAAGGGATGCACCATCAGTATTAGTTTTAGTTGGAAGAATCAGCTCTCTTGAGTTTGAGATTTTATAGTTGTAGCTCCGGCCCAAGTGGAAAGTTGTATCTTTATGGAAATTCAGGTGTTATCAATCCCCTCTCATTGAGGTTGGATTTATTAAGTGGAATCCACCTATTTTCCCTTCCTAGAGATATCTCTCAGACACCTTGTCCATAGTTTTGGGTTTTCTAAGAAGCTCTGGTGCTGGGAATTAAAAGTTTGTTCTCCGGGTTAAATTCCTTTAGTTGCTTATCTTGATTTTTTGGGCTGAAATTTTATCTGCTTCTTAGCTTGTCTTTGCCCAGAGGCACAAAATACCCCTTTCTGTAGTCCTCCCCACCCCACCCCAGACCCAGCCCAGGAGCAGAGATAAACAAGGAGTTGTGAGAAAACACACAGCCTGGCTCCCCTCTGAAAGGGACTCTCTCTTCTAGAAGCAGAGTTTGTGTCTCTTGGCTTGTTTACCCTTATCTTCACTTCTTTTGCTTAATGTTCTAGCTGGGAGTATAAATTATTTTGTAGGGCTGGGGATATAGCTCAGTGGCACAACCCTGACCTGGTAAGCGCAAGAACCTGAGTTTGATTCCCAGTACCAAAATTTTGTAAAGAATAGACAAAAAAGTAACCTTTGCTAGCATCACCCTCCTAGGAGTTATAGCTGACTTCAGGAAACAATTTTTTTTCTTGTGCTAGAAATCAAACCTAGGGACTCATATTCATATATTCTAGCAAATGCTCTACCACTGAACTACAAAAAATAATTCTTAAATGGGATTTCACCCTTTACCACAAAACATCTACAAACATGCCCACCAGTGGATAAATGGATAAAGAAAATGTGATATTTACGCACAGTGGACTGTTACTCTGCCCTAAAGATAAACCTGAATCATCTGCAGGAAAATGGATGCACCTTGAGACCACTGTATTAAGTGAAGTAAATCAAACACACAAACTTAAGTGCTACATGGTTTCTCTTACATGAGAAACCTGAAATATAATTAAAAAGCAAAATAAAAGATAATAGGAAGTAGGGAGCTAGATCTTAAATGAAAAGGGAATTGAGAGATGGAAGAAGGGAGAGGGTGTGGAAGGAAAGGGAATAAAAAAGAATTAAGGTGTATTATGTACATGGACCAACTCCACACAAGGTGTGCAAACATTACATGCTGCAAACCTGTACTAATAAAAAGCCCCATGTGTGTAAATGGAACAGTCTGTAAATGCTCCTTGCCTACGAAGTAACAACATCTTATATTTGCATGGCATTTGATACTTTTCAAAGAGACCTGGCATTAATTAAACATCTACCTGTACAGGGGCAGCATCTTATTTATTTTTTCCAGACAGGGTCTTGCTAATTGCTTCAGGTGGCATTGAACTCACTGTGTAGCCCAGGCTGGCCTCAAACTGGAGGTGATTCTTCCACTCAACCCTTAAGTGCTGGGATTGTAGGTGTGTCACTACGTCTGGCAACATTCTATTAAATCTTCCCAAAAACCTCTGTGAGGAGGTGTTACCATCCCTTGTCTATTCAGTCACAAATATTTAAGCAAACAAACCTTCCTGATTTAAGCAAAATTTGTGGAAAAAAAGTAGATATGTTGACTACAAAAAAAGAAAAACTGAAGTTTATAGGAAAAAAATCTGGACCTCTGGTTCACATGGCCCACGAAGGATACCTAGAAGGTTATTTCACTCCCTCACTGTGTATGGGATGGGATAGAGTGACAGATGGTGGCAGAAAAGGGTTGAGGTAGAGGTGGCTAAAGGGGCAAATTCTGGACAAAGTCACGAGAGAAATTGCTTTTCTTGGGTCTTCCATGAGTCAGTTTTCTTTGGGTCTTCTATGAGTCAGTTCTCTGTTAAGTGGGGAAAAAGGCTTTGGGCAAATTCTGGGATTCTGTCAGAGAGGAGAGCCTGAATGTGCTGGGTCTTGTATCTGTAGAGGTGAGAGATTTATATCAAGGCTGTGCCTAAACTTGGAAACTAGGTGATCGGTCTTGTCCAGTAGCATTGGTGCCAGGAGATTCATGTCATATCTAGCTCACCTCTTCCACCGATCAACCAACCATGAGCCTCCAGCCAGAAGGTTCCAGTCTAGGACAAAGGATTGGCTCGATGGGATGCGTTCAAGGATTGAAACTAGTTTGATCTTCTGGGCTTGGAAAGGAAAGGGCTTTCTTTCCTTAGAGGTTGTGATGTGTTTTCTTTATGGAATGTGAGGTGGGGAGGACACCAACTCACACTTTGGGACTCTTTCTGAACCAAGTGCTGGAGATTCAGCAATGAGTGACAGACACAGTTCCTAGTCCTTGATGACACGGAGCTAACAGAATGTCAGGAAGTGCAGGCCAGTTAAACAGTTACTGCTCCAATGAGGTTAGAACCGAGACAGAAATGATGAGAGGGAGCCCACATGAGAAAGGCAGAAAGAAGCTGCAGGATGTGCCTGGCCACAGGCGGAACTGCCATGTCTGAGGGACAGACAGAGGCTGCGCAGCACCAGGTGGGAAGAGCTGGTGACATCTTCATATCCTGACTTCGGTACAGTTCTGTTGGAAGGCGAAAGACTAAACTAGGTGACCTTCTGTTTCTGTTCCCTGTGTAGGAAGGGTGCGCGCGTGCGTGCACACACACTCACACACACCACAGCACTGTGAACCTTGGACCCTTGGACGCAGCCAAGTAGGGGCTGCTACTCTTCAGCTCACATTTGTGGAAGATCATTTAAATCAGAAAGAACCCTGTTCTTTTCCCCCCACTCCGACCGGTGGAGGGACCTTGGGGTCTCGCCCAAGAAAGGAAGCACTGCTTCCTGGTTTATGTTGAGATGGGAAAGACTTGCCCAAGAACAATGGCATTTTTGCAAAACACCACTTTGTTCTGGTGAGACCAGGAGGGGATTTCCTTCGGGACTTAGCCTGGTCCCACTGCCCCTGACCTGCCAACTACAACAGCCACATGGCGTTCTCTCTCTGACCAACCTTTCATCTGAGACAGTTGCTCATGCACAGCCCTGGCTGGCTTAACCCTTTGAACCCTGCCTTGCCTGAGCAGCAGCATGTAGGGCTTGTTGAAGACTCTTCCTGGAGCTCCCAGAACATGCTGATGGGGGAGTCAAGGCTCATGTGATGGGGAGCCAACGAGAGTTGACATCATCTCTTTTCCCATTCAAAAGGACTGTCTGGAAAAGGGTTCAGACTTGTCCTAGGAGTGTCTTAGCTTTAAAAATCTTTAAAACTCTAGAGTCAGAAGGTCATCCTTCTGTTATAGGTAGGGAAGCAAGTCAAGAAAAGAAAGTATTTCCCAAGGGCACACAGAGTTTTATTGGTGGAACCAAGGTTAGGAGCTGGAGCTGACTCTCAGACCAGTCTATTTCCACTTAACTGCTCTGCTCTAGAGGAGGTTAAAGTTTGATTGTGAAGGGGAGAAACCTACATTGGAGGGCAGATAAGGATTCCTTTTAAATTTCAGAGGCTTCAGGGCCCCAGAAATTTGAAAGGAAGTAGTAGGAAAAAGAGAGTGTGCTGCTTTTTAAATTTTTGCTTTTTGAGGCAGGGTCTTGCTGTGTAGTTGAGGCTGACCTTGGACTCACATTGGTCCTCCTGCCTCAGTCACCTGAGTGCTGGGATTTCAGGTCTGTACCACTATGCCAAGCTGGTAGTAGGGGCAACTCCAATAACCACTCCCATATTTTCTAGACATGCATGGCTCTTCCTCTGTGAATTGCTAAATGGACCAATTTAGTGAAACTATTATGTTTGCTTAGAAGAGACATTAATGAGAAGTGAGTGGGCATTTTATTGCACTGTTAGAATAGAAGAACTTTGATTTTCACCAACTGTTGTTTTCACATTATGCTTGGCATAGAAGTAGGCGCAGGCAAAGTTTTGTGTTCTGATGAAGGAGAACGGTGGTGGTAACAACGTGAGGATGAGGGGTTGTTCATGGTGGTGGAGGTATTAGTATTTACAGTATGCTGGGGTTGATTGTAGTTATGATGACATTAGCATTGGTGACAACTACTGTGGAGGTGATACAGCAGTGCTAATGTTGGTTGTGTTGGTTTAGTGGTGTTGGTTATAGTTATGTAAGAATGGAAATGATGAAGGTAAGGTTGACTAGTGTGACAGTGGTGCTGGTATTGATTATGGTAGTGGTGACAGTGATGGTAGTGGGCATAATAATGCTGGTAATGGTTAATGGTGGTAAAGGAGATGGTTGTGTTATAGTCATAAATGATAGTAACATTTCCAATGGTAAAATAGCAAGTATTTTGGATAGTGGTGACCAGGATGTTGGGGTTAGAAAAAAATGGTACAGTACGGGTGTTGTTAATCAAATTGATTCTTTTTTCATTTAGTCATTGACAGGAGACAGAATCACAGGGCTTGCTCAGGGGAAGTTTCAGGGAGAATAGGGAAGGGCTAGTGGGATCGCAGTGGTGATGGTGGAGACAGAGATGACCGGCGGGATGATAATGACTATACTGAAAATTCTGGTAGCTCTGACCCCATGAATCCATGAGCTGACCTTTCTGGACCTGGCAGTATGCTGAATGTGCAGAAGATAAGATGACCCACCACATTCCCCAAGTCCTCCTTCCTAGTTCGTACAGACTAGGTCAGGATTCGTGTTCCACACAGGAGGTGTCTGTTTGCTGGCTGCCAGTGGGGAGGGTGCTAAGAAACAGGTTTGTGCCTGGGAATGCAGAGGAGGGAGGCTCAGGATTGCTGAGCTGGAGTGCTGTTGGGGGCAGGTCAGCACCAAAGAGGCACGTGAGGGCATGTTGGTGGTGGGGGCCACACTGGGTCTGCAGAGTGGCTGGTGGTGTGCAGGGGCTCACGTAGCTGGCAGAGGGAGGGCTGCACTTCCCGCTGACTCAGCAGAGCAGGCTGGGACCAATTCTCTTGGGCTAATGTGTCTTCTCCCTGGGATTAGCTCACATAGTCCTGGCAGGGGGATGGGGGAGGAAGGCAGCCTGTCCTACCTCCCTAGGGTTAGAGGCTCAGAGGGTGGGGAGCCCTAAGGCAGACCATGGGGCTCCAGCAGGTCCAGTGACTGACCCTGTGTATCCTGTGTGTTCTCATTCTCAGTGGGCCCCCACATGGCTGGCAGACAGCCAGGCTTCCCAGGTGTCAGGGGGTGTAGCTGCCCTACCCCCGCCAAACCCATTCCACATGGCTGATTTACCTTGTGTTCACACCCTGCCTCTGCTTTGCAAAAAAATCAGCACACACCTGGGGTAAAGAGAATGAACTTGAGTCAGATTGTAGAACCTGTTTCCTGGCCTCCCACAGGTTAACTGGGTGCCTCTGCACCTTGGGTCATCATTTGTGAGATGGGGACAGTGACTGTTGGTCACAGGCTGCTGTGAGTGAAGGTTTACAAATTTCTTAAGGATCTGGAGCAAACTTACAAAGTACATGGGTGACTACTGTTACTATGAGAGCTGGCTACACTTAAGCATGACTTAAGTTCTTGGAGTCTGTTTTCTGACCAGTAAAATGTGGATAATTCTTGACATGCATACTTGACAGCGGGAGTTAAGAGTAAATGGGTAAAGCAGCCCTGTATAGAGTAACAGATTAGATGCCCTGGTTGTTGTCATTTCTGGACCAGGGGGCTCATGTGCCTTCTGTGGGTGTGGGTCCTTAGAGGGTTATCATGTGACTCCAGGATCCTGTGGCAGCTCTTGCTGCCTCTTGATAACAGAAGCAATTCGTCCTAGGTAGGAGGATTTGAGATCAGCAGTCCTGTTTCTAGCCCTTGCTTCCTGCCCTGGATTCCTGTATTGGACAGGCAGAAAAAAAAGAAGAGAATGTTCTGGGGGAGCCCTATGCTGAGACTCCTATGAAACCTTCATTCCCAGCCTCTTCCTTTCTTTCCTGTCCTTCCCTTCTTAGTTCATCCATTCATTTAGTGGTGGACAGAACACAAAAGTCACAGGGTTTGCTCTGGGGAAGTTTCAGGGAGAATACAGTTCAGCTTCTAATCAGGGCTTCATTGAATGAACATGAGCATACAAGCAGCCAGTTTCTTTGCCTTAAGGGAAACTATGGGCAGTGATACTGGTTAGATACCAGAAAAACAACACATAAATAAGAGGATCCCTTTTTTTTTTTTTTTTTGAGATAGGGTCTTGCTATGTAGCACAGGCTGGCCTCAAACTCCTGCCTCAGCCTCCCAAGTGCTGGGATTACACACATGTGTCACCATGTCCAGCAAGAGAATGTCTTTATAGGTAGTTGATATCCCCAACTCTAAAAGAGATAAAGGTGCTATACTTCTGTAAATTTGACCATCTTTATTTCTGCTTGTTTGGATTTCAGGTGCATAAAGTTAAGTTACTCATACTCCTCTTTCTAATATAATTTTCTCATCTTCTTAGAACCTCATTCCCACTCATTACTGATTGTTTTGCACAATCTAAGAATCCACTCCAATATGTTTTCATTTTATTTATTTATTTATTTATTTATTTATTGGTACCATGAATCGAACTCAGTACCTTGTGCTTGCCAGGCAGGTGTTGTGCTGCTGAGCTGTATCCCCAGTCCACCAACATGTTTTTAAATATGTCTTTGTTTGTCCTTATGAAATATGCATGGAGTTAATTTGCAGAAATGGAATTACATTGTAATCTTTCTAGTCCACAGTCCTCTTACCTCATGATTTTCAGGTCCAACCCTGTTGCTGCATGTGGACTGATCTTCTGTTATTCTCGCTGCATGGTGTTTTACTGAAAGCACTCAATGCACTTCATTCATTCATCTCCCCAGGGAACAGACACACCTCCTTCGCAGCCTGATGGGCTTACTGAGAGTATTACACAGAAAGTCCCTCACTCTGAGCCTGCCTCATGTTCCCATTCAGCAAAGTAGGTTGTTCTTTCAGTATACTATTATTGTTTAAGCAGTGCTGTTCTGTAACAGCAATCCACTGCATTAGTGCCCTTGTTTATACCTCGTCACCATCAACAATGATTTATTCTTTCACAGACCACTGATGTTCACCAAGATTTATGTTTAGGGTTAGGTACAAGATTCAAGAGATGAACTGTATGAGACCAGTGTCGTGTCAGCTCATAGTCTAAGGAGACAGGTAATTCAGGGTGGGGTTGGGACACCAAGGAGTCAGTGACCAGTTCTGCTGGGTGGCAGTGGTACAGAGAGGCTTGCCAAGGACAGAGCCACCTGCTCAGGGTTTTAAAAGATGAACAGGAATTCACCAGGTGGCTAGCAGGGAAGAAGTGGGGAGTGATTTTCCAAGTTGGTACACCAAAAGCAAAGGGTCAGAAACATGTAACAACTTAGTATGTTAGGAAACTTAATTTGCTGTGGCCAAGGGGATGAAAGGGAAGGGGAAAGAGACAGCACCCAACATTCCTATTATATGCCAGGCACTATTCTACATGGCTCAGTAATGAACTTCTGTTATGGCACACAAAACTGGAAGGAACGATTGTCATTTTCATTCTGCGGGCAAGGCAGCAGATGCTAGAGAGGTTAGTAACACACCCACAGTCACATGGCTTATAAACGAGGTGCTCAAGAACTGAATCAGACTGTCTGGGATCATAATCACAATGCTGTCACCTACAGAAGATAAGGAAGGTGGGGAGGGAGGGGTGAGATTGCGGAAGAACTTAACTGCCAATGGCCGGACCAGGGAGAAGGTAGTAGGAGGCTCCAGGTGAAGCCTTGAGTGGGAGACCATGAGAGTGCGAGTGTGTGTGTGGGTATGCAGGGTGCAGATGAGTGTGTCAGGGTGCATGTGTCTGTCCCATAGTTGCGTGTGTGTGTGTGTGTAAGAGAGAATTTTTGGTTGTGCATGGCCCTGAGCATGTGTCTCTCTGCATGTGTGAGCTTTGGTGTTCCTGCCACTGTGGGGCCCCAGGGAAGCTGTCAGAACCCATCATCCCAGCCTGGTGTGAGGGGCCTGAACTCGACCTCAGAAGCTAGATGGGCACACATCAAAGGCAGCCCGAGGCTGAGACCAGTGGGACAGAATAATTTAATGAGGATCCAGAAGAGAGGCTGGGTGTGGGAAGAGGTGCCAGTTTGTGCCCAGAGCAGCTCCCAGGCTCCAAGGTCCAGCATCTAGGGGTGCGTGTGCTCTGGGCTAAGGAAAAAGCTGCCTGTCCTGGGCACCTTGCTGTGCTTTCCTTGGGCCCTATGCTAGGGGAACACCGCATCTGAACTGAGGGATATTCCACCCTTACCTGGGCACCAATCTGGTGTCCAGGAATCCTGAAGAAGTCCAGGGGAACCTGGACAACATCCCTAAGGCTGTTCTAATGGTTCCACAAGATGAAACACACAGAGAATCATTCCAGTCTAACTCACTCACCTTGCAGAGGAGAAATTGGGATCCAGAGAGGGGCAAGAAATTCCCTAAGGTCACCCAGAAAAACAGAGACTATATCAGACTTAGAATCAAGAGTTCCTGAGTCCAAGTCCAGAGAACTTTTTACACTGTAGGCCAGGATTAAACCACATAAACATAATCAATGGCAAAGTTGTTTATTTGGTGACCTCCCTGGTCAGTTTCTTCCTTCCTTGTTGCCCATATCTATAGGTGCCCATACCTGGAAGGGCCTTGAGAGGCAGGCCAAGAATGAAGGCTGAATGGAGCATCTCTGCCTCTCCCAATTAGAAGAGTCTGTCTGTCTGTCTGTCTGTCTGAGTGCATGTGTGGTATCCTTTTGTGGGGGCCTTAGGTCAGAGAGGGAAATATGGGGGAGAGGCAAAATCTAGTCAACTTTTCTATACAAGATATGAGTAGAAAAAGCAGGATTTGGGACAGGGGTAGGAAAGGACTCCTGTGAAAACAGAGGGGATCTTGCCAGGAAGCAGTTGTGATGGAAGCAGCAGGAAGTCACATCGTGTCCCGGGATTACAGGGTGGAAGCTTCCTCCTATGAGCCTCCTATAATCACTGTCCATTCACAGCAAGAACCTCCTTTGGCCTTAGGCCCACCTACAGGGTCAGGTCCAAACTCTGTAGCTCTGTATCTAATCCGGCATCTATCAGATTCTAGGGTTTAGTTCTGGAGTTCAGACACTGGGTTGCAAATTCAGAGTCTACCATCTGAACTCAACTGCAAATTGAAGGGATTCCTTGTTGCCACATGATTGACAAATACTCTCAAGCATAAAAACTTCAGACAGGGCAGGGACTCACCTGTTAGAAGACTACAGGTTTACAGCCTCCCTTTTCACTTGCTCATATCACTTGCCTGGCACTTCAAGCACAGTAGTACCTGGGTTCACAAACTTAATTTGTTCCACAAGGCTGGGGAAGATGGCCACGATCATATTTGTCACCTGATGCGGAGTTTGAGATCAGAACCAAAATTTTGCTAAGTGTTTCTGTTGGTGAACTGAATTGTTTCTGAACAGAAGCATTTGTGAAAAGAGTTATTACTGTACTTGCATTTGATATCCTTAAGCTGGAGCTCTTGGAGAGATAGGCTCGGGTATTCAATGCAGCAAAATCTAGCACAGAACCAGACATAAAGGTGCACCCCTGCAATTTCAGTTCCTGGGAGGCTGAGGTAGGACAGTTGCTTACAGTGGGTGTAGGAAGAACCTCATAACTCAGGGTCTGGCCCATCAAGATAGGGCTCCAGGGGAAAGACAGTGAAAACAAGTTGGGACCAGACTTGCTGCCATCCTGCCTGGGGCCGTCCCTGCCCCATGACTTGGCATTTTCTGGGGCTACCTGCTGGGCTTGGCCAAGGCAATATGGGTGAGTTGCCTGGGCCTGTGGGGATTGGGGGCAGAGTACACTCCCTGGGGCTGCCAATGGCAGTGCCAGGATACACCCATGTAGCACCGTGCTAGACTACCTCCTTTGTATGTATGTGTTTTTGTTTTTTGAGGGTCTCTCTATGGCTTTGAACTATGTGTAGCCCACACTGGCCTTGAACTCACTGTGATCCTCCTGCCTCAGCCTCTCAAGTGTTGAGATTACAGGTATGATCCACCATACCCAGCTTAGCACCTCCTTTTAAAGACTCAGTGGGTGCCCGGGATTTAGCTCAGTGGCATAAGCACCTGCTTGGCAAGTATGAGGTCATGAGTTCAATACCCAATACCAAAAAAAAAAAAAAAAAAAGACTCAATGGGTAACTTCTACCCAGAGTCTGGCCTTTGATGTGCAGTGTCCCGATCATGTATGTGTTTGTGCTTGTGTGTGATGAGTACATGTGTGCAAAGGGATGTATAGACATACAAACTCAAGTGAGTGTATGTGTGAAATAAGAGTGGCTGTGGGGACTGGCATGTGGATGTTTATACATATGACCATGTGATAATGAAGGTATGAATTCTAATCCTGGCTCTCCCATTTTGTAACTGTTATAAAGGAAATAAGTCCCTTTCCCTGCCTCTTTCTGTAAAATGGAATAGACAGCACATGGTGTTCTGTAAAATGGAATAGACAGCACATGGTGTTCTGTAAAATGGAATAGACAGCACATGGTGTTCTGTTAAGGCCCCTTCCAGCTTTGCTATTTAACGGCTGGTTTAAGAGCAGAGCCCAGGCCTAGGAAAGTTGTGTGCATTCCCGTGCATGTGCCTGGTTCTGGGAAAAGGACATGACTTTGAGTTTTGCTTCCATACTTAGCAACTGTGTGGTCTCACATTAACTCCTTCCTCCCTCTTGGTCTTGGTTGCATTTTCTGAATGCAACTGCTTTGAAGACCAGAAACATTGCTTGTGAAGTGCCTACCTCAGAACCTGGCTCTGTTTCCTCTCTGTAAGAGGTGTGTGTAACATGTGCACATGCACTTGCACTCATGCTCACATGCCCAACTGTGCAGGTGGTCAAGGGAAAAGCGTGACTGCTCTGCCTCACTGCTGCCTTGTGTGGCTTCTGACTTCTGTCCGTGCTGGGGATTAGGAGAGGTAGAACTGGGCAGTCTCCCAGCTACTGCCTGGGACCACGTGGTCCCGGGGACTCCCTACTGCCCTAGACTGGTTGTCACATGGGTGCAGTAGCCCGGAAAGGAGGATTGGTGTGGCCAGGAGACAGGCTCCCCAATCCGATTAGTTCCCACCCGCCATCGAGGGTATTAGGGACAAAGGAGACTCTTCTGAAAGGGTCACCTGCCAGCATGGGGTGGTGGCTGAGCCAAGCTTGGGACCCCATGCCCATCCAGAATGAGGTCGCACAGTAGAGCCAGGAGTAGATAGGACTCTGACCTCCGAGAGCTCCCAGTTGGATGGAGAGAACCAGGAGAGTCAGGCTGGATCTGTGGCTGCCTGTGGTCTCAGGGGAGGTTCAACTGAGACCCTGGCTTGGAAAAAGGTGCATAGGGGTAGGGGATTTTTCCAGACAGGGAGGAGCTTGAAGGGCTGGTAGAGATTGGGGACTGTGGTGGGGAGAAGAGATGAGGGCATTCCAGGCAGGAAGATCACTGTGGGCAAAAGTGGGAAGCTGGGGTGAGGGGTGTGTGTGTGTGTGTGTGTGTGTGTGTGTGTGTGTGTGTGTGTGTCTACCAGACAGAGTGGTATGGGGACCTTGGAGGTTATCAAATCCAATGCTTCCATTATATTGGAGAGAAACTTGCAGAGTGATGTCATGACTGAGTCCTGGCTCCAGTCTAGGGTCTGCCCCCAGGCCTTGCTTTGAAGAGTGGTGTCAGACTAACCTGCTTGGGCCCTTCTTCTGGGATGAGCTTAATAATGATGATTGCCCTTGCCAAAGGTAGGTGTTGAATCTGGACCCTATTCCTGTCCCAGGATCCTAAACCATCCCATAGTGGCTGCTCATATATATCTGACCCATCAGGGCAGATCCCAAACACAGATGTGAGACTATCTGAGAAGACCTTAGCACCAGACCGTATACTACATATACAACATATGCTAGATACCATACACAATACACTACCTATATCCGTACTGTAGGCAGTGCTAACAACCTGACTCAGAGAAGAACCAACACAGAGGAATGATCACAACACCCAGACCAGATATATCTAGGTAGGCTTCCATTGCAAACTACCCCCGGGCCCTTACAGTTGGGTCCAGAAACTCACTCAAGACCCCAACACCCCTCACTCAAGACCCCAACACCCAGCTGATGATAATACCAAAACCCCTCTGTCCTGAATACTGAGAGAAGATTCCAGCACCAGGACCAAGTACACCTGAGTTGGCTTCCAGTCCAAGCCCAGAATGTTCTGGTTGGATTTGCTATCTCCTGAGCCAGAGCACCCAGGGTCTGCAATAGCAGGAACAGGGTCCCCCAGGCCCGTCTCCTTCCAGTCTATCCTCCCATGAACTCATCCTGGTTGAGGCATTTCCCAAGTTCTAAGCCTTTTCATGGATTAATCTGTTATCCATCAGGCTGTCCAGAACGGGGGAACGGGTGTGTATGTGTGTGTGTGTGTGTGTGTGTGTGTGGTGGGGGGCAGACCTGCGCCGTGTGGGGTCACAGCGGGATCCACCTTGGGACGCTGGAGGTGGGTGCCGCGGGAGCCCAGCCGGGAGGAGCTAGGCAGGCCCCGCAGTCCCCACACCGCGTGCCCCCAAACAACCCGCGGGGTGCTGGGCGAGGGGCCAGGAAATGTGGCGCCGGCCCCTGAAGCGCTGGGGCCCCGGGGGCGGCAGGGCGGGGTGGGCACTGGCACCGCGGCAGCGGCCCGCGGAACGACGTGACCCCCGCGCCCCAGCAGGACAAGGCAGCCTCTGTGCCGACCCAGCTGATTCCCCTGCGGCCGCAAATCCCTTCCGGCTGTTAGCCCGGCAGTCGGGTGGGTGGGGCGCCGGCATGGGAACGGGTCCTGGGGCCGCGGCGGCGGCAGGTGGACGCGGAGCAGGGCAGCCTGCTCTACAGGCTGTCTGCTGGGTACGGGGTGTTTCACCCTCTTCGGGCTGCAGACAAGGAAACCGTGGCTAGGAGAGGCTGAATCTCCAGGCCAAGTCCCACAGCCTTTTCTTGATTAATATCCAGGGTTTTCAACTTGGCCTCCGGATAGACTTTTTATATGTATTCCCCAGTTAGGCGGCATCGTTATTCCAAGTTTATAAAGGGGGGCTCTGAGGTCCAAGAGTTGAAGCCCTTTCTTTGCCTAAGTAGGTGGTAAGGTTGCAATGGGTGCCTGGGTGCTCACTCCAAACGCAGGCACCTCACTCACAGCTACCCAGCTGGAAGACCTGCCACCGCGTCCTCACCTGCCACCCAGCGGGAGGCTCTGCCTTCCGCTCTTGTCACAGGGAGTCTGCTCCAGGCCTCGGGTCTGGGGTGCTCGGGGTGCTCGGGTGCTCGGTGTGGTCAGTATTCAGTCAGTCGCTGGAGGACAGTTGTAGGGCTGAGGTGAGAATGGAGGTGTTAGGTGAGTGCCCCGCTCAGGTGGGCAGAGAGGGATTGGAGGGATACTGAGTCCAGAGAATTAACTTTACAACTGCCCCTCTGTTCTGCTGGTGTTGCTGGGAACACAGCTGGTATGCAAGGCCTGGAGAAGGGTCAGGGGGTGGCATGCTCCGGGGTCCAGCTTGGCCTCCAGGGAACAGGGTGAGGACTGTCCAGTCATTCCTTTGGAATTAAAAATATGATACCTTCTCAGTGCTGAGGGAGCCTGGTCGGTTTCTGGGTTTCGTCTAACTCCTGTCCTGCCCCTCAGGACAGGACTGACTTAGGACCTTTCCCCCACTCCTTCACCAATGTTTGTCATGCACTGAAACTGCAGGACAAGGGTGGAGGGAGTGCGTGGGGTGGGGGTGGCCTGCTGGCACAGGGACCTCTGGTAGGAATGTGTCTGTGCCTAAGGTGACCATCCATTTCTGTGTGCAGTGGTTGTGTGTGCCCTGAGAGTGGGTCTGTAAGATCTCTGGTGGGGTGTGTGCTCTGATGGGGTATTATATCTGTCATTTGTGCCTGGGAACCTTCATCATATCAGACGCTGTTATCTCTCTGGGTCTGTGTTTGTAGATGTTTGTGGTATCTAAGTCTCTACCCCTATCCCTTCCTTCTCCTCCTGGCCCCAGCAGGGCCCTGAATGCCACTTTGCTGCCTGAATGTACAGAGGAATGCGGAGGGCAAGGGGAATGGAGAGCACATGTCCTGGGCTGCTGGTCTGCTGCTTGTGGAAAACTACTGAGGCTCTCCGAGCTGAGCAAGCCCAGCCAGGCCTGGGGCCAGCTCTGGAGCTTTGGCCCTTCCAGCTTCCTCCTGACCTTTCTGGGTGGGGGCTGGGGACCTGCTGAGATGGGTGCTCACTGGGCAGAGAGTACAGCCTCCCTCCTAGCACTTCCCAGATGGCTCAGGCCTCTGTCCTTCCTTGGGTGTCAGCATCCCTAGGAAAGAGTGAGGAGGTGGGGCTATTTTTCCTCAGAAGCCTTTCCTAAGCCTGACATTCTGTTCATCTGTGAATGTTAAAGCAATTTGAAAAAGGGCAGCTTCATCTCATTTCAGGTTTTGTTTTTTTTTTTGCACAGGATCCTAGACTGTTAGAGCAAAAAGGACTCCTAGAGATAATCTGGTCCTATTTCTTTCATCTTACAGATGGGAAAACTGAGGCCCAGAGTGGGGATTGCAGATCTCCCAGTTGTCTCCCAGAAAGCAAGAACCAGTCTTCAGGTCTGCTGTCTTCAGGTCAGGCTTGTTTCCCATCATGGCTTCTTTTTAGAATAACTTGCCCCATGTGAAGAAAAGGTGGTTTGATGTTTGAGAGCATTTTGAAGTATGATTGAGCTGAAGGTTACTCCAAGGGGCGAGGGTGCAGGTATGGCAGTGGACATGTGAAGAGTGTAAGTCCAGATGGTGTTAGAGTGAAATGGGACAATAATAGTCCCGGTTCTCATGTCTGATGAGGAGAGAATTGCCAAGCAGACACCCAGTAGTAAGTAGTAAGCAGCTCCATGTATTGAGGATCATGGGAGGTTGTGCTCAAAGCCAGTCTGTGCCAAGAAAGGTATAATACAGGAAAGGTGCCAGGGCGACAGGCATGCACAGCACACAGGTCAAAGGTAGCAACAGTAGTAGGAAAAAGGGGCTGAAAAACTCAAGCTTTCAGAATTAAAGGCAGACACCTCTGATTTAGGTGCTTTTCACTAAATCTCCCATGATACCTGTGTCCTGGCACCTGTGTTCTTGCCTAGGGCACTGGCAAATCTCTTAGGCTTCTATTATTTTACTTTCTACCTCTCTTAAGGAACTGGAAGCAGGAGTAACTATTAGGTGTGGTTTAGAGTTAAATGGAGGGAAGGGAGCACCTCACCCAAATCCTTTGTTTTTAATTGTACTAGTACCAGTTGGGCATATTGGGTAACGAGGACTGAAATGATGCATCTGAGCTATGCGGGAGGGTCCTCAGGGGCAGATGGTGGGCTTTATCTTGTAGGTAATTCTGTTTAAAAGAAAGGCAGAATAGCAAGGTAGCAGAGTGCTGCCTTGTAGCAGGGCAGCTACTCTGCAGTTCAGTCAGTCTGTCTGCATGCAAATCCTGGCTTTAGTAACTTAGTAACTGCACAATTAACCTTATAACCTTGATCAGGTCACTTAGTCTCTACACTTCACTTTTCTCAGTTTTGCCGTGGAGATAGTAATAGCACTTCTCTCACTTGATTGTTGTGAGGACTAAATGAGTAAGTGAGGATCCAGGTAAGGCCCTCAGGAGCTGACACACGGTGAGTGCTAAATAATGGTTATGATGACCCTGATCCTGATAATGCCGCCTATAGTTTAGACTAACCTAGGAGGAAAGAGCAAAGGCGGGGAGGTCAGTGGAATGGAAGTCATGAGAGGCCTGGAGGTCCATGGTGATATCACTGAATGAATGAGGGGGCCAGTGGAGCCGAGGGATTTGGGAGAAGCAGAAGCCAGAGGGAATGGGGAAGCCATGGTGATCAGAAACACAAGAGGCCTGGGAAAGAGTGTGCTTCAAGGAGGAGGCCCCAAGAGGCTCTTATGCTGTGGCCTGAGGGACAGAGAGAGAGAGAGAGAGAGAGAGAGAGAGAGAGAGAGAGAGAGAGAGAGAGAGAGAGAGAGAGAGAAGGGAGAGGAGGGAGAGGAGGGAGAGGTGAGAGGTATAGGGAAGACACACAGAGATCACTGGTTTCAGCCTCACTGGTAGAAGAGGCCATAGGATATCTCTGTGGAATCCAGTTTGTGTTCAAACTCAGAACCAAAGCTTCAGCTAGCTGAAAGGTTAATTAATGGGCTGCGTAAGGAGACAGAGTCAGTGCTCTGCAGCGGCCGAGAATTTTGGTTGTGGCCAAGGGCTCAGCTCAAGGTGGCCACAGAGAGGATGTCTGAGCACAGGTGAAGGGGGACAGCATTATCTTATATTTTAGGCAGACACACTGAGGATCAAGGGATTAAGGAGCTTGCGCACAGCATACATTAGTGGTAGAGGACAAACTATCACTCTAATTCTTTTTTTTTTTTCCTGGTCTTTTTTTGGAGACAGGGTCTCGCTGTGTGGCTCTTCAGGCTGGCCTTGAGCTCACTTTATAGCCCAGGCTGGTCTCAAACTCTCAACGATCCTCCTGCCTCAGTATCCTGAGTGCTGGGATTATAGGCGTGTACCACCACACCAGGTTTATCACCTTGATTCTTAATGTAGTAATTTTCTAAATGGACAGTTGAAATAGTGTAAAATATACATGGACAGATATTAACCTTGTTCATAAAAATAACACATTCATAGAAGAAATCTGGAAAATACAAAAATATAAAAGAAAAGTATAAAACTTATCTATAAATATCCCACCCCACACACCCAGATAAGCATTTTTTTTTCCCCATTGTATGTCATGAGCTTTCACTTTTGTCTGGCACATAAATATATGCTAGAATCACTTTGTACCTGCTGTTTTATAGATCATTCCTTTCATTTAGCAATGTGTTACAAATGCTTTTTCACAGCCACGAGTAGTCCTTGAGAATATTTTTTCTCTATTATCTCCAGTCTTGTTAGGGGCCAAGACTCATAGTTGGGCTCCTAAGGCAAGAAAGCAGGATAGAAATGCATTCATGGTTCAGTGGTATAATTCTTCTAAGTGTGGTTTTGCACACCTGTGTAATCTTAGCACTCAGGAGCTGGAGGCAGGATGATCCTGAGAGTTTGAGGCCAGCCTGGGCTGTGAGTTCAAAGTCAGCCTAAACTATATAACAAGACCCTGTCTCAAAACAACAACAAGAAAAACCAACAAAATGAAACAAAAACAAAAATAATAAAAAAGCAAGCAGAATAATGAGGCTGTGGGTCTGGGGCACAGTAGGCTGCCCTTGTAGCTCCTGAGTCCACCCCTGACTTGCTATGTAGCCTTGCAGAAAGTTTTTTCCCTCATTAGGTCTCAAAATGTGAGAATCTCAAAAGGAGTTATTCATGTTTCAAAGTCACCTGCCATTGCTTTTCGGCCTTTTGGCTAACATCAAGTGTAGTATCAAAGTCACCTGCCAATCATTATAAAATGTTGAAAGAGAGACTTTGAAAATGATATTACCATTTCTGTCTTGATTGTAAAGGTCTCATGCAACTCTTTGTGAGTTCCCAGTTTCTGTATCTGGAAAGCAGGAATCATGTTTATTTCTCCTGCTGGCTGAGACTGGTGAGAATCAAGTTAGATTCATTATTTTGATGCCTAAGAACAAATAAAATTTAACAAATATTTCATTATTTATCCACATTATCTCACTCTATTCCAGAAATCCCATGGGGTTGGTTTTATTTTTGTGCTTTGTTTTCTCAGCTTGTAGAGATGAGGTCACTCATTCAAGATCATAGGAAGTAAGTGGTAGAGTTGGAGTTTAAGCCCAGGTCTGCTCTTTACCAAAGCTGGGGATCTTTGAGTTGCACCAGGCTGTTGTTGAGTGGTGCAGGGCTGGAGAGTAGTGGTCAGTTTCATCCTGGGCACCGTCATCTGTGAGGGGCGTCTGCCCTCTAGTGTTCTACGTGTGATGTGTGTCCTGGAAGGAAGGAAAAAAGAAAAAAGGGCTGGGAGTCCCAAATAACCTCTTTCATCCTTTCAGAATCAGGGATTTTAGGGGAGGGTTAACACTATCTTACCCAACAGTTCTGGGTAGACCCTTGTTACATTTCTGGCCCTTCTTCCTCTCCCCTGAGTGTGGAGTTAGCGGCCACGCTGCCAGCGTTCTTTTGTGTTGCTCAAGTGCTAGTTGGCTGGGTGTTACATCATGATTTATTTTAAGCTCTACATTAATGATCCAAATGTACTTTCTGTGTGTATATTACAAGTCAAGGGAAAAATAACAGAATTTTAGGCAAAACTTAGGGGGCAGTTTTTATTCTGGTCTGACAAAAATTTTGTCATTGGAATGGCATCTGATTGCAGAGTTCTAATGGCAACATCTCTGTGTTAAAGAGTCTTCTCGTGTGTGAGTTTACTTCCTAGTCACTCTCATATTATGAGGTGTGCATTTATGTTCGTTTTATATAGAAAATAAACTCAAGGTCATTCCCGCTCAGCTTGCACCCAGGCAGGGAATTTTTCAAGGCATCGTGCCGTTCCTTGTGTTACTCGAGGAATAGTCCACAGTGGCATGCTGGAAAGGATTGATACCACCTTCCAAATCTCAAGGTGCTGTGTTTCTTTCTTGGTTATTAAATATGCCAGATGCAACAACTGTGCTTCACTATGGAAAGTATATTTTGATATGTTAGAGACCACTCTGGGCAAGAAATTTTACTAAATGGATAAGTAACTTACTTTTGTGGAATTTATTCCATGTCCTCTGGCATATATGTGTCTTATCAGGGTGCCTTGGATAGTAAATACTGCTTACCTAGTCCAATCAGTGCCGTGGGCCAGCATGATCTATGAGTTGTTGAAACAATGAAGGTTTTAGAAAGCTAGATTTTGACAGAGGGCTGAGGAGCGCTGAGTAAAGAGCAAAGGCATGTCAACTCTGCCAGGAAAAACCATTGTGCTGCTGCAGGCTCTTGCTAATGGGCATCCCCGGCTTTTTAAGTTTTAGCATCTCTCCTTAACTTAATGTAGGCTGCTATAAATGTTTCAACTCTTACAGCCATTTTGGTTTCTTTCTTTTTTCTTTCTTTCTTTCTTTCTTTCTTTCTTTCTTTCTTTCTTTCTTTCTTTCTTTCTTTCTTCTTTCTTTCTTTCTTTCTTTCTTTCTTTCTTTCTTTCTTTCTTTCTTTTGGTACTGGAGATCAAACTCATGACCTCCTGCTTTCCAGGCAGGTGCTTAAGCCACTGAGCTAAATCCCTGGCCTGGCTTTATGTTCTTTAGCTAACATGTTTGTGTCAATACAGTCAACACAATAAAAAAATTGCATTTCTATCTCTGGCATAATATCCTTGCAATTCATTTTCATAAATGGCCCTCAACATTTGCTGACATACACAGATAAAACCTTGTAATTCTTTTGGAGTTTTTGGTACCTACCATTGAGTCACATGGTATAATCCTTTTATTTAGGTCCACTAGGACTTGAGTGCTGTTACGTGTCTGGAAGTATCCAGGGCTCTTGAGGGTGGGTTCGAGTATAGTCAGTGTCTTCCTCAAGGGGCCCTCCTCAGGCAGGGTGATTCTAGAATCAACAGGAAAGGGGCAGGACTGCTTTTGCTAGCAATGGACTGGTATAGTTTGAGAACTGAAAGAGGTCAAAATCTACCTAAATCTACTGGTACAATTTTAGAGTCCAATTCTTTTTTAAAATAATTTTTGTCAACAACATGACTGTAATTATATTTGAAAACAAGAATGCGGGTTTAATTTATATGTAATTTGGTTACAACAGGAACAGGTTATGCTCTGGGTTTGCAGACACCCAGGCTCTGCATTGTAAGAAATAAAGATTTCCTCAAGGTGGCCGTGTTTTCTGGCTTTCTGTTTTTTTAGCCAGCCAAACATTTAAAGCTCTGATCTTGTCATGTTTTTTTTCAACCAGTTTCTCCAGATCACTCAGAAGAAACCAGTCTACCACACAGGTAGACTGTAGGTATTATTTCCTAATAATATTCTACTACGATAGCTGCTTGGTGTTTTTTTTTTTTTTTTTGTCTTTTTTGAGACAGTTTCATTATGCAGTTCAAGCTAGCCTTGAACTCATTTTGCAGCCCAGGCTGGCCTCAAATTCTCAGCAATCCTCCTGCCTTAGCTTCATGAGAGCTGAGATTACAGATGTGTACCACTGTGCCTGGCAGCTGCTTGGTCTTTGAATGCCATCCCTTTTACAGGATTATGACTGTAGCCAACTGGCTAGAAATAAGTAACTGGATTGAGATTGCTAGTAGTATCTCCTTTTGTAACATGAACAAGGTCACCACTACTTTCAGACCTAAACACAGCAGAAAATAAATTCCAGAACACATTCAGTACAAAAGACTTTCAGAGTTTGGTTAGAAGCCATTGTATGTATTCTGGGTACAAAGGCTGTAATGGAGAATTAGAAGCTTACATAACTGTGGGAAAAGCTGAGCTGAGGGAGTGAAGTTCAAGAAAATGGCTACTGCTGGCCAGGGTAGCTGCCACTGAAGGTCAGTGATACCTGCAGAATATCTTTCCTTAAAGCAGTGAAGAATATTGTTTTCAAAAACTTGCCTGGAAGCTTTTGCAGTTCTCAAAAATATCTGAGAAACCATTGCCTTCTCAATCTGACACGGCTGAGAGGACATTTCTCAGGAGCTGTGGGAAGCTGTTTTCTATTCATGTTTCTGGCTGCAGTCATTATCAGAGACTAATGGCTTCTACTTCACTTACACCATCTAAAATCATGTGACTTCCTCTCCTTTGGTAAATTCCAACCTGGAGCAATATAGAAAAGGGAATTCTGGGGAAGGCAAGTCTCAGCCATAGAAGAGAACTGTGTGGTTGGAAACATACCCATGCGAGAATATGAGTACGATTTCACTCTGTGCCTCAGCAACAGGTCAGCTAACTCTGCTGGTCTCTGTCTTAATACACAGCCTGTAGGGGTCATTTTGACATTATTTTACTGTTATACTGCCCATTATATTAAAGGTATCATGGTCATTAGACTCATGAGCAAGAGATCAAACTGTCCAGGATGCTGAGAGCAGGTGGTGCTTTCCCTTACTGTTTCTTTCTGCCTTTCATCTTGACATACTGCCCTCTTGATACTGCAAGGCTGCATGTATAAACTGAATAAAACTTAAACTGGTCAACACAGATTGACATAGGGTCAAATTATCCTCCCCTTTGACACAACTAAAACACTGGACAAAATATATGAAACAATGGTTTTCAGCCACTGAACGTAAAGTAATGCAAAAAATGCAAGGGAGATTTCTCAGAAAGGGAAAGCAAATAGGTGAGCCTTATCATCATCTAAGCTTGTGACTAAAAAGAATTTGTAAACCATTCCCCAAGAAAGAGGTAGCTAGGGAGAGCCTGGCAATGTACCTGAGTGGAAGAGAGAGTAAAAGACTATGCAGACCAAGGTAGCTGGAATTTACAGGGCAGGGCACCACAGAGAAGAGATCTGCCTGGAGAACATTTGCAAAGTGTCTCCTTCAAGTTTATAGCTGCGTACTTTTCAGCATATGTTTGTGAGGACATGAGCCAAGGCAAGGGGACCACCTTGCAGGCAGAGGCAGAGCAACTTCTGGTGAACTCACAGAAGTACAAAGATCTTGTGTTCCCAACTAGCCAGAGCAGAAAACTCCAAAACTTGTGTCAGTTGTTTTGATTAATTGTTTTCCAAAGACACAGTAGTTTATTCTGTGCCTTTACATTCAGTTCCTTGTACAAACAATGCCTTTCCACTAGTTGTTTGCTGTTTTATTCCACATTCAGTGGGAACATTTTCCACTCCTGAAAGAATGCAGATTTTCTCTTTTTCTCTTTCAGCCACTTTGAAATGAACACCCTTCCTCTGCCAAGTACTCCCTGCCGTGATGCATTGTGCTGGCTCAGGCTCACAGCAATGTGCCAAGGGACTGAACCCTCTGGAACTGTGAGCCAAAATAAACCTTTTCTTTTGATAAATTTCTTTTATCTCAGATACTTATCACAGTGGTAGAAAGTTAACACAGCTGATATATTAGAAATATCATCTGCAGGAAAAATTATGCAATACAGAATAGTTTCTGCTTATTTGCAGCTATGAAGAAAGGAAAAACATCTCTTTTTACCTAGCTGAGAATCTGCAGTCAGAAGGACCCATAGTTTGAATGTTAAGAATTGAAATTCCACTAGCTGACAGTGGAAAAACATTCAAACGTGAGAGGCACACAACTTATAATTTAGAAAAGAAAAGCAATATGTAACTAAACAAGATATAATTTTTGGTATCTGTTAGGTTGGTCAAAAAGATCACCAGTTTTCAGGGCTAGGGACATGCCTCAGGGGTGGAGAACTTGCCTAGCATGCGGGAGGCTCTGGGTTTGACCCTCCAGTGCTACAAAACATTTTTTGACTGTTTTCTAGTCTTAAAAATATGAGAAGATTGAAATCTTATACGTAAAGCATTTTTTGCCTGACCACAATGGTATGAAACTGGAAATCAACAACAGGGGGAATTGTGGAGGATTTACAGATACATGGAAATTAAATACATATTCCTAAACAATCAACAGGTCTAGGAAGATACTAAAATAGAAATTTTTTAAAAAGCTGTCTTTGATTTGTTGAGACAGGGTCTCTCTATGTGGTTCAAGATGGTCTTGAACTTGCTACGTAGCTCAGGCTAACTTTGAACTCATGGCGATCCAACTGCCTCAGCCTTCTGAGTAGATTACAGGCATGTGCCAGCATACCAGGCAGAAATTAAAAAATATTTTGAGATACATGAAAATGGCACACACACCCTAAAGCTTATGGATTGCAGCAAAAGCAGTTCTAGAATGGAAATTTACAGTAATAAATTCACACATCAAAAAAATAAAAATGTTCCCAAGTAAATTTCCTAAAGTTGCACCTCAGGAAACTAAGGGGAAAAAAAAAAGCTAGGTGGCTTAAAGTTGATAGAGAGGAAGAAAAATTAAAGATATGAGCAGAAATAAATAACTAAAGATTAGAAAAACAACAGCAAATAGTAACAAAACTGAGGTTTTTTTTTTTTCCAAAAAGATGAGCAAAGTTATCAAACCATTAGGTAGAAAAGGAAAGAAGACTGGAAATCAGAAATGAAAAAGGAGACATAGCTAATACAACAGAAATGCAAACTTGTGGATAATTATAACCTAGAGTAAATGGATTAAATCTTAGACACATACAACCTAACAAGATTGAATTATGTAGAAATAAAAAATCTGAACAGATCAATAATGAGTGAGGAGATTGAACCAGCAATTAAAAAATCTCTCAGGCAACCCATTTGGGACCCCTCCATTCTCTCAGGAGCTATTCCTATTTCTCAATAAATTTTCCCACTTGTAAGAAAAATCTCTCATAAAAGAAAAGCCCCCTACCTGACAATTTCACTGTAAAATTCTACCAAACATGTAAAAAAATTAATACTAATAGTTCACAAATTCCTCCTAAAAATTGAAGAGGAGGAAATACCTTTAAACTCATTTTATGAAATCAGAATTACCCAGATACAAAAGCCAAAACAAAGACACTGCAAGAAAAGAGAAATAAATTCGATAGTACAGTGCAAGGATTATTCACTATGATCAAGTAGTATTTATCCCAGGGATGTTTTAACATGCAAATTTACAAATATGATGTATGATGTTAGCAACATGCAATATAAGAATCATACAATCATTTCAATAAATTCAGGAAAAGCATTTGACAAAATGCAACATCCATTCATGATGAAAAAAGCCCCGGTCACCAAATTAGGTATAGAAGGAATTTAATGCAACATTGTAAAAGCCACATATGACAAACTTACAGCTAACCTTATACTCAATAGTGAAAGCTGAAAATTTCTATTCTAAAAAATAGAAACCAGACAAATGTACCTACTTCTACATTTCTATTCAGGGTTAGTGCTAGAAGTCATAACCAGAACCATTAGGCAAGGGAAAAAAGTAAAAAGTTTCAAAACTGGAAAGAGACAAGTAAAACTGTCCCTGGTTGCAGATAACATGAATATATATATATATATATATATATATATATATATATATATATTAAAGATGCCATTAAATGACTTGGAATTAATAAATTTAGGAAAATTGTAGGATATAAAACCAACACATAAAAACCAGTAGTGTTTCTACACACCAACAAGGAATAATCCAAAAAATAAATTAACTTAATTTATAATAGCCACTACAAATTAGAAATAAATATAAATCAACCAAGGAGAAGGAAAACTTGTATGGGAAAATCTATAAACATTAATGAAAGAAATTGAAGTCACAAATAAATGGGAATTAATGTTATTAAAAATGTCCATATCACTGAAAGAAAACTGCAGAGCTAATAGGATCCCTATCAAAATGTAAATGACACTTTTCACAGAAGTAGAAAATGTGATTTTTTTTTTGTACTGAAGATCAAATTCATGGTCTTGTGCTTGCCAGGCAGGCACTTGTGCTGCTGAGCTAAACCCCCGGCCTGGAAAATGTAATTGTATAATTTGTATGGAACCATGAAATACCCTGAAGAGCTAACACAGTCTTGAACAAAAAGAAAAAAGCTGGAGGCATCACATCAATATCTAGTACAAAGCTGTGTAATCAAAGCAGCATGGTGACAGCATAAAAAGTGACACACAGACCAATGGAATAGGCCAGTAAGTCTGGAATCAATCCACACACTTACACCCCGTTGACGTTCAACAGAGGCGCCGACAACACACAGGGCGGTCCCTTTGGGAAATAATGCTGGGAAACTAAACGTCCACATGCGGAAATGAAATCGGACCCTTATATCATATGCAAAAAAGTCAACTCAGAATAGATTAAAGATTAAATGTAAGGCCTTAAAGTATAAAATTACTAGGGGGAAACTCCATTATAGAATGGAAATGATCCTAAGTCATGGATAGCAAAAACAAAAAGACATGAGAGAGGTGATGTAAAAGTAAGACATTTCTGCAGAGCAAAGTAAACCTTAATAGAGTATAGAGACAACCTGTAGAATTAGAGAAAATATTTGAGGCTGTATATCTGATAAGGGGCAATTATCCAAAATATAGCTGGGATTGGTGGCGCACACCTGTAATCCCAGCACTCAGGAGGCTGAGGCAGGAGGATTGCTGTGAGTTCAAGGCCTGCCTGGGCTGCATAGTGAGTTCAAGACCAGCCTGAACCACATAGAGAGACCCTGTCTTAAAAAGCCCAATCAACCAACCAACCAAATCAAAATATTTAAAGAACTCAAGCAAGTCAATAGCAAAAATCCAAATAACTCAATTAAAATGGGTAAAGAACTTGAATAAACATTTCTCAAAAGAAGATATACAAATGTCCCACAGGTATATGAGAAAATGCTCAACATCACCAATCATCCAGGAAATGCAAATGAGAACTATAAAAGATGTGTCTTCACACCTGTTAGAATGGCCACCACCAAAAAATAAAAAACAGAGATGAGCATTGGAGAGAATGTGGAGGAAAGGGAGCCCTGGCTGCACTGTAAATTAATATACCCAGCTGGACAAAAATGTGGAGAGTCCTTTAAAAATTAAAAATAAAACTACTTTTTGATCCAGCAATCCCACTCATGGGTAACTCTGTACAGGAAATCGAATCAATACATTGAGGAGAGATCTATTCTTCTATGTTCATTTCAGTATTATTCTTAATAATCAAGACATGGAATCAATTGTAGTATCTATCAATGGATGAATGTGTAAAGAAATGTGTTTTTATAAAAGTAATTCCATTCAGACCTTTTTTTTCATATTGGGAATCAAATTTAGGACTTTGTACTCACCAGGCAGGTGCTTGCATCGCCGAGCTGTATCCCTGTCTCTCCATTCAGATTTTAAAAGGGGGAAATCTGGTCATATGCAACATCATGGGGGGAAGGGAGATGTTGGTGAATCACTTCACCAACACTTCAGTCAGAAAGAAAAAGGTCTTTTGTGCAACATAGTGACTACAGTTAGTAACAATTCATTTTATTCTTGAAAATTGCTAGGAGTACATTTTAAGTATTGTCACCACAGAAAAATAAATTGGTATTGCATATGTAAATTAGCTCCACTCAGCCATGCCACAATATATACATATTTTGAAACATACATTTGATAAATATATAGATTTTATTTATCAATTAAAATAAATGAATGCAAATTTTAAATTGATCTTTTCATGAAAAACGGTTGGTGATCAGTAGCTTCATCGATTTCAACCTAGTGAAATTTGAGCTTTGCTGATAAGTCACTTGTAAATCCATGAGCTATTTATTGGAAGGTAGTAATTGTATCTTTTAAAAAATAATTAAATTTATCAGTACACTTTAGTTATACATAATGATCATACTCATTATAGGAAATTTTGTACCTGTACATGGTTTATCTTTTTTTTTTTTGGTACTGGAATTTGAACTCAGGACCTTTTACTTGCCAAGCACTTCTGCCACTGAGCTATAACCCCAGCCCTATATTATATGCCTTGATTCTTCTGTTTTTCCGATTCCTTTCCCTTCCCTTCAACCCCTCTTCTTATCTACAAAAGCTTTGTTTCATTTTTTCCTTCCTTTTTCTCCCCTTCCCTCCTCCCTAGTTTCCCTTCCCATTTGAACATTTTCTTCCTATTTCATAATATCTATTATACATTTTGGTCCTTACACTTTTGGTTTTTCACCCCAGAGAAACAATGTGGTTTAGTTTACTTAAGAGTACGGTCTCAAGGTATATCCATTTACCTAGAAATGTCTCAAGTTTATCCTTCTTTATGGCCAAGTAGTACTCCACTGTAGAAAAAACACATTATCCATTCATTGGCTGATTGGCAGTAGGGTTTTTTCCAAGATTTATATCTTGCTCATCATTCAAAAACCTGGAAAATATGGCACATGGAAGATGTTGTTTTCTATCTTTGATTTTTTTCTTTAATAAAAAAATATCTGACTACAGTCTGGCTGTGTTACTCATTATTTCTAAAACCGAATTAAAAGGTGCAAACCCATACTTTAAGATCTGCTTCTTTTGTTCTTTCCAGATTTCTCCATTGGCAGGTGGACCTAACTGCTACTTTCCAATCCTACCAGCATCAAAAATTCCTGCCCTGTGTCGCCCTTCTTTTGGTGTCTGGCTTTCTCTGCCAGGCCCTCGTGTCCAGATCCCCAGTGTATCTGGTCTGCATCTAGTCAAGTCTGAAACAGGACCAGGATGACGGGTGTTAGTCTCCCTCCATGGAAGGTCCAAAGGTGCTTCTCCCTGGTGGACCAGGCTTGATGTTGGATATTGTGTGCTTCGGAAAGCAGCAAAGGGTGAGCAAATGAGGTGGCAGCAAGGTGCCCTCAAGTGCCTGGTAGAGAAATGGAAAACAGTATGCTTTGGCTACTTTATATTTTGTGATTCAGTTTCTCATCCACTCATCTCACCCCATCCTTTTTGCTTCAGCTGCAAATTGAGAATGACAATCTACAGAGTTTTGCAACAGTTAAGTGAGAGCGTGGTACAGCGACTAACTCTCACCCAGTAGCTCCCCAGTGTCAGGTGCCCTGTTGAGCTTTATCCAGCTCCCAGAGTCTGAGTGCACCCACAGAACTCACCTTCATGTCTTCCCTGTGCTCACTCTGGCTCTGCAGGAGAGACAATTCCTCCCATCTAATGCTGAGGCAGCCAGACTCAGGCCCACCGCTGAAGGAAGACTTAGCAAGACCACGCCTGGGCTCTGGGTTCTGGGAAGGGACATGCTGGTGTGGAAGAAGTGGGATTTAAACTATATCTTGAAAGGTGGAGGAAAATGCAGAGAACCTTCTCTGGGAAAGACAGAGTAGCAAGATTAAGTTTTCGAACACAAGATTTCTACCTGTGGTCTTTGGATTTAGAACCTAATCTCTCTTTGCTCTAGTGTCCCTACTATAAAACGATGATAACAATAGTATTTACTTCTAAGGTCATTGTAAGGATTAACACATATACAATGCTTAGGACAACTCACGACACCATGCAGACACCATGTAAGCGCTAGCCGTTATTGTTGAAACTTTTAAGTCAGAGTTAGAATTAGATTAGAGCTAGAAATTTAACCTTTGTAGGAAATTCTAGTATTTACAAACTTCAGAAAAAGTTTAGAAAAATCACACATCTCAAGGTAAGAGCCAGGCATGGTGGTACACTTGGGAGGTTGAGGCAGGAGGATTGCTATGAGTTTGAGGCCAGCTTTGAGGGCTACGTAGTGAAACCCTGTCTGAAAAAAAAAAAACCTGATAAAAGAGGATAAAGAAAATCATATTGGGCTGGAGGTTTAGCTCAGCTGCATAAGTGCCTGCTTGGCAAACTCAAGGTTGTGAGTTTGATCCCTGGCACAAAACAAACAAACACCCCCCCCAAACCCCATAATACTATCTACATTATATAAAAATGCTATTCATGTATATGTGTGCATAACTATTATGTGTTACATGGGTTGGGTTATAAGTTCTTATATAATTTTTCTTAGTATTGTGCCAAGCCAATTGATAACATATAAACAATGTTTTTTAAAAGAATAATTGATGTTTATAACAATATCAAAGCAAATAAAATTACCAAAAAATCATTATTAATTTGATGAACTCTTTAATGCTGAGAATTTTGTGTTTGAGGCTCTGTTATACAGTTGCATTGTTTCCCTGGAGGAGTTTTCTTGTTTTTGTTTTTTGGGCCTTTTGAGACAGGGTTTTGCTATGTAGTGCAAAGTGGCCTTGAATTCACTGTGTAGCCCAGGCTGGACTTGAACTCACAGTGATCCTCCTGCCTCAGCCTCCTGAGTACTGGGATTACAGCCATGTGCCACCATGCCCCACTCCCCTGGAGGGTTTAAAGGGACTCTCAAATACAGACAGGATGGAATCTTAATGCCTTCATGATCTGACCCTGCTAGAATTTAGTACAGCAGATAAGTCAAGGGAGGTAAGTGGGCATCGCAGATAGTAAAAGGCTTCATGCACCAGTGGATGTTTGACCTTATCCTGAAATAGGATCCGTACTAGGATTTTTAAATAGAGAAAACAGATTCTAGAAAAGCCATATTGGTAATACTGCAGTATGTCAAGTAGAAAGTAAACAGACATGCAGAGGTCCATAGAAGACTACTTCAGTAGCCCAGCAGGGAGATTAAATATGGATCTGTAGATATCATTCACTGCTATCAGATATCCAGCTCTCTCTCTCTCTAGATCATTTATTGTCAGGTGTTAACAAAACACCTTATAAACATTGCCTTGTTTATTACTCTTAGCCTTATGAGACCCATGTTATCTTCCTTTTATAGATTAGGAAATTGAAGTTTAAACCAGATAAGTAATTTTTTCGAGGCCGTATACATTATGACTCAGGATCTGGTTTCCAGTCCTGGTGTCTGATTTCAAATCCCACGCTGCTGAGCAATAATCTGTACCATTATTTTATTGGCATGAATTATAATAGGGACAATGGGGATAGGAAGAAATGGCTGCACGTGAGCTACGTGAAGCAGGAGGCATTGGCAGGACACAGTGATTGATGAGCTGCGGGATCTGAGGGAAACGGGCGCTGAGGTAGACATTCCCACAACCCGGGCCCTAGTTGTTTCTATGTGGAGAAATTTTAAGGAGAAAATTCTTTGTCATCTCTTGCTTTTTCATTGATTTTCTCTTCAAGGAGAGAAAGCGCATCTATCCTGGTGAGTTTGGAAAAAAGGTTAAGCTACTTGGCTCAGTGTCTTCCTTGTTCTTCTTGGGGTTGATTCATTCTCCCATATCATAAGACTTACCGGCAGTGGAGTACTACTCAGCCATAAAGAATGATACACTGGACACTTTTATAGGTAAGTGGATGCACCTTGAGAATATACTCATTAGTGAAATAAGACACATGCATAAACATCATATTGTTTCATTGGCATGACAAGCTGAAAAACATATGTATGTGTATATAAAAATAGTTAAGATAGTTATACTTCTGATTTTGCTGAGTTCACTGAAGAGAAGGATTTGCGCTGGTAGTGTTCAGACAATTGAAGACAGACATCTTGTGCTCTGGGAGCATGATTTGGGGATGACAATGTGCAATGTATGTACCATTGTTACCCCTGATTGGTGTATTTTAAAATTTTGTTGTAGGTTTTTTTCTTCTTTTTTCTTTCTTTTTATCTATGAATAAAATGGATTTGAAGAAAGGAAAAAAAAAAAAGACTGACTGGGACAGGCCACCGCATGGGAAGACCAGGGCACCCCCAAACTGTCTTTGCTGGCTTGGGTCAGTGAAGACAAACTTTACCAAAAGTGACAAGAGTTCACCATAACAGAGATTTATGTTGATTGGTACTTTTTTCTTTCCTATGTAATGTTCAGTGGTAGGCAGTGTGGGGCAGTGTGATGCTTTGTCTCCCCAAAGTCCATGAAGTCCCAGTTACTCCTAGGGTCCTGAGTGCTCTAGCACACAAACAGTAGTCCAGCTCACATCTGCTTCCAGGCGGTAGGATGGAGGAAGAGATGAAGGAGAGAGAAGTGGCAGAGAGGAAGGTAGGGGTTTTCTCTGAAGCTGTCTGAACAGATGCTTGTAGATGCTGAACTGTATACCTAGCTACGAGCGCAGCAGGAAGGCTTGTCTTTGTTTCGAGCAGCCATCGCTTCAGCTCCCAAAGTAAGTCTATTAAAGCTAAAGGGAAAGGCTGGGGATGTAGCTCAGTGGCATAAGGACAAGCACAAGGTCCTGAGCTCAATTCCCAGCACCCCCCAAATAAATAAATAAATAAATAAATAAATAAATAAATAAATACAGCAAAAGGGAGAACAGGTATTAGGAACATTCAGCAGTCTCTTCTGTGAGTCTGCCTAATCCCGGGCATCAACAGAAACAATCAGAGAGGGCTTCTCTGGTATTTACTTGGGGACAGCAGAACATTGCAATGGGGAGTATGCATGCTATAGAAAAGTAGGAGAATATTCAAGATTGAGCCAAGGGGAAGTTTTTAAAGGCAAAACTAAGGAGGACTACATCAGATATTTTGGAACAGTAAACCTTGCCCACAAGCAGTGAGTGGCATCAACTCAAAGCTGAATGGACAGCTGCTGGGCAGATGTCCTCATATAAGCACTTTCGTGTAAAGTTTTAGTGGTCTCTGCCCAAGCTTGTGGTCTGGGACCGTCTTTGTGATAGTTGCTGTCAGGCAATAACACACCAGAACCCTTCCTTCAAACTCCTTGGCTTTATTTACTTTTTTGCTGTTGTTGTTGGGGTTGACATAAGCAACTTCATTTTGATTCTGAAAGCTTTGACATTTCTTTCACATTCCCCTCTTTTGGTCAAGATTTTTTCTGAAAAGATCACTGATCAACCATCCCGCATTTAGGTTTTGATGGTCCCTCATTCCTGGCCTGTCCCGGTTTGTTCCTATTCCATTTGGAAGGGAATTGACTGACAACTGGAGTTAGTGTCAGAACATTTTTTGCCACACTTAAGCAAACAGGAGGTTTAAAAGCAGTGACTCTCAGGCTAAGTTTGCCTGGAGCCCATGGTTAAATTTGGTTTTATCTATTCTGTAGGTGATGGGTGTCATCCCAAAGCTCTGGGCCAGCCTATTTACATTTTCCCTGAGTAACCTTGCCAGGCAGATGTTCTGGTTTTACAGGGAAGAAAATGAACCAAGGATCAGATACTTGCTTTGAGCAATGGGGCTGTGAGTGACCCTCACACTAGGAATTAAATCCAGGTCTTTCTAGTTCTAGGACTTTTTGTACTTGTATCCCAACGTCCGAGCAGTCAGGTTTCCCTTATTCCTCATATCCTCTTCCCCATGGCTATGTCCAAGAATAAGGAGGACTTTTCCTGAGTGGATCTTAGCCAAGTCTCCTGGCTAAGGGTTGGGAGTATGTCAGGTGAGCAGTAGCAAAAGATAGTTGAGTTTCCCTGGAACTGCTTTCCAAAGCCTTTTGGTAAGTTTGCCTTCAAATTTATCTCTAGTTAGCTGCTGAACTTCTTGAGGTCGTGAAGTCAGTGTCTGTTCCTGGCCAAATATTCCATGAGATGTGCACAATGTCAGGCTTGCAGCTCACATTTTCACATCTCTCAGAAAGCCTTTTCTTGGGCTATGGAGGTGAACTGTCACCAGATGGCAGCAAAGTGCCTTGAGCTGAACTATATAAGGCCTGATTGTTTACTGACATAAATATTCCATTCATTTAGAGAAACGGGGCTCTAAAAATAGATCTTGTCATTAAACAATGGACTCTATACAAAATTCTTGTGTGCTGTATGCAAAGATGTTATTTCCAAAGTAAGCATTTCCAATAATTAAATTAAATGACATAATTATCACGATTGAAGTCCTACTGTGATAAGCATTTGACTAAATCTTGTTTTATATTTATTGTTTTGTTTTATACTTACAGTAGCATCATCTCGATTTTATTGATATGAATTCTGATGCCCAGAGGATTTAAGCGACCTGCCCAAAGTAATACATTTTGAATGCAGCCATGTAGTAATAAGTAAAAGATTCAGAATTCAATCTCTGGACAGACCAGGAACATAGCCCTTGCTCTTTCCCTATGTAAACCTGCTTCTGCTGAAGGAGACCTTAGAGGTCATTTTCATCAAGTTTGACTTTATGATAGAATCCTTTCTCCTTTATTCCAAATACTGGGTCATTTAGCCTTTGTACAGATCTTTAATGATAATCTTCTCCATTGATATTTGCACGTAAATTATTAGAACATCTTTATATTACCCTAAAATGCAAATTCTCTAACCTTCACGTACATACAGGTTCTATTTCTACCTTCAGCCCTAGTAAATACTCTTCTGGACGCTGAGATGTTCTTAGGAACTTTGATTTTGAGTAAAGATTTAGAGACAATTGGCAGTGAATTCATTGCAGTGAAAGATGTTGCTGCATAGGTTAGGTGTTTTTTCTTCTTTAAAAATGGTTTTATTATTTCTTTGAGGCCTTGGTATTATTACTTTGATACTCATAGTTCTTACTATGTAATTATTTATTATGATTCCTACTGGATAGCATCATCAATCTGCATTTTCTAACTCTGGTTCTTCAGTCTTTATTAATTCTGTAAACTCCCATAGATTCCCTTTTTGCCAAATTTGACATTTATTTATTTATTTACTTTGGGTTTTTTTGGAGTCAGGGTCTCAGCCAGGCTGGCCTTGAGCTTGCAGCAATTCTCCTGCCTTTGCCTCCCCAGTACTAAGATTATAGGCCTGATCTCAGAATTGGACTCTTATGACCAAGAATTCTGATAGAATTATTGCTGATATGTAGCAAAACTTTTAAGCCTTTTCTTTTTAATTGACATGTAGTAATTGTATATGTTTAAAGCATTCAGTGAGATAAGTGAATACATGCATACAGTAAGCTTCACATAACCTCTGACAGTCAGTGTTTTTAGATCTTAAAGTATAGCTAATTTGGAGGGGATGTGTTTAATTTGTATTTCTTTAATGAGTACTGATCTTTAATTTTTTTGTATTTATGGAAAACTGTATTGCTTATTTTATGATGCATTTGTTTAAGTCTCTTGTCTGTTTCTACTGGGCTTTTTCTTTTTCTTTTTCTTTTCTTTCTTTCTTTTTTTTTTTTTGTGTACCAGGGATCTAACTCATGACTTCATGCTTGCCAGGCAGGCACTTACTCCACTGAGCTATATCCCAGCCCTTTCTTATCATTTTTATGAATATGCTACATATTCTTAATATAGGTCTTTTGTTATTTGTATTGCCAGTATCATCTTCCCTCCAACTTGCCTTCTACTATTTTGATGGAATCTTTGATGAACAGATTTTCATAGTTACTAGTGTCTAATCTATCAGTGGCTAATACTTTGTGTGTTCTGCTTAGGAAATCTTTCCCTGTACCAGTAAAATGCAGATATTCTCTCCTTTTTTTTTCAGATATTCTCTTGTCTTCCTTCCTTCCTTCCTTCCTTCCTTCCTTCCTTCCTTCCTTCCTTCCTTCTTTCTTTCTTTCTTTCTTTCTTTCTTTCTTTCTTTCTTTCTTTCTTTCTTCCTTTCTTTCTCTCTCTCTCTCTCTCTCTCTCTCTCTGTTCCTTTCTTTCTTTCTTTCTTTCTTTCTTTCTTTCTTTCTTTCTTTCTTTCTTTCTTTCTTTCTTTCACTTTTTGAAGCAGGGTTTTGCTATGCAGTTCAGGTTGGCTGAACTCACCTTGTAGTCCAGGCTGGCCTTGAACTCGCAGTGACCTTCTTGCCTCAGACTCCTGAGTACTGGGATTACAGGTATGTGCTACCATGACTGGTCTACATTACATTTTAATAGCTTTATAATTTTGCCTGAATTTAATTTTTGTGGTCATTTTGTGGTGGTGATACAGGACTTTTAAATGATATAAGGGAAATATTATAACTCTTAACCTGCTAGATGTCAGATATTCTGAGTTTGTATTTTCTAAGATTAAAGAATGAGAAAAATAAATAAAATTGAAGAATGAATTTTAAGGAATAATGGACGTTAAGGGTAGGAAATTTTACTGAGGTGAAGACAGCTCTTGAGAGACAGGGTCCCAAGCAGGTTGTTGTGAACCCCACTTTCTAGAGAAAATTTTATAGAACAGATTCATGAGGTGGGTGCAAAATCACGAGATGGGTACAATGTGGGACAAAACTATGATTAACTAATAAGTTTACAAGTATAACCAATTAGGTAATGTTGATCTAATGGTAAAGTAAGTTCCATAGCACATGTACATGGAAAGAACAAGGATCTTTTCTGGAAAATATGTGTCAGGTGGTCTTGGTCACTCACCCAAGTGACTGACTGATGTCTATCTAGACTTTACTGGGCCAATGATGGTACATTGCTTAGCCCTTGGGGAAGCATGTAGACCTGGTCATTTCATCTTTATGTTGAGGCCTGGCCTTCAATGGATGAGCCTCTAAGCACAGCTGTAATGTATTTTTGTCTTTTGTACTGACTCTCTCGAGGGCCTACCTCTGTCTGACTGTCTATAATATTTTCATATAATTTAGCTGTCTAAAATAGTGGGAGTAATGTTACTTTCCCCATTCACACCTCCTTGTAGCAATAACATTTATTATAAAGAGGTATTGTCTTCATCTATGTTGCTCTTTTGCCATTTATCAAATACTATATTAATAGATTTAGAGCACACTTAGGATTTTCTAATTTATTCCATTCATCTTTTACCTACTCTGGTGCCTGTTCTACACTGTCTTAAGTACTGTCATTCTATGTTTAATCAGTAATGTACAGTAGAGCAATTGTCCTTTATCTTCATGGGTGACTTGACTATTCCTTTTTTTTTATTTATTTAAAGAGAAACAAAAGCATGTAAAGGGTAGAGGTAATACAGAATTCCAAAAAAAAAAAGATAAAAAATAAGAAGTCACTAGTTAATAAATTACATATTGTCCTCTTAGAAATAGTTGTTCAAGTTACAAAATTAAAGCATACAAAGTAGATTGTCAAACAGTGAGAGTGTAAACAGCTATGCCATGAATCTCTGCATGTATTTCTATACTTTCTGTATTAGAGGGAAAAACAAAACTTAGCAAGACAAAACAAAACAAATTCCTATAAAAACATGAAACCAAAAAGTCATATAAAACCACAGTACAAGGTGATCTATAATGATTACTGTATTGTTTCTTATTATCTTCAATAGAATTGTCTATATCATCAGGAATAATTGAATATAGCAGTATAATTGAGTATAGCAGTAAATAACAATATTAGTAAGAATAAAACATTGTAGACAGTATAAAACTTCAAAGGCAAGTAATAATCAAACCATAGTGGATATTCTAGTGGATCTTGTCATCTTAAGTGCAGTTGCCTATACTCTCAGACTTGATAATATCCATCATAACAGCTTTGAATAAAATCTATCAATACAAAACAGTGATCTAACAAACCAGATTCAATTACAATAAGTCATGGTAAAACAGTGTAGGTTTTACAGAGCTTTAGATTAAGTTAATAGGAAATTAAGGATGATTACTATACTATATCCTGTTATTTTCCGGATTACTGTCTGTGCCCTCAAATCTAGTACAGGTAGAATGACTGGAACAAAATATAATACATCTAAGCAGAGTAGTGTGAGTAATGTGGGTTTTAAATCCTGGTGCACTATTAACAATATAGTGTATCAAGGCCATCTATGTTAGAGATTCTAGTTATCCTTCTCTGCCTCATTTCTGCTATGCTATTTTTCTTCCTGTTTGTCTACTTTTCTCCTTCATTCTACTGCCTGCCCTGTTCATTGAGGCCTTTCTGCCACTGTTCCTAAAATCCTGGTATTTTTTTTTCTCTCTCTCTAGAACGCCCTTCAGTATTCTCTGTAGGGTTGGATTGGTGGTCACAAACTCACCCAGTTCTTCTTTGTCATGGAAGCATCTTGTTTCTCCATTAATTTCTAGTGACAGTTTTGCAGGGTACATCAATCTGGGCTGGAGGTTATTTTCTTTCAGGGCTTGGAACACTTTGCTCCAAGCTCTTCTTAATCTGATGGTGTGTCGAGAAGTCAGCTGTGATTCTGATAGGCTTACCTTTATAGGTAATCTGTTTCTTTTCTCTGATGGCTTTTAATATTCTGTTTTTATATTGAATTTCTGGTGTCTTTATTATTATATGTCTGGGTGTAGATCTGTTTTGGTTGTAGGTGGCTGGAGTTCTGTATGCCTCACACAACTGAATGTCATTTTCTTTTCCCATGCTTGGGAAGTTTTTCTTAATTATTTCCGTGAATAGCCTTTGTAATTCACCTGTATGTATTCCTACTTTTTCATTCATGTTTCTTATTCTTTAACTATAGATTCTCTTGTCATCTTCTAGCCTTAGTATTGTTACTGCCTCTTTCCTTGTTGTTTTTAAGAGATCTTTCCTTTCATGATCACACATTGCAAACTTGTCTTCAAGTTTTGATAGTCTATCCTTAATTTCTTTTAAGGAGTTTTGCCAGCTTTCAATGGAGTTTTTAATGTCCTGGTAGTCTCTTTGAATCTGTTTCATGTATTCTATATTTTCTTTATACTCTTTATCGAATGTTTCTCTCCTTTTTTTGTGTTGCTCTTTTCTTCCATCTGTATCATCCTGAGAGATGCTTCCTGAGAGCATTTCTTTTATTATTCTACTCATATCCTGCTTTACCTGATTTAATATTTCAGTTTTGAGCTTGTCTATAAGGTCCCAAAGATATCTCTTAATGTCCATTGAAGCCATGTCTGATGTTGCGTGTTTGCCACCCTCAGTCTCCCTTGTTTTTCCTTCTCTGGGATCAGTGCTTTCAGGGTTCTGGGCTGGGGTCCTCCTCCTGCCTCTCTCCTGTCATGGCCCTGGCTTCCTCCACACAGGTTACAGTGCAGGTCCCATCCCCCTTCCCTTTTGGCCACATTTCCTCCGAAGCACACTGGTGCGGGAACTCTTCCCTCTCCTGCCTGCTTTTGTCACTGAGGTGTAAGCAGGGGCTGTGTATGCCTGCTCCTCCCCCCCGGGCCAGCCAAACTTCAGGTGCCTTCACCTGGTTAGTACTTGCTAGGCGCAGGGAATCGATTTGGGATGGCTCATTGGGTCCCCGCCAGGGGTGTGGTCCAGTCCAAGCAAATCCCACAAATCTGCTCTGGGGAGGGAGCAACCAACTGAAGTCACTGTCGCTCCCAGTTCAGGCTCCTCCTCCCCGATTCCAACATGTTGCCCATTTGGTCGTGCCCTTCCCATGGGGGGGTCTCATTCCCAGCACTGACCGTGGATTAATGAAGGTCCCTTCACCAGCTCCGCTCTCTGTTGGGCTCACCAACCCCTGACTTCAGCGTTGCTGTGGTTCCTGGGAGTGGCCATGGCAACGAGTTTGGGCGGCTCTGCCTGCCGGCGTGGATCCAGGCCATTGCAAACTTGGCGGGTTGCTGGGAAAGAAAACACTGTGTCCCATAATTTTTAGCTGTTTCAGTTGTAGTCCCGACTTATTTGAAGAGCTTTTTTATGTTTTAATTTCTTCCTGTGTCAAGAGGATCCATCTCCCTCTGTCTGGGTCTCTCTAGGACATTTTATTCCGGCAAATGAGTTGTTTCTCCTGGGAGGCTTTGTATTTTGTTGCTCACTGATTGGCCATCTTGATTTCTTCCCCAATTGTTTCTCTTTCAATTCCACACACGTTTTATTTATTTTATTTTTTATTTTAAAACAAAAAAAGAATAAAGATGATACAGAATTTCAAGACAAAATACTAGGAAATTAACAATGATTAATATATTGCTTATTGTTAAAGTAGTTACTCAGATTGCAAGATATAGGCATAAAAATGATCAGACAGTGAAAGCAAAAACTGTTCTTTTGATGAACAAAGATTGATAATATAATTATCTATCTTGTGTGTGTGTGTGTATATATATATATATATATATATATATATATATATATATACATAAAATCTTTTCCTTTTTTTTTCTTTTCCTCCATCCCAATTCTTTCCTGTTCAGCAGTTTCTTCCCCTTTCACTTTCACAATGGTTATTATACATTTTGAATCTTATTTATTCTTTCAGTTTCTTACACTAGGTAAACAATACAACATTTACACATGTGAGTCTGATTTATTTCACTTACAAATATGGTCTCAAAGTGCTTTCATTTACCTATAAAAGCCACTAGGTTACCTTTTTTTTTTTTTGTCTTTTTTTGAGACAGGCTCTTGCTATGCAGTTCAGGCTGGCCTTGAGCTTACATTGTAACCCAGGCTTGTCTTGAACTCACAGTGATCCTCTGGCCTCAGCCTCCTGAGTACTGGGACTATAGGCATTCACCACCATGCCTAGCTTGAAGTTATTTTTTTATACCTGAGTAGTACTCCATTGTATAAAAATACCATATCTTTTTTTTTTGATCCATTCTGTGGTTGATAGGCATTTGGGTTGTTTCCAAGATTTACGTATAATAAATTGGGCTGCTATAAGCATAGGTGCACATGTATCACCATGGTATGATATTTTCAGTTCCTCTTGGAAAATACCCAGAAAGAGAATAGCTGGATTGAATGGGGCCTCCAATCCTAGTTTTCTGAGGATTTCCAAAGTGTCTGTACACTCTACACTCTCACCAACAGTGGAGAAATATTCCTTTTCCCCCACAGCTCCTCCAGCATTTGTTATTGGTTGATTTTTTAACACTAACCGTTCTTTCTGGTGTGAGGTGGAATCTCACTGTTGTTTTAATATGCATCTCTCGAAAGGCCAGTGATATTGAACATTTTTTCATATATTTATTTTCTATGGGTATTTCTTCATCTAAGAAGTTCATATTCATCTCAGATGCCAATTTTTAGATTGGGTCTTTGAATTTGGGGTGATCTGATTTTTTTTCAGTTCTTTATATGTTCTAGATAGAAGTTCTTTGCTGAGAGACAGTTGGCTAAAAGTTTTCCCCTCTCTTGTTGGTGATTTCTTTTGATGTGCAAAAACTTTGTAATAAGATGAACTCCTAGTTGTTGATTCTTTGAAGTGTTTCCTGTGCAGCTGAGTTTCATTCACAAACTCTTTGTATAACTCCTTTTTTAAACTTTGATAACAGGAACTGAACTCACACCTTGTACTTGCTAGGCAGACACTTATACCATTGAACTATATCCCCAGCACTCTGCCTACTCCTACATCTTCAAGATTTCTATCTACCTTGTCTTCCAGTAGATTTAGCGTTTCTGTTTTGATATTTAGATCTTTGATCCATTTTAACTTTAGCTTAGTGCATGGCGATTGATGTGTCTAGTTTTAGTCTTTAGCATGTCCACATGTATTTTAGAATCAGCTCAGGTATGTGAATGTGTGGAAGCACACACACACACATGCACCCTCTGGGAGTTTTGATTTTGATTGGACCTATAAATCAAATTGGGATAAATGACATTTTCACAAAATTAAGTTTTTCAACCTGTGAATATTACATAGTTCTCTGTTTTGTTACCATGGGTGATGGGGCCTATGACAGGATCCTAGGTTCTTGTGTGTGTTGAACAAAGAAGTGGACATGATGTATGATGATAAGGAAAAAAGCAGTACAGTTTATTAAGGTGATAATACACTCAGAATGAACAGACTTGTGCTGGCAAAAGTAAAATGGCACAAAAGCTGAGGGGATAAGGTGTAGGGGTTTAAAGTTTGCCAGCTCTGGGATGCCTCCCATAGAGATCTTCCAAAGCATCATTGAGATTATTGACAGGGTGTTAATCATGTCAACTGCGCATGTCCTTTCCCATGATTCTTCCTGTTATGATTAGATGTATGAGATGCAGTCCATGTGCATGAACCTCCAGTGACCTCCAGGTGAATAAAAGTTAACTGTAGGTCTTGCTGGCAGGTCTGGTACCCATAGGTACTGTTTGCAAGTTTGGAATTTTCCAGGGAAGGCTGAGGCATCTTTATTCATAGCATGTAGAAGTCCAGGTTTTCTAGTACCATTTATTAGAGAGGTTATCATTTTTCCAGTGAAGGTGTTTGGCTCCTTTGTCAAAGATAAGGTGGTTGAGTGTGTTTGGAGTTGATTTTGCATTTTCTAATCTATTCCATTGATTCTCAGGTCTGTTATTTTTGCCAGTACCATGCTGTTTTTTTTTTTTTTTTTTTTTTTTTTTTTTTTTTTTTTTTTTTTTTTTTTTTTTTTTTTTTTTATCTCAGTAGCTTTGTAGTATAATTTCAAGTCAGGGATTGTGATGCCTCCTTTCTTGTTGCTCAATGTTTCTTTCTTTGTTGCTCAGAATTGCTTTTCCTATTCCAGGTCTCTTCTGGTTCCAAATAAATTTTAGGATAGTTTTCTCTAATTCTGTGAGATATGCTATTGGAATTTTTTTTTTTTCGGTACTGGGGATTGAACTCATGACCTTGCATTTGCCAGCAGGCACTTATGCCACTGAGCTAAATCCCTGGCCCATGCTATTGGAAATTTGATCAGTGTTGAATTATCTGTATGATGATTTTGGAAGTGTGACCATTTTCATTACACTGGTTTTTCCACCAAATAAGGGATATCTTTCCAATTTCTGATACTCTCTTTGATCTCCTTTTTCAGAGTACTTCAGCTTTCTTTTTTTTTTTTTAAGAATCAATTTTTTTATTTAAAGAAAAAAAACAGAGAGGGAAATAATACATAATTTCAAAAAAAACCAGTAAGAAATCACTAGTTGATAATTACATATTTTCCTCTTAGAAATAGTTGTTCAAGTTACATAAGTAAAACATACAAAGTGGACATTTATAAATAGCAAGATTGCAAACAGTTCTGTTCATCTAGCCAACAAAAACTTAGTAATATGGTTATCAATCTTACACTCTTAAAAATACATGCAGTTATATCCTTTAGAGTACTTTCTTTTCCTCTTTTTTTACAATAATTATAATAATTCTTGTAAACTGTTTAGAAGTTCTATGCATGCATGAATCTCTACATGTATGCCTATCCTTTCTGTATTAGAGGGAAAAACAAATCAAAACAAGACAACAAAGCAAATTCTTAGAAAAACACGAAATGAAAAAGTCATATAGAACCACAATACTAGGTGATCTACAGTAGTTACTATGACATCTCTTGTTATTTTCAATAGAATTGTCTATATCATTAGGCATGGTATAATTGCACATAGCAGTACATAGCAATATTAATAAAAACAAAACATTGGAGACATTATATGACTTCAAAAGCAGTTAATAATCCAAGCGGAATGGGTATCCTGTTGAATCTTGTCACCTTCAGAATAGTTGCCTCTACTCTCAGACTTGATATAATCAAGCATACCAGATTCAAATAAAATCAGTCAAGACAAAATAGAATAATCAAACCGGTATGGGTATCCTATTGAATCTTGTCATCTTCAGAGTAGTTGCCTCTACTCTCATACTTGGTACTATCAAGCATACCAGATTCAAATAAGATCAGTCAAGACAAAACAGTGATCTAATAAACCAGATTCAAATAAGATCAGTCATAGTAAGACAGTGTAAATAATAATACAAGGCTTCAGTTTAAGTTAATAGGAAATTAAGAATAGTTACTGTAGTATATCTAGCTATTTTTGGAATAGCTGTCTGTGCTTTCAAATCTAGTATGAGTAGACAGACTGGAACAGAATAAAACCAAACTAAACAGAGTGATAAGAATAATGTGGCTTTTATATTCTGATATACTATTAACAAAACCCTCCGCCTTCCTTTTTTAGACAATTCCTCCCCTTTCACTTTCTCAGGGTACTTTGAACATTTTGGGTTCCACTAACTCCTTTAGTTTTTAGATTAGGGGGGTAACCCACTATCTACCTAAGTGATTCTGAACCTTTTTATCCCTGAGCTTGATCATGAGCTGTATTCCTTTACTTACTAAAGCCTCAAGGTTTTCCTTCCGTATAGCTGAGTAGTGCTCCACTGCACAAAAGTGTCATGAGTTTCCAACCTATCTGCAGTTGCTAGATGAGCTGTCCCTATTTCTCTCTGGTTCCCTGTCACATAGAGCATTGTTTTCTCATCTTTGACTTTCGGTTCATTAACACTCTTTCAGGTTGATCATATTTCCTATTCAGAGCATCTCGATAGACCTTATCTCCTGATCTACTCTGCCTGTGGTTCTTTTTATTAGTGTAGCCAGGCCTTCTGTGTTAGACATTATAGCCAATCTTCTCTGCCTCATCTCTGCTATGCTATTTTTCTGCCATTGGTTGTTTACTTTTCTCCTTCATTTCACTGTCTGCCCTGTTCATTGAGGCCTCTCTGTCATTGTTCCTGGAATCCTGGTGATTTTTTTCTCTCTCTCTAGAATGTCCTTCAGTATTTTTGGTAGGGTTGGATTGGTGGTCACGAACTCCCCCAGTTCCTCTTTGTCATGGAAACATCTTGTTTCTCCATTCATTTTGATTGATAGTTTTGCAGGGTACATCAATCTGGGTTGGAGGTTATTTTCTTTCAGGACTTGGAGTACTTCACTCCAAGCTCTTCTTGATTTGATAGTTTGTGACGAGAAATCTGTTGTGATTTTGATGGGTTTTCCTTTATAGGTGATCTGTTTCTTTTCTCTGATGGCTTTTAATAGTCTGTTCTTGTGATGAATTTCTGGGATCTTGATGATTATATGTCTGGGTGTAGATCTGTTTTAGTTGTAGGTGGCTGGAGTTCTGTATGCCTCATACATATGAATATCATTTCCTTTTCCTATGCTTGGGAAGTTTTCCTAAATTATTTCTGTGAATAGCCTTTTTATTTCATTTGTATTTACCCCTGCTTCTTTGCTCACATTTTTTATTCTTAAGTTATAGATCCTCTTGTTGTCTTCTAGCCTTTGTATTGTTATTTCCTGGTTCCTTGTTATTTTTAAGAGATCTTCTCTTTCATGATCACATATTGCAAATCTGTCTTCAAGTTTTGAAAGTCTATCTTTAGTTTCTGTCAAGAAATTTTTCCAGCTTTCAATGGAGTTTTTAATTTCCTTTTATTTTCTTTGAATCTGTTTCATGTATTCTAGATTTTGTTTATATTCTTCATCAAAGTTTTCTCTCATTTTTCTGGGTTCCTCCATTCTTCCACCTGTGTCTTCTTGAGAGATGCTTAGCATTTCTTTTAATAATCTTATATCTTGCTTCACTTGAGTTAGAATTTCAGTCTTAAGTTCATCAATGAGGTCACAGAAGTATTTCTTTATTTCCACTGAGTCTGTGTCTGATACTGCATGTTTGCTGCCCTAGATCTCTTCTGTATTTACCTCTCCTGACTTATTTTCCCTGGATCAGTGGCTGGAGGCTTTTTCTTGTTTCTTTCTCTTGTCATGTTTCTGGTTTCTTTCAGACAGGTGTATGATGGAGGTCTCAGGTCCTTTCCATATTGCTTATGGTTTTTCTGAAGTGTACTGGCTAGGGGATTGCTGCCTTCTCCAGTTTGCTGTTGATCTGTGAGGTGCACACAGGGGGGATGTGGGCTGGCCCCTCTCCTCTGAGCCAGTCAGGCAATGAGTGTCTTCAGCACATTAGTGTGTGCCCTGTGGATGTCACAGGTTCAGGACAGTTTCTCCCTGGCTATTGGGTCCCAACCAGGGACATGGCCCAGCCCAAGCAGATCCCACCAGTCTGCTTTGGGCCAGGAGCAGCCAACTGATTCCACTGTGGTTGCTGGGTCAAGCCTGTCCTGCTCAACTCCAATATGTCTTCCAGCTGGTCACCTCCTTCGCAGGACCTAATTCCTAGCACTCACCATGGGTCATTATAGCTCACCCCATTGGTTCCGCTCCCTGTTGCAGTGCATCCTCCCACCAAGGGTCTCGGGCTCACCAACCCCCAATTTTGGCAGGACTGTGACTTCAGCTCAATCATAAGTCACCAAACTCCAAGATGCACCCAGCACAGCATGGGACCTGGTCCAATGGGAGCGTGTCCAGATCTAGCCTTCTGTCTAGCACAACATGGGACTGGTTCCAAAGGGAGTGTGTCTAGCTCCAGCCTTCTGCCTAGCCCAGGCAGGACAGCTGTGGCAATAGCATGTCTAGCTACAACCTTCAGTCCACGTTTTTTTTCTTTCTTTCTTTCTTTCTTTCTTTCTTTCTTTCTTTCTTTCTTTTCTTTTTCTTTTTCCTCAGTTTCTTCCTGGGTTATGAGAATTCCTCTACTGTCATCTGGTCTTTCCATGGTGTTAAATTCTAGCATCTGAGTTGTTTTTCTCTGAGAGACTCTCCACCATGCTACCTATCAATCCCAGTACTTCAGCTTTCAGTGGAGAGATCTTTTACTTCCTTCATTAGATTTCTTTCTTTCTTTCTTTCTTTCTTTCTTTCTTTCTTTCTTTCTTTCTTTCTTTCTTCTTTCTGAGATAGGGTCTCATTATGCAGTTTAGGCTGGCCTTCAGCTCACTTTGTAGCCCAGGCTGGTCTCAAACTCACAATGACCCTCCTGCCTCAGCCTCCCTAGGGCTAGGATTGCAGGCATGAGCCACCATGCCTGGCTCATTAGATTGATTTTTACATATTTCATTTGGATGCATTGTTTAAGGTGTTGTTTCCCTAATGTCTCTCTTACTGAGTTTGTTATTCATGTACAGGAATGCTACTGATTTTTGAGTGTTGACTTTGTATCCTCCAAATTTGCTACCAAATTTGGTTATTAATTCTACAAGTCCTTTTGGCAGAGTTTTTTGGGTCTTTTATGTAGAGTATCATGTCATCTGCAAATAATAATTCAATTTCTTCCTTTCCTATCTTTAGTCCTTTTGTTTCTTTGTCTTGTCTAACTGTGACCCATTGGTTGTTTAGAAGGATGTTATTTAATTTCCATGTGTTTATGAAGTTCTTGTGGTTATTCTTTTGACATTGATTTCCAATTTCATTGTACTGTGGTCTGATAATATGTGTGAGATAATTTCAATTCCTTTCTTTTCATTTACTTAAGCATATTCTATGAGCTAGTATGTGGTCTATTTGGGGGAACATCTCATGTAAGCTGAGAAGAATGTGTATTCTGATGTTGTGGGGTGGAACACTGTATACAACCACTAAGTCCTTTTTTTTTTTTTGTACCTGGGATCAAACTCATGACCTTGCACTTGTCAGGTAGGCACTTGTGCTGCTGAGCAAAACCCCTGGCCCATTTTTTTTTTAAGTTTACTGGGAATTGAACTCACAACATTGCACTTGCCAGCCAGGCACTTATTTCACTGAGCTAAATCCCTGGCCCAGTTCTTTTTGTTTGTTTTGTTTTTTTGAGACAGGTTTTGCTATGTAATTTAAGTCCTTGAACTCACATTGTAGCCCAGGGTGGCCTCAAACTTTCAGTGATCTTCCTGCCTCAGCCTCCAGAGTGCAGGAATTACAGACATGCACCACCATACCTGGCAAGTCCATTTGTTCAAGAATTTGGTTGAGTCCTGATATTTCATTATTGATAATTTTTGTAGCTGATCTATTTGTAGCAGCAGGATATTGAATTCCTGCATCACAATTATATTAGTGCTTATTTGATTTTTGATGTCAATTAATATTTGTTTTATTTGTTTATTATTTTCTTCCAAATCCATTTTATTTCAAAGAGAAAAACAATTTCAAAACACATTAATCAGAGCAATAATGGTATACATGTTGCACATTGTCATCCCTAAATCATTCACCCAGAGCACAAGATACCTACATTCAGTATTTGTTTTATATGGTTGAGTGTGCTGATATTTGGTGCATATTTATAATCATTATTTCTTCCTCTTGGAGTTTTGCTTTTACAAGGATGTAGTAACTTTTTTGTCCATTAATCAACCCAGGCTTGAAATCCACTGTGTTTGCAAACAGAATAGCTACCCCTGCTTTTTTCTGGGTTCCTTTCACATGGAGTGTTTTCCATCCTTTGACTTTCAGTCTATGAATTTCTTCCTGAATTAAGTGTTTCTCTTTTATGCAGAATATTGTTGGATCTTGTTTCTTGATCCATTCTGCTAGTCTGTGCCTTTGATTGGTGAATTGAGACAATTAACATTGATAGTTGTAGCTGACATGTATTAACTTAGCCTTGTCATATTATTTTTCTGTTGTTGGTTCCCTTATTTCCCCTCTGTTTAATTGCTTGTCTTTCTTGATGGACTCATTCTGTTGGTGTTCATGGAGTTGTAGTCCTTGCTATCTTTTTCTAGAATGTCCTTCAGAACATGTAGAACTGCTAGTTTAGCAGTCATGAATTTCCTTAGATGTGCTTTGTTATGGAAGTATCTTATTTCCCCATCAATTTTGAAAGACAATTTTGTGTAGTACATCAGTCTGAGCTGGAGGCTGTTTTCTTTTAGTACTTGAAATATTTCACTCCAAGCTCTCCTTAACTTGAGGATTTGTCTTGAGAAGTCTACTGTGATTCTGATAGATTTCCTTTATAGTGATTTGTTTCATTTCTCTAACACCTTTTAATATTCTGCTCTTCTGTTGAATTTCTGGAATCTTGACTATTATATGCCTTGGTATAGATTTATTTTGGTCATGACTAATTGGAGTTTATATGCCTCACTTATCTCTATGTCGAATTCTTTTTCCCTGTTTGGGAAGTTTTCTGCCATTACTTCTGTGAATATGTTTTTGTATTGTTTTCACTATTTCTTGCTTTTTCATTGACTTCAATTAGTCTTCTGTTTGTCTTTTTTGCAATATGTAGCAGCTATTGGATTGATTTTTCACTGTCCCTTGATATTTTTAAGATATCTTTCTTTTCATGATCACTAATTGCAATCCTGTCTTCCATATCTGGGTGTCTGTCCTCACATTGGACCATTCTGCTTCATATACTTTGAATGGATCTTATAATCTCCTGGATATCTTATTGAATCCATTTCATGGATTCTTTTTCTTTCCTGTGTTGGACATCTATGGTTTCCATCATTTCCTAAATTCCTTATTTTTAAAAAATCTGTATCTGTTCTTCAGTCACTAACCATGTCTATTTATTTTTGTCTTTTTGAGACAGGGTCTTATTATGCAGTTCAGGATGGCCTTAGACTCACTTTGTAGCCCAGGTTGGTCTCTAAGTTGCAACAATCCTTTTGCCTCAGCTTCCTGAGTGCTGGGACTACAGGTGTGCACCATCATGCCTGGTGAACTAGAACATCTTGATGGTTGGATGGGGTCCTGGGAAAAGCAGGTTGCTTTTGGACAGTGGAGTATGTTGTGCTAAGTAAACATGAATGTCTTTTCTCTTCCAGTTCCTTATTTGTACTAGTATGTCTGTTTGAATGCACAATACTTTACTTGAGTATTTTTATTGATATAATCATTAACTTCTTTATAGCAACTTCCAATCTTTCTTGCTTATGTATTTCCTGAGGCAACTCATTGTTTTGTGTAGCATTTGCTAGAAACTAGACAGATCTGTACTCAATTTCTCCAAGAACTTTGATAAAAATATGAACCAGGCCTTAGGATTAAATCTTGGAAAAGTATAGGTTGGGTGGGAATTTTTTTATTTTAAGACAGGGTCTCACCATGTAATTCAGGCTGGCCTTGAACTCACTATACAGCTCAGGCTGGTTTTGAACTCACAGTGATTCTCCTGCCTCAGGTTCCCAAGTGCTGGGTTACATTATGCCTACTGGAAGGGTTTTTTTTTTTTGGGGGGGGGGTGGGGGGTACTGGGGATCAAACTTATGACCTCACACTTGCCAGGCAAGCACTTGTGCCACTGAGCTAAATCCCCAGCCCCTGGAAGGGAGTTTTAAGGAGAGTTAGTTCACTTTAATTGGGCAGTTCTTCCTCTTTTCTTTTTTCATTTTTTAAAAGTGGATTGTATTTTGTTATGTAGGGATCAGAGGAGGTATGGCACAAACAGTAGTATGCAACACCTAAACTGAACCGAATCTGGATTTCTGAAAAAAGAAAATCTGTCAGTTACACAACACAGAAGCCTGTCAGAGGAGAGAATGAGTCTCTTGGCACAGCTGGCAGTGTTGGGTTTTGGAGCCATCACCACAGAGCTGCTATGCCCTGGCAGTGAGCTCAGGGTCGAGACTGCATAGCCAGGGCAGCTATACTCAACAAGAAGGCTGTGACTGTGAAGCTCTGGGCGGCAATTTGGGTGTCATCATGAGCTGGGGGCTCTGGCTGTGGCCTCAGTGGAAGCAGTAGAGGCTGTAGGTGAGGGCAGCCACAGTGCCGAGGCAGCCTAGAGGTACCATTGGGTTCTCACGAGTGTTGCAAAGGAATTTTCCCTTGAAGTCTTCTGGGTGGGTGTAGACACTGGATTAAATTCTTCATTGACTGGGGATTGCAATGGTTCAAAAGGTGCCTCTGGAGTCACAGGGCCGGGAGTTGGCATGTCCAGGGCAACACAGGAGAAAATCAAGTTCTTCCTCTGGAATAATTTAAAAATATCGACAAATACATTTTAAATGTGATGAGCACATAACAATCATCCTGTTGCTCACCAGGAAAATTAAACACATTTTAACTTTTTGCTACATATTTCTGAATCCATTCTTCCTTATTAGTAAACACAGTTTTTTAGTATGTATTCTTTTGTCCATGGATACACACTTTAAAATCAAATATTAATGTATTAAAATAATTTATATTTGTTCTTAAATTTAATATATAATGTTATTGTTCTTAAATTTAATATATAATAAATTTAATACGTAATAAGCTTTATATAGAATATATATCATATACATAGCATACAATATATAATATATAAAATATATATTATATATAATATATTATATAATACATATAATGTATAATATAATGTACAACATATATAATATATTAAATTTAATGTATAATAATTCATGTTTCAATTTTTCTATTTTCTGTTTTTATTAGTATGTTTGTTGTATATAATGATTACATTCATCATGTTACTTGTAAATAACACATAACGTATTTTAATTCTTTTTATGTATCCTCTCCTCCCTCTATTTTTTTCTTCTTATCATTGTGTGTGTGTGTGTGTGTGTGTGTGTGTGTAGTCATGGAGGTTGAACCCAGGCCTTAAAACATGAAAAACATGTATTTTACCACTGAGTATCTTTCCAACTCAATTTTAAAAAAATTTATCTATGATGATATATGGTTCATTGTAGCTTTTTCATTTTTAACTGATGCCTAAAGTTTTATACTGGTCAAATATTCCACAGTTTATGTACTCTCTCCCCTGCCTACTTCCTGTTTTCCTTGTTCTTGTAGTTCCTAAACTGAGATTCATTGTTTTGTGTAGCATTTCCCAGAACCTACACAGGTCTCACAGACACACACATAGTATATAATTTCAACCCAGTTTATTGCTTTAGTTTTCTGAGTGGTTATAACTAATGTATCCTCCAATTTTCCCACTAATGTCTACATTTTCTCTTAAATTCCAATATATCAGACCTTCTTAAAATTCCTTGACATTGGAGACATTTTTCCTGGAGCACATAGACCTTCTGACCTGGTCTCATTGTCCCATTATCACCCTGAATGTTACTCCTCTGTCCTGTAGATGATTCTTAATTTAGTTATCTCTGTGATAGTTTCTCTGTTCCTGTACCTGAGGCTCCACATTCATGCAAAGTTTTATAAGAGAGGGAATAGAAGTATAAGCTTTAGAAGAAGGTAGACTGAGTTTGAATCTTGGTCTATTACAGTTATGAGGAAATTTATTATGAGTCTCAGTTTTCTAATTTATAAGACAGGCATAGAACACTTTCCTTGCAAGGCTGCTATGAGGATTAAGTGAAATACTATTTTAGCTATTAGATATATTGCTGACATTTTCTTTCAGGATTTGCTATCAATTTCAATTTGCTTATAATACCTTTTGATGCATAGTTATTCATATTTTATTCATAGTCAACCATCTCATCTTACATGATTTGTATTTCATGTGTATTATATAGATAATACTTCCCTACCTGAAGCTCATGGAGATGATTGTTACTATTTATTCCAAAAGTTTAATTTTTGAGTTAAAAAGGTTTAATTTTTAAGTCTCTCAAGGAATAATTTATAGGTTTAATGAGATGATATAAAATACTTTATAGTTAACAAAACATAAATTTATACAATGTTATCCATTTTATGTAGAGCATCCTCTAAATTTTACAAATAGTACTGGAAGCATTCCATGTCTTGTTTGATCCTCAACAAAATCTCCATGGTTTTTACAGTTATACCACATTCAACATATAAACAAGTTAGAAGTGCAAAATGGATAGGTGATTTGGCAAAGTCAAACAGCTAGAAAGAGACAGAGTTAGAATTCACTCAAGATGACAGAAATTCTAAATGAAGTCTTTACTCTCTTTCCACACAGAGCTAACAAACACAACAGCATTATTTAACACCCTTAAGAATGGTGGGTGAGATGAAGAAAACCAGAAGCTGGAAGGAATCACTGAATAACCTGCTTTGACAAAGCAAAGTCTTTGATAAAACACGTACTTGCATTTTATTTTTTATATTTTTTTATTTTAAAGGGGATGAAACAGAACAATAAAATGAAACAAAATAAAACAATGAGAATCCCACATTATATTTCAAAAAATAAGACAGTAGGGAATACACCGTAGTTATTATATTGCATATTGCTATCTTCTAAATCGTTGCTCAAATTACTGGCTTTAGCTTGCAAAGTCAAACAATACAAGCATTAGGTTTTTTTTTTTTTACTTCAGTTGTTATCATCTCAGCCTGTGTTCCTCTAGATCAACTGATTGCTTATAGCTAGATGGGTGGATGGGAGTGTTTCTTCTCTCCCTGTCCACATGCCAGCTGGCTCATGGGGGTGGGGGCATGGCTTCCTTCCTGGTTTTCTCTTGGAACCCCTGGGCTTCAAACTCTGCTTTTATCTTTTATAGCCTACAGGACATAACACTGGGTTATAACAACCCATCCCAGACTTCTCTACTATAAATTTGTACTTTAGCACAATAGTAGCTGACTGTACCAAGGGGTTACAGGAAGTAATTTTTTTGTTACCCACTTTGTATGACAAAAGACAAGGTATGTGCATGCATGCAAAAGTGTCAAATTGGAATTTTTACTCACATAATCCTCCATCTAACAGGTTTTGTGTATATCTGAAGTAAAGATTTTTGTGTAGAGTTACATTGTAGTTCATTTAGGAATTTATTTCTGTTGTAATTTTTTTAGACTTTGTACACCAAAAAACAGTTGATGTTAAAAACTTTGATGCTTTTTATGAACATGCAAGAAATATTAAAGGTTCAATACTTAATTTTTGATATTTCCTTGTTAATTACTCATTGTTTAATGTAACAAAACTCATAAAATTCAAATAAATAATTCATTAATAAAAATATCCTAAGGTATACATGTGGGTATTATACATCCACAGTAATTTACTCTTATGACAAAATTGGTGTTGCAGGTTTTAATGAATTGAGTATAAGGTGAAAGGTAAGAAATCTTCCACGTAAGACTATGATTTGCCATCCCATCTAAGCTTGTAGTTTTTAGTTCTACTCTGCTCATATTATCAAGCTTATAAACAAATCAGAAATGATATAAATTAGGATAAACAAGAAACATTTCCTTTGTTTTGAAAGATAAGAAACAATAGAACATTGTTTTTAAAAATACAGAAAACCTTTTTTTATAGTAGCTAATATGCCCTCCTTAGCCATATTTTCACTGTATATCCAATTCTCCCATTAAACAGGGTATTTTACACTAACTTTTAAATTTTCCCACTAAAATGTAGTTAATGCACAACATTTTCTAACCTTTTAGAACATTCTGTACAACAGATTTTAATCACTGCAATAATTGCTCAGAAAGGCGGTACTGCTTCAACTGAGATATGATCTGGTATTCTACGTTCCTGTTTTCCAGTGAAAAGATTTCACGAACATAAATACTGTGTTCCTTGCTCAAGACATTTCTGAGCAGCTTCTGAACAAACATTTCTTAGTAAGTTGGTCACAGATCTGGGATCTTCACTCCTCATAAAGGTGCTGCTGGACATGGTCACTGTAGCTCCTGCCTCTGCACATTTGTGAACAGTGTCAGGACCTACTCCACCATCGACCTCTGTATCCAGAGGTGGAAACTGGGTTCTCTACCTTTGACATCTTGTCTTCCATAAATTTCTGTCCTCCGAACTCAGGTTCTACTATCATGACCAAGGCCATCTCTATTTTATTAGCCCATGTTGCCAAATACTCAACTATAGATCCTGGTTTGGCAGCAAGGCCACCTTGATCCCATTCTCTCAGATATCTTTTATCAACCCCCCTGGGTTGTCAGTAGCTTTGGGATGAAATGTGTATGGATTGGCTCCTGCTATGGCTGTTGGGTTTACCCAGTGTTCTGTCCTGTCAGCCATCATGTGCATTTCAAAGGATCTCAGACTTTCTAAGTCTGCTTTTGGAGGTTTTCAACCACACCGTGACCAGAGGTAATGTTGGGAACAAAATTCTCACCCATCACACCCAGGTACAGATGATTGGGCCTACAGTAAATCATGCAGAGACATTTGTCTCCTAAATTGGGAAGTCTTCTGTAAAGAAAGGACAGGTCAGTCTTGTGGTCCATGGTATGGTGCTGGTTCTCTAAAGCAAGTTACCCCATGAGTCCTCTACCTTTTTCTTTTTCTTTTTTTGAGACAGGATCTCACTATGCATTTTAGGCTGCTTTGAACTCACTATGTGGCCCATGTGGGTCTTGAACTTGCAGTGATCCTTCTGCCTCAGCCTCCCAAGTGATGGAATTAGCAGTGTGTGCCTCCACATCTGCCTATTCTAAAAGCTTTAAAGTTTTGCTTCCAAGTTAAACCATTAATCTACCTGAAATTGATCTATGTTTATGGTGTGACATATGTAGGACTAATTATTTTATTAAAAGTTAAAAAAATTATCATAAGGTCCAATATGGACTGGATCATCCTTCCTTTTCTTGATTTGCATTGATTACTCTTTCTTTATTTAAAAGAGAGAAAAACACAGAAAAGAAAAACAAAAAGTGAAAGAGACAAACATACAACAACAAACCCCAAACAATAATAATACAGGCTTTCAAAACAAGATGATAGGAATTTAACAATGGTTATATTGCATATCTTCAAAAGGGTTGCTTAGATCACCAGATATAGACATGCAAATTTGATCTAATTGTACAAGTATTAACTGTTCTTTTCCAAGAACTAAAAGAATTAGTAGTATAGTCATTTTAGCTGTCTTATGTATCTATATATACAAGTTTATATCTTTTTCCTTTTCCCTTCCTTCTTACCTTTTACCCTCTACCTCAGTTACTTTTCCTCTTGAGCAGTTTCTTACCTTTACAAAATATTTATTGTAGATTTTGGATCTTATTTGCTTTTTCAGTTTCTTACACTAGGGAGACAATATGGTATTTACACATATGAGTCTGACTTATTTCACTTATTTTTTTATTTTCAAGGTAGTAAAATACAACAAAACAAGACAGAACAAAGCCAACTGAGACAATGCAGTGAAATTGGTACAGAACTTCAGAGCAGGATACCAGGATAACAGTCATAGGTAACATAGTATACCTTTTTATCATCACAATAGTTGTCCATTCAATCAGGTATAGCAAAATCAAACAAAAAACAGAACATTATAAAACCTACAAAAACAGATTTTTTTTTTGGTACTGGGGCTCAAACTCATGATCTTGTGCTTGCCAGGCAGGCACCACTGAGGCTAAATCCCCAGCTTCCAAACAGAATATTGAATAGAGCAAAACAATAAATCAGAACAAAGCAAAACAGTGAAAATAATATTTACCTTCAGAGAGAATATAGAAGGAAATCCCCCATATTTGCTATATGTATATGATCATCCTCCCAAGAGATGCTCAGACCACTGGTCCCAGGTCAGCATAATCAACCCCAAAATACAAGCATTTAGTTGCTTTATGTACCTTAGTTGCTATCAACTCTGGCTGACCTTGAAATTATCCAATTGCTAATGAGGGTGGGGCGGCCGGGTGTGTTTAGGCTCATGGGAGACACTGACTTGTTCTCTCCCTGGTGCGCCTGCTGCTTGCTTGCACCACCTCCACTTACCAGGAAGGAGGGCTTGTTGATTTCTTGCTCAGTCCCCCAAGTTCCAACATGGCTGGATCTTGAGAGACACTGACTTGTTCTTTTCCTGGCATGCCCACTGCTTGCTCATGTGTTTCACTTATGAGTATGGTCTAAAGTCACTTCCATTTAGCTATAAAAGCCTTGATGTGAACCTTTTTTATAACTGAGTAGTACTCCATTGTATAAAAATACCACATCTTTTTTGTTCATTTCTCAGTTGGTGGGCATTTGGGTTGTTTTTAAGACCTGACTATTACAAATTGTGATGTTATAAACATGGGTGCACATATATCACTGTGGTATGATGTTTTCAATTCTTCTTGGAAATGCTGAGAAGCAGGATAGTTGAGTCAAATGGGACCTATAATTCTAGATTTTTGAGGACCCTCCACACTGATTTTCAAGTGGTTGCAGCAGTCTACACTTCCAACAACAGTGGAGAAGAGTTCCTTTTCCCCCACAGCCCCTCTAGCATTTGTTACTGGTTGATTTCTTGATCTTCATTATTCTTTCTGGAGTAAGATGGAATATTAGTATTGTTTCAATTTGCATTTCTCTAGTGACCCACGATGCTGAACTTTTTCTCATATATTTAATTACTATTTGTATTTCTTTATCTGAGAAGTGTGTATTCATCTCAGATGCCCATTTTGGGATTGGGTCTTTAAATTTTGGGGACCTGATTTTTAAAAATTCTTTATATGTTCTAGATAGAAGTCCTTTGTCTGAGGGACTCCTAGCCAACCTTATCAAAAAGAAAAAAGAAAAAACTCAAATTCACACAGGAAGAAATGAAAGGATAAAATCAATACAGACCCTGTGGAGATACAGAAGATCACCAACATCTACTTTGAAAACCTTTACTCTCTTAGGTTTGATAACACTGAATAAGTGGACAGGTTCCTAGAAACATGTGAATTACCAAAGCTGTATCTAGAAGATGTAAATGCTGAATAACCCAATTTCTATCAATGAAATTGAAAATGTAATTACAACCTTACCAATAAAGAAAAGCACAGGTCCTAAAGGGTTCACTGCTGAAGTTTACAAGAAGTATAGGAAAGTCTTCATGCCAACACTCCTCAAACTCTTCAATGAAATTGAAAGGGGAGCAAGTCTTCCTAACTCATTCCTGGCAGCAAGTATTACCCTAATAGCAAAACCAGAGAAATACCCAAGCAAGAAAGAGAACTACAGGCCAATCTCTCTAGTCAACATAGATGCAAAAATCATCAATAAAATACTGGCAAATGGAGTGCAGCAAATCATTCAGAAGATCATACACCACAACTCTGTGTGATTCATCCCAGGAATGCAGGCATGGTTCAACATACACAAATCAATAAATCACTATATCAACAGAGCCAAAGACAAGAACCACATGATCATCTCAATAGATGCAGAAAAAGCTTTTGACAACATCCAACACTCATTCATGATACAAATCCTTGGAAAACTGGAATAGATGGTCTTTACCTCAATCTAATAAAATCTATATATGATAAACCAACAGCCAGTATCTTACTAAATAGACAAAACTGAAAGTTTCAACCTAAAATCAGGAAAAAGGCAAGAATGTGCACTATCACTGATCCTATTCAATGTAGTTTTGGAATCAGCCAGATAAATTAGACAGAGTGAAATAAAAGTAATAGGGGTAGGAAAGGGAGAAGTTAAATTATCATTATTTGCAGATGACATGATACTCCACATAGAAAACCCTCAAAACTCCAATGAAAGAACTCTAGATGTAATAACCAAATTCAGTAATGTAGCTGGATACAAAGTCAACACTCAGGGGCTGGGGATTTAGCTCAGGGATGTAAGCACCTGCATGGCAGGCACGAGATCATGAGTTCAATTCCTGGTACCACCTCCCCTCCAGAAAAAAAGATTCAAAGTCAACACTCAAAAATCAATAGCATTCCTGTACACAAACAACAAACTCACTGAGAGAGAAATAAGGAAAACCACACCCTTTACAATAGCATCCAAAAAATGAAATACTTAAGAATCAATCTGACAAAGGAAGTAAAAGAACTATAAGTTGAAAATTATAGTACTCTGAAAAAATAAATCAAAGAGGATTTCAGAAAATGGAAAGACATTCCTTGTTCATGGATAGGAAATGGCCATTCTCCCAAAATTGTTAAACAGATTTAATACAATTCCAATCAAAATACCATTAGTATGTCTCATAAATCTAGAGAAACCATTCCTAAAATTCATCTGGAACCAGAAAAGACCTAGAATAACCAACACAATTCTGGGCAACTAAGGGAAGGCAGAAGGCATCATAATCCCTGACTTGAAGTTATACTACAAAGCTACTGTGATAAAATCAGCAGGGTACTGGAATAAAAACAGACCTAAAGATCAATAGAATAGATTAGAAGATGCAGCCACAACTACAAACCCTCAGTCATCTTATCTTTGACAAAGGGGCTAAACATGTTCATTGGAAGAAAGATAGTCTCTTTAATAAGTGTTGCTGGAAAAACTGGCTCTCCATATGCTGAAAACTAAAACTAGACCCATATCTATCACCATGGACTAAACTAAAGTCAAAATGGATCAAAGAACTAAATATTAAACAGAAACACTAAACCTGCTGAAAGACAAAATAGGTAGAAACATCGAAGATATTAAGGATAGGCAGAGAGCTCATTAATAAAAATCTAACTGAATGGACAATACTTCCCAGCATCAGCAACTGGGATCTCATCTTATTAAAATGTTTTTGCATATCAAAAGAAATCTTCAATAGAGTGAAAAGAAAACCAATGAATTGGGAAAATATCTTTCATTGCTCACTCTTATGCTAACATTCCACATGTGTAGGTCAGAAGGGCAATATATATGAAGACTCTGGGGGAGAGGAACCCTTGTTTGCCCTTGGGTGCCAATGATTTTGGAATTGCTTCTGTCTGTGTGCTTTGCTAGATGAAAAGTAGAAGAAAGGCACTTCATTAGTTTCCTAGGGCCGCTACAACAAATCACCACAACATTAGATAACAGAAATTTATTTTCTTATGGTTCTAGAGGCTTGGGGTTGGGAGTGTTGTTTAGGGAGAATTTGGAATAGGGGCATAGTTTGGGTTGGGTCTCAAAAGACAGGTTGGATCTTAGGGAAGAAAATAGTGAGGAAATGGCATGCAGAATGACTTGGTGTCCTTCCATCGTGATATGTGGATTGGGTTGGTGGCATTTGGGGTTCATTTTGATAATGTGGAGATGTAACTATGGAGGAAAAGTCTGTGTACCATAAAGTATTCTAGGAGGCCAAGAGTCCACTCATGCAAACTACAAAAAAGAAAGGAAAAGAATTCTTACCTCTTTCATCAACCTAGACTCCATATTGGGTCAGGGTGTGAGGCTCTTGACTCAGGCACACAAAACCATGATGGGATTTGTGTGCTGTGTGTGTGTGTGTGTGTGTGTGTGTGTGCGTGTGTGTGTGTGTGCGTGTGTGGTCAATCTGTGGTTTAACATTACTGTGATTTTTGGAGTTGTCTGCTCCTTTAAGGACTTTCTTTTTTGCTTGACATGTGCAGTGGAAAACAATTGCCTCCAAGCTAAGGGCTATTTCTAGCTTTCTCTACCCTTGATTTTTCCCTTATCCCTCCATGTATTCTGACTGCTGTTTTGTTTTCTGCAGGGGTTGGTAGGGGACAGAAACAGGAAAGGGTATGATGTTTCTTACTGACGGGCCAGCTGGATTCATTGTCTGGTAGTTTTGGGTTTCTGGGTCAGTGAGGGCATTGATAACTTCTCTGGGTCCTACCTTCCAGCTTACTGCTGTCAGACTCCCTCAGGGATTGCTCTTGGTGGAGAAGCCATGCTGGGTGTTGCTGAAGGGATTCTGTAGAGGCACCTGTCCCCCTGTGGCCTCCTTATCCACAGCAGCCTGGATGTTCCTGGCTGCCCGGAGACCAGACTTGATGGCAGTGTCGAGCCACCCATGGGGCAGGCTGGTGTGCTCACCTGCAAAATGGATGCGCCCTTCTGCCCGGAAGAGCTGCTGTGAATAGTCCACAAATTGGTAGGGTGTGAACTGAGCAAAGGCACCAAAAGTGAGGGGGTCCAAGGACCAGTGCTTGACCACTGCAGTGGGGCAAATGTGCTGCAGCTCCTCTTTGGGTATCTGGTGCACAGCTGCCAGGTCATCTAGGACAATGTCTACAACCTGGTCTTGCTTCATGGCAGTGAAGAAGAGGGAATCATCGCCTATTGTGTAGGAAGCCAGTAGGACCCCCTTGCCACCGGGATAGCTGTGGCTGGGGTAGTGGATGTAGCGTGAGGGCCGGTCAGTGATGGAGACCCCACCCTCAATTCCATCCCTGTCCCAGAATCTCTGGTTGCAGGCCAAAATCACCTTGGTAGCACTTGTGTAATGCACTGAGCGCAGGGCTTCTCTCTTGTCTGGGGACAGGGGTGGCTGGAAGGCAATGAGGTGAGTGGCCTTGGCAGAGCTGGAGATGATGATGTAGTCTGCCGTGAGGTTGCGCAGTTCTGATGTGGGTCCCCCCTTATGGTATAAAACCCGAACTTCAGGCCCATCCCTCACCACTGTCTCCACCTTGGACCTCAGATGGATAGTGCCAGGCTTCAGGCTGGTGTTGAGGGCTTTGGGGAACTGGTCAAAGCCTCCTGTGATCTCAAAGAAGCTGCAGGGGCAAAGAGAGGGAGGATGAGAGTGGGAGACACCACCAGACCAGTGTGCCAATTGCCAATTATGCTCTGGTCTACAGAGGGATGGAAGCAGCTTCACTCATCCCCCACAGGGACACTTTGTATACATAGCCTTCGTTGATATAGAGGAAAGAATTCTCTCTTAGGGAAAGATAGGTGCTTAATTAGATAGTTTGGAAAACTCACACCCAGAGAGAAGTGACCCTCCCAGGGTCACACAGCCTGTCTAGCTAGCCACCTGAAATTTTGCTTCTCAGGAGGAGTCCTGCAAACCCGAGTCTGGGTTTGGAATTTAACTCTTTCCAAAGCTATATAAACTTGGGTAAGTTTCATAATGTCTCAGCACCTTCACATCTAAAACGACTCTCAAGAATAATGTCTACTTATTAAATGTTGTTAAAGGTGGAAATTCTTGGGATGTGCTTAGCACAGTGCCTGGCACATGGTACATATCCAATAAGTCGGGACTGGGGAGAGGGTTCTCACCCAAGGCCCCAGATTAGCCTTACTCATCGCTTTTGGAGAAGATGTTCATGTTCTGCAGGGACTCCAGGAGGGACTTATAGTATCCAAAATTCTCATTCATCACATCCCCGATCATCTTTACTGCTCCTCTGCTCAGCTGCCCTTTCTTCAGCAGGTAAGCCTGGGGGAAGGGCACGTGTAAGGTAGGATTGCGGGGTAGAGGACCCTGTGTGTAGGAAGGGGCTTTAGCAAGGGCCTGGGTCTGGGAAAGATGGGCTTGGACTCCAGAGGGGTAAAGGCTTTGGCAGAAGGAAGTGTGCATATTGGTGGGAGGGGACCACCTAGGGGCTGGTCTGGGCACAGAGACTACCATTCCACATTCATCCTGAGACTTCTTTGTTGTACTCACCTTGGTGGAGTAAGAATCGAAAAAGGACATTAGTTGGCTGCAGTTGAACATTTTCAGATTTTGTTTTATCTGCAGTAAGGTAGAAGAGATACCACCATTAAGTTGGGCCTCGGGGCCTTGAGGATTATCCAGACTGCTGTGGACAGAGAGGTCATGGTGGGGGCAGGTGACTCTGTCTGCTTTTAGAGTAGAGATAGTACTGTTGGGTTCTCTGGATGTCCTTGAAGCAGGTAGAGGGATGGAAGGACCAGAGGAATGATAGTTCTAGGAACTCCTGTAAACTCCCTTTCCACAAGTAGGTCTCCATTTAAAGACCTTTTGGAAATTAAGGTGAAGATCTTCACTGTTGCTTCATTACCAAGGACTAGCTGACATAGCATAGTATTCCTTTTCCTCCCACTGCCACTGATCAAGTAAGGGGCCATGGGACCACTAAGGGATAGGAGAAGAAATGAGGTTGGGGGTGGAGTCTTCTTATTGGCAAATTCTTGAGTAGTGATTTAGAAGAAAGGTTGACCAATCACAAGAGTGAAGTATGAGTCAGGTGACCGGAGCCCAACCACTCATTTTCCAGGTCACCTTAGGGCCAACAGCCCCTCTTACTTTCCAACCCTCGTTGGGAAAAGGCAGTTGGTACCTTAGTGATGGACTGGTAGAAGAGATTCATAGCATTCTTAGCCTTCTCTGTAGGGTCCAAAGGATAGGCCAGGAGCTCTGGATTGGCCATGACCTCTCTGGTGCGATAGCGTTGTCCGTTGATGAGGTACCAGGTGTTGGCATCAAATTGGATGAACTTATTCAGCTTCAGGCCAAGCTTCTCAATAAAGGCGTGGGCCAGTCTGGATCAGAGAAAGATATCCTTGTTGCTGGCTCCACAATAGAAACCACTTCCAGGAAAACTGGTTTCATTTTGTGCCCAGGAGTCTCAGACTAATTGCTTTCTCAACTCTAATTTCCTCTTCCCCTTGTTATGGTCAATATACATTTTTTCCTTCTATTTTGCCTTGGGGGCTTAGGAGATGGGGTGTTCACCCATCACTGAATTAGGGTTCTTTAGAAAATTCCAGTTGATAGGTTTCAAAAGTAGAGATAGAGGCTTTTTGTTTCAGACAGTATTTGAAATTCTATTTTTCATGTCTAAGTAAGTTTGAAGTCATATTTAATGAATCCTACTTTGGGTTGATTTAATCCCCCTCCCACTTTTGCTTCTGATGGTTTTGAGGGAAACTATATTCAATTTATATTCAAGGCAAAAAAGTCATATTTGTAGAGGCATGTAAGATATTGGGCCAGGAATCATTTTTTGTTCTGGAAACCTGAGAACCTGAGGCCTTGTCCACGTCCATAGTGAGATATGATTTAGGAGTCAAACACGGGCTTCTATGCCAAATACCTCCTTGATGAGGAGCTTTGTTGCTTTTTCCTAGGAGAAATTTGACTGAGTCACTATTATATATGAGCCCATTCTGAATTCATAAATAGGAATGATAAGAATAGAAAATTATAGAGTTGTGAGGATTGATCAAACAATGTATATATAACACTTAGCACAAATATTGTTAATAATAATGATTATAATTTCATAGCTTATTGTGACAATTGACATATAAAAAACTTCCCTTATTTGAAGTATACAACTGGATGATTTTTTTTTTTTTTTGTACCAGGGATCTAACTCACAATCTAGAGCTTGCCAGGCAGGTGCTTATGCTGCTAAGCTAAATCCCCAGCTCAATTGGATGAATTAATGGTGACTATTATAGTTGTTAGTTCAAGATCTATCACTTTCTGTGTGACTCTGGACTCTTAGCCCTGGTCTTCTCTATCAAGTGGGAGGCCACTGTTAGTCCTGACTTACAGAATTGAATCATATAACAAAGTCAATACAACAAGGGCTTTCTGTCTCTTCCCCATCATTCCCACTCGGCCTTTGCTCCATCTCTCTCCTGGGACTTACCTGTGGGATCTGGGAATTCGCATAGGTCCCAGCTCATAGTACCAGTCCTCTTCCTTATTCCTGAATGTGACTACTCGACCCCCTATATGGTCACTGGCCTCCAAGATGGTTACCTGCAGTTCAGTGGCAGTTAACAATGATTAAGGGTCAGGGGTTTCAGGGACCTAGGGAGAAATGTCCCCTCCCCAAGAAGGGGGAAGCAAGAAGCAAATGATCAAGACTCTTCCAAGGCCTCCTCACCTGGTGACCAAGGTCCTGCAGGGTCTTGGCTGCTGTCAGGCCTGACACACCGGCTCCCACTACCACTATGCGCTTGGGCAGTGGGGAGGTGGGGAGCTTATCCCGGGCTATAGCGAGGAAGGACTCATATTCTGGGTCCTGGAAGCACTTGGACAGGTCTTCATCATAGGCAAAGCAGCTGGGGGTAGCCAGGAGGAGCCCCCAGATCAAGATTCCTGGGAGGAAGAGAAAGCAATGGGATCCCAGTCTTTGTGGACCCTGGCTGCCTTGTCCAGGATGCGCTTGACTGTGTGAACAAATGTAGGACAATCAGGTTGGGGCTGTGACTGCCTAGTTTGTGGTTGTAGATTCATGCATTTGTGACAGTGTCTATGTGGGGGAGATCATGTTGTATGGGGCTACGTATATGTGTGGACTCTAGTGGTGCTGGATGTGTAATTAATGTGTGACTGTGAATGTGGTCCACAAATTCATGTGCATTCATGTGATTTGAAACTCATGACAGGTTCATATTTGACTGAGAATGTACATGCGCTTGAAGGTAAGGGTGCTTGTTACCTTGTGCATAGGTGTGGAAGGGACTGTGGTGCTATGTGTGTGTCAGCTTGTGGGTGAGATCATGGTTATGAGTTTATGATTGCTGCTTCACACTGTATGTGAAGGATGTATTTGTGGAACAGCATAGGTACCTGAGTACATGGGAAGATGAAATGAACTGAGAACTTGAATGTAGGTGACCTGAATTTGAAAGAGAGTGAAGAGATGTGTGTATTTGTAAGAGGGTATGTGTTTATGTGCAAATGTACAAAAGTGAGAGTGTGAAGAAGGAAGGCACAGTTCTTTCAAGGGATAGGGAGTGGGGAGTCATCTATGATAAACTGGCAGTCTAGTTCTCCTCCAGCCTCACTGTACTTTTTCTCAGCATTTTCCAGGTATTTAATGTGCAACTCAGACCAGAAACTATTTTCCAGATAGTTATTAGTCACATGCAATGAAGTTATAGGTAAGTGCAAGGATTTTTCTGAACAGAACCTCAGTTACACAGGAAACAGTGTCAAGAATCAGCAAATGTGAACAGATCAGATCAAAAACTTCTACTAAGCAAAGGAAACAACCAACAGAGTGTAGAGACAACCTACTAGAAAGGGAAAAGTTTTTTGCCAGCCATTTCTCTAACAGAAGACTCATATCTAGAATAGAGAACTAAAATAATTAGACCCTAACATAAAAAAAAACAAGTAAAAAATGGACAAGTGAATGAATAAACTCTTCACAGAAGAAGTACAAATGGACAATAAATACATGAAGAAATACTCAGCATTCCAGACCATTAGAGAAATGCAAATTAAAACAACACTGAGATTTTATCTTACTCCACAAAGAACGATCATTGTCAAGAAATCAAGAAGCAAATGCTGACAAGGCTGTGGGGGAAGAAGAAAGCCTTCTGCATTGTTGGTGGGAATGTAAACTACCATGGTCATGTGGAAATCAGTATAGAAGTTCCTCTAAAAAGAAATTCCATTTGACCCAGATACTCTTCTTCTAGGTAATTCCCCTAAGGAATTAAAGTCATAATATTACTGTGATGCATGCATACACGTGTTTATAGCAGCACAATTTACAATAACTAAATCTTGGATGTGGTTTATATGTCTATCAAAGGATGAATAGATAAAGAAAATGTGGTACTGACACACAATGAGTTGCTACTCTGCCATAAAGGATAAACTTGAGTCATTTGTAGGAAAATGGACGCACCTTGAGACCATAATCTTAAGTGAAACAAACCAGACACACAGGTTTAAATATCACATGGCTTCTCATATGAGAAATGCAAAGTATAAATAAAAAGAAAAATAAAATATAGACACAGTAATTGGAAGTAGGGAGATAAATCTTTCTCAGATGGAAGGGGATCAAGAAATGGAAGGAGGACTGGAGATTTAGTTCAGTGGCATAAGCGCCTGCCTGGCAGGTGCAAGGTCATGAGTTCAATCCCTGGTACCAAACAAAACCAAACACAAACAAACAAACAAACAAAAAAATGGAAGGAAAGGGGAGGGAGAAGAGGGAAAGAAGATGAAAAAAGGAATAAAAATTAGTTACATACATGTACCAACTCTACACAAGGAATCTAGAACATTGTGTACTGCAAACATGTACAAAAGGAGTGATCAAGAGATGGGAGGAGGGGGAAGTGGCAAAGAAAGGAGGATGAAAAAAAGAGGAAGATGCATTATGTATATGTACCAAATCCACACAAGGATGTAAACATTATATACTAAAAACATGTACTAATAAATAAAAAAAAGATTACCATACCGCAAGTCCCAAGAGATTTTGTTTGCTTCTGTATAATCAAGTGGTCTGATGTATATAGAAATTCACTAGGAAATTTGAAATGAAGGGCTGTGTGGTTTCCTCAGTGTCAGCTACTCTCAACAGGAGCAGCCAGGGACTGAACACAGTGTACTCCGTCCACTAGCTTTAGATTTTCTTGGTAGGTGAGAATCCCCTTATTCCAGTCTTTGTACTGGCTGGAGAGCACCTTGAAGGAAGGGAATATCCAGGGTCCACCTGCTGAGGAGGACCAGGTGACCTCCTGGATATCAGTGCTGATCCTTCCAAGTACTAAGAAAACCTTCTACTGAGCAACTCCTCAGGTCAGTGGAGGAGGGTCACAAAGCCCAGGGAGAGTATCCCAAAGCTCTGTCCCTTCTCCCCAGCTCCCAGGCCTATATTAACTTTCCTAATCAACTCTCCACCTCTCACAAGTGTTCCCCTCTCCTTCAGCTATTGCCACTTCTATATCCATCTCTGTGTTTTTCCTCTGGAATGGACCCAGCCCACAGTCTCATTCTCCAGACCCATCTCTATCTTGTTGGCTCTCTTTAACACCTCAACCCATGCCCAGCCTCTGAACAAGTTCCCATTCCCTATATTATTCCTATTCTTCTTTCACTTGCAGTGACACTACTCAGACCTGCCTTTGGACAAATCAAACACTTTAACTCACATCCCACCACCCAGTTCTTCTCCCCATTCCGATGTTTCATGGAAAAGCTTCCTCAGGTTTTTCTCCCTCAGATCTGGAGTCACCTCACTTACCATTTATCTTGGCCATGACCTTGCTGCTCATGCTGAACTCTGAGCACTCTCCCTTCCTTTACAAGGAGCCAGGTCTATTTTTGCCATAATTAAATCTTATTCTACCAGCATGATCTAACTCTATTGGCTGGGCCAGGCAGGGCAGCCCTTCCCTGAAGGCCTGACCTGTCACGAGGAAGGGCCAGGATGACTGACCTCACCCTCAGCCTCACATTCAGCATTTCACTTTCCTCCAGACTGTCCTCCTTCCTAATGAAAGTCCCTCCTCTTGGCTAAGACCTAGTCCCTGGTGCCAACAGGAAAGAGGGTTGTGGGAACAGGTGAGCCATCCCAAATATGCTATGATTACCTGCCAGGAAGTGATGAGGCTGGGTTCAGTGTTCAGTGTCTGGGCTCCCAGCACAGGACAAACCTCCTGGCTGCTCCCACTAGAGAATATTCCTATTCCACTGTTGTTCTACTGTAGTCACTTCTGCTTTCCTGTAAGTCTGTCCAGGATTCCCAGTGTGGATTGGGTCTCCTGAGAAAGGACGGTGTCCTCATTACTTTCAAAGACTCTCTGGCAGACAGGACAGAGGTCTGTGGTCTGGTCCATTTGCAGAGGAAAGGGGTATTTCCCCCTTCCCTTGGGTCTCCCAGGGTTTTCTTCAAGATACACAAACTGTTATGGTACTGGAATGCTTTCCCCTGAGGAACTGGGCCAACTGACTGTGGTGCCAAGAAGAGCTTTTGTCTTTTGTGTAATGAGGGTTATAAATGAAAAGCAAAATAAAAAAAGCACAGGGGTGGAGATAGGCTGAATGGCTAGCAAAGTGTGCAGAAAACATGGATCAATCCTCAGTGTGGGATTAGGGGTTAGGGAGCAGGTGGGGCTATTAGCAGCTGATGCTCAAGATCTGGATCCTGGCACCAGGAGCTTCGCAGGAGAAAGGGTATTAGCAACGGAATCTGACAGATGGAGTTAGAATCCTACTTGTCCTATAATAACTGTATCTGAGGGCATAGAGCACACATGTTTCTGTGCCTGGTTTTCCACCTGAACATGGAGCTGTTAATGCCTTCTACTGAGGATGTTTTAAGGATGAACTGAGATGCTGTGTGGAAAGAGCCTGGAATAGCACCTTGTACTTGTTAGTTCCTTAAGTCAGTCTCCTTCTTTCTCATTGGAGCTAGGGTTTTAATTGACACCAACCTGCCCAAAATTAGTATCTCTGAAATGAAAGTGATTCCTTCACCACAGTGCTTCTGGAAAAATCCAATGAAATAACATATATGAATATGTTTGAATTTCTGGGCTTTGGCCATGGGTTAGGCTCTCCCCTTCCTTTTTCCTGTTTCCTTTTACTTTGTGAAATAGCTTTATTGAGAAACAGTTCACACACCACACTATTCAGCCATTTAAAATGAAAAGCTCAGTGGTTTCTAGTGTATTCAGAGTTGTGAAACCATCACTACAATCAACTTTAGAACATTTTCACCACTCCCAGAAGAAACATGTTACCTTTTAGCCACTGTCCCTCCTTCCATTCTTTTAGCTCCAGACCATGACTGATCTGTTTTCTGGCTCTCCCTAGAGCTCTAGCTCTGTCTATTCTGGACATTTAACAAAAAGTGTAAAAATAAAGTATGTGGTCTTTTGTGGCTGACTTCTTTCACTTAGCATAATGTCCTAAGGGTCATCCATGTTATAACATGTACCTTAGTTACTTCCTCATTGTTGAGACACAATATCTGACACCCACAAGTTAAAGGATAAAAGGTCTATTTTGGCTCACAGTTTTTAGAGGTTTCAGTCCATAGTTGGGTGGCTTTAGGCAGGGCAGCATGACAGAGGGGCATGGCAGAGAAGAAAGAGCTCATGCTAGAGGGGTGAGAAGTAGATAGAGATCGTAGGAGGAAGGAGGGAGAGAGCCTTCTAAATCATGCCCCCAGTCATCCACCTCTTTCTAACATCACATTCCGCTATAAACCAATCATTGAACTAATCCACTGCTTAGTTCACAGCCCCATGATCCAAGATCCATGATCCATGATCCAAGATCCATGATCCATGATCCAAGATCCTGTCATCTCGTCAAATCCTCACCTATGGTCGAATGAAACTTTGGAGAGATATTTAGTTATAAACTGTAACAACATGTATCAGTGCCCATTACTTTTTATGGTCAAATAATATTCAGTTTTAATGGATATATCATATTTTGTTTATTCATTAAGTAGTTGATGACCATTTTTTAAAACTTTTTTGAGGGAGATTAAGAGCAATGTTTATCATTGTACAAGATTTTGGATGGATAGCTGGGGATTTAGCTCAGTGATATAAGTGCCTGACTGGCAAGTGCAAGGTCATGAGTTCAAGACCCAATTTAAAAACAAAACAAAACAAACAAACAAACAAAAAACAAACAAACAAAAATTTTGGGTGGATATAGACTTTCATTTATTTTAGATAAACACTTAAGAATGAAAATTCTGGGCTGTGAAGCTAACCTTTTGAGGAATAGTCAAGTTTTTTAAAATTTTATTTTAAAGAGGGTAAAATTAAACAACAAAACAGAACATAAGAAAGCAATGTAAGAGACATAGATTTCAAAGCAAGACAACCAGAGATCCTCACTCTCTATCGCATTGTCTCTTGTTTTCTTCCAAATAGTTGTCCATATCTTCACATACAGTGAATTCTTACAAAACAATATAGTATAAAACTGATCTGAACAAGATGATGAAGGCATTTTTGGTCTTCAAGACCAGGCAATAAGGAAGTCAACAAAAGCTGTCATAGTGTCTCTCATTCTTTCCAAAATACCTGTCCATACCTTTGTGTATGTTGAAGTTAAATAAAACAAAACAGACTAAAATCACTCTGAACAAAGAACAATAGTATTGCTGGATTTCACATCATGATGCTACAGAATCAGTACTGGGTACTATAGTGTGTCTTTTTCTTCAAAGTAGTTGTTCATTTCGTCATGCATTATATAATCAGTTCTCATAAACTGTTTATAAGTTCTACACATGCATGAGTCTCTACATGTATGTCTTTTTAAAAATTTTTTTTATTTTAAAGAGAATAAAACAAAAGAGGATAGATCTAAGCAGATCAGAACAGAACAATATAAGCAACACAGCACTTCACAACAAGACAGTATTAACATAATGACTCTTTCTTTGAAATAGTTGAGCTTAGCTTTACACACAATAATGTCAAACATAACAAAATAGAATAAAACCACTCAAGAGAATGAAAGTATTGCAAGGCATTCTGAAACAAATAGCCGAAGATGAACAATGGCAACTATATTATCTCATTTTCCATAAAAAATTTGTTTATACTATCATACATATTAAAATCCAGTAAGACACAACGTGATAGCACCAATGGTAGTAGAAAAACAAGAGCATGGTAGGACTTCAGAGCAAGATGATATCACATCAACAATGGCTGCCATATTGTCTTTTCTTCAAAGTAACTATTCATACCATCACATATATTAAGATCAAACAAAACAGAATAAAACCATTCCAACCAATGAATGAAAACATAAGACTTCAGAGCAACATAATGGTGAAACATGATTACCATAAAATCTTCTATACTCTTACCATTTATTACACTAGGGAGACTATATGGTATTTATACATGTGTGTCTGATTTATTTCAGTTATGAATATGGATTCAAGTTGCATCCATTTATTTATAAATATCTCAATGTGATCATTCTTTCTAGCTGAGTAGTACTCCATTGTATAAAAGTACCACCAGTTTTTATCCATTCCTCGGATGATGGGCACTTAGGCTGTTTCCAAGATCTGGCTATTGCAAATGGTGCTTCTATAAACATGGGGGCACATATATCACTGTGCTAAGATGTTTTCATTTCTTCTGGGAATATGCCTAAGAGTGGAACAGCTGGGTCAAATGGGACCTCCAACCCCAGCTTTTTGAGGAATCTCTAGATTGACCTCCATAGTGGTTGCACCAGTCTACACTCCCACCAACTGTGCAGAAGAGTTCCTTTTTTCCCACAGTCTTTCTAGCATTTGTTGTTGGTAGTTTTGTTGATCCTGGCCATTCTTTCTGGAGTGATATGGTATCTCAGTGTGGTTTTAATTTGCATTTCTCTAATGACCAATGATGATGAACATTTTTTAATGTATTTATTTGCCATTCATATTTCTTCATCTGAGAACTGTGTGTTCAGCTTGGATGCCATTTGTGGATTGGATCCTTGAATTTTGAGGGTCTGATTTTTTAAAATTCTTTATAAGTTCTAGACACAAGTCCTGTGTCTGAGGGACAGTTCATTAAGATTTTTTCCCAGTTTGTGGGTTTTCTTTTCACTCTGCTGGAGATTTCTTTGGACATGCAGAAACTCTTTAATAAGATGTGATCCCAGTTATTGATTCTGGGAAGTATTTCCCATGCAGTTTGGTTCTTATTCATGAATTCTCTACCAACGCCTATGTCTTCAAGATTTTTATCTACTTTGTCTTGCAACAGATTTAGTGTTTCTGTTTTAATATTTAGATCTTTGATCCATTTAGATTTTAGTTTAGTGCATGGTGATAGTCTTGGGTCTAATTTTAGTTTTCGGCATATGGAAAGCCAGTTTTTCCAGCACCGTTTATTAAAGAGACTATTGTGCTTCCAGTGAACATGCTTGGCCCCTTTATCAAAGATAAGGTGGCTGAGTGTGTCCGTAGTTGTATCTTCTAGTCTATTCCATTGATCTTCAGGTCTGTTTTTATTCCAATACCATGTTGATTTAATTACAGTAGCTTTGTAGTATAACTTCAAGTCAGGGATTGTGATGCCTCTTGCCTTGGCTTTGCTGCTTAGAATTGCCTTTGCTATTCTAGGTCTCTTCTGGTTCCAGATGAATTTTAGGAGTGATTTCTCTAGATCTATGAGGTATGTTAGTGGTATTTTGATTGGGATTGCTTTGAATCTGTATAACAATTTTGGGAGAATGGCCATTTTCACAATATTTATTCTTTCAATCCATGAACAAGGGATGTCCTTTCATTTACTAAGGTCCTCTTCAATTTCTTTTTTCAGGGTATTATAATTGTCCCTGTACAACTCTTTTACATCTTTCATTAGATTAATTCCTAAGTATTTCATTTTTTTGGATGCTAGTGTGAAGAGTGTGGCTTCTCTTTTTTCTCTCTCGGTAATTTTGTTGTTAGTGTATAAGAATGCTATTGATTTTTGAATATTGACTTTGCATCCAGCTATATTGCTGAATTTATTTATTATATCTAGGGGTCAACAGAGTTTTGGGGTCTTCTATGTAGAGCATCATGTCATCTGCAAATAATGATAGTTTAACTTCTTCTTTTCCTATCTTTACTCCTTTTATTTCTCTCTCTTGTCAAATTGCTCTGGCTAGTATTTCCAGTACTATGTTGAATAGGAGCAGTGATAAGGGACATACTTGTCTTGTGCCTGATTTCAAGGTAAAGGCTTTCAGTTTTTGGTATTTAATATGACACTGGCTGTTGGTTTGTCATAGATGGCCTTTATCATAATGAGGTAAAGACCATCTATTCTAATTCTCTGTAAGTTTCTTATCATGAATGGGTGTTGGATTTTATCAAAAGCTTTCTCTGCATCTATAGAAATGATCATGTGATTGTTACTTTTGGCTCTATTGATATGGTGTATTACATTTATTGATTTACATACATTGAACCATCCCTACATGCCTGGGATGAATCCCACTTGGTCATAGTGTATAATCTTCTTGATGATTTGTTGTATCCTGCTTGCCAATATTTTATTGAGAATTTTTGCATCTATGTTCATTAGGGAGAGTGGTCTGTAGTTCTCTTTTTTAGTTAGTACTTTGTCAGGTTTTGGTTCTAGAGTGATATTTGCTTCCAGGAATGACTTAGGGAGAATTGCTTCCCTTTCAATTTCATTGAAGAGTTTGAGGAGTGTCAGCATCTTTGTATTTCTTGTAGAATTCTGCAGTGAATCCATCTGGGCCTGGGCTCTTCTTTGTTGGTAGGGACTTGATTACATTTTCAATTTCATTAATAAAAATCAGGTTATTCAGCAGTTTTATATCTTCTTGATCCAGCTTTGGTGGTTCATGTTTTTAGGAATCTGTCCATTTCTTCTGTGTTATCAAACCTATGAGAGTAGAGGTTTTTGAAATAGTTGTTAATGATCTTCTGTATTTCCACAGGGTCAGTGGTGATTTCACCTTTTTCATTCTGTAGTGCATGAATTTGAGTCTTTTCTTTCCTTTTTAAAATTAGGTTGGATAGGGGCTTATCAATTTTATTTATTCTTTCAAAGAAACAACTCTTTGATTCATTGATTCTTTGTATTGTTTTCTTAGTCTCTATTGCATTAATTTCTGCTCTGATCTTTATAATTTCCTCCCTTCTTTTGGCTTTGGGCTTGGCTTGCTCTTCTTTTTCTAGATGTTTCAGGTGTAATGTCAGGTTGCTTAATTGTGTTCATTCTGTTTTCCCAATGTGGGAACTCAGTGCAATAAAATTTCCTCTGAGGACCACTTTCATTGCATACCACAGGTTCCAGTAAGTTGTATTTGTATTTTTGTTTGATTCTAGATATTGTTTAATTTCTTCTTAAATTTCCTCTGTGGCCCACTGATTGCTCAAGAGTGTCTTATTTAATTTCCATGTGTTTGTGAGGTTTTTGCAGTTACTTTTATCATTAATTTCCAGGTTCATGGCGCTATGATCTGATAACATGCATGGGATAATTTCAATTCTTTGCATTTACTTAAATATGGTCTGTGGATTAGTATATGGTCTATTTTAGAGAATGTCCATGTACTGCTGAGAAGAATCTATATTCTAATGTTGTTGGATGGAACACTCTGTATACATCTATCAAATTCATTTGTTCACATGTGTGATTCAGTTCTGTTATTTCTCCGCTGATTTTCTGTCTAGTTGATCTATCCCTTTGTGTCATGTTGTGTTAAGGTCTCCTGTTATAATTGTGTTATTGCCTATTTGATTTTTTATTTCTGTTAATACTTGCTTTGTGTAGTTGGGTGCTCTGGAATTTGGTGCATATGTATTTAAGATTGTTGTCTCTTCATCTTGCAGTTTTCCCTTAACTTGTATGTAGTGACCTTCTTTATCTCTTTGGACCATTCTTGTTTTGAAGATCACATGGTCTGCACACAGAATAGCTACCCACACTTTTTTTTCAGTTCCTGTTGGATGGAGTATTGTTTTCCATCCTTTGACTTTCAGTCTATGAGTTTCCTTTTGGGTTAGATGGGTTTCTTGTAGACAGCATATTGTTGGAAATTGTTTCTTGATCAATTCTGCCAGTCTATTTCTTTTAATTGTTGAATTTAGGCCATTTATGTTAATGGTTATAACTGTCATATATTGGTTTATTGTTGACATGTTATATTTCTGATGTTGTATCTTAACTTTCTATTCTGTTTAGTTGTCTGTCTTGCTTAATGGTTTTTTCCTATGTGTATCTAGAATGTCTTTCAGTATTCTTTGTAGAGTTGGTTTGGTGATCATGAAGTTCTTTAGCTGTTCTTTGTTGTGGAAGTATCTTATTCCTCCATCCATTTTGAAGGACAGTTTTGCAGGGTACATCAGTCTGGGTTGGAAGTCATTTTCTTTTAGTATCTGAAACACTTCACTCCATGCTCTCCTTGACTTCATTGCTTGTGTTGAGAAGTCTGCTGTGATTCTGATAGGTTTTCCTTTATAGGTGATCTGTCTTTTCTCTCTAACAGCTTTTAATATTCTGTTCTTATGTTGGATTTCTGGGATGGTGACTATTATATGTGTGGGTGTAGTTTTGTTTTGGTTATGGCTATTTGGAGTTCTATATGCTTCACTAATCTGTATGTCAGTTTCCATACTCATGTTTGGGATATTTTCAGCTATTACTTCTGTAAATAGCCTCTTGATATCATTTGTGTTGTCCCCTTCTTTTTCTTTTATCCCTATTAATCTTATGTTGTTTTTCTTTGCATCATCTTGCAGCTGTTGAATTGTTATTTCCTGATTTCTTGTTATTTTTAAAAGATATTTCCTTTCCTGTTCACTAGCTGCAATGTTATCTTCAAGGTCTAAAATTCTATCTTCACTTTTGTTGAAGTGGTTTTTGCAACTTTCAATAGAATTTTTTATTTCCTGTATATCTCTTTGAATCTGCTTCATGTATTCTGTTTGTTTCTTAAACCGTTCATTCAGGGATTCTATCATTTTGCTTTGTTCCTCTAATTTTTTAGCTGTGTCTTCATTGGATGCGTTCAGTATTTCTTTCACTACTTTTATCATTTCTTCTTTTACCTGGGAGAGTATTTCTGATTTGAGTTCCCTCATAGCTTCCCATACTTGCTTCTTTATTTCAGTTGATATCATTTCAGGCATTTCAGGTATGGCTAGCATTTTGTTCCATGTACATGCCTCCTAAGCTTTCTTGGGATGGGCTGAAGGTTTGAGATTGCATTTTGGTCTTTTGTTGTGTCATTTTCATATATTTCCATGTCTCCAGTGATGTTCCAAAGCTTTCCCTGGATGTGCTGGAAATCCCCTCCTGAGCCCTCTGCTACTGGGACTCATGTGCCCTGGCTTCCCCCACGTGGTGAGCCCAGTTCCCTGGTCAAAAGAATGTCACTGGGTATGGTCCACCCAAGCCTGTGGAACCTCTGGAACCCAGTCTAGTGTTCTAAGGGGGCTGGGAGAGTACCCAGCTGCCGGGATAAATGGTCCCAAACTCTTTCCAGGTCTGTCCTGGTGAGCTGCAATTTATCTCACAGTGCAGCGTGGGCCTGGCTCCCCTTTCAGCATGCCTGGCTCCCTTGGTTGAATGAAGGTCACTGGGCATGGTCCACTCAAGCCTGCAGAACCTCTGGAGCTTAGTCCAGTGTCTTAAGGGAGCTGGGTGGGCACCCAGCCGCTGGGATCAATGTTCCCAAAACTTTCCTGGACCTGTCCCAGTGAGCTGCAGCTCACCTCAGGGAGGTGGCATGGGTCCGGCTCCCCTGGTTGAATGAAAGCCACTGGGTATGGTCCACTCAAGTCCACGGAAACTCCAGAGCCCAGTCCAGCATCCTAAGAGGGTTGGGCGGGTACCCAGCTGCCCAGATTAATGGTCCCAAACTTTTCCAGGCCTGCCCTGGGGAGCTGCAATTCACCTTGTGGTGGTATGGGCCTGGCTCCCCTTTCAGCAGGCCTGGCTCCCTTGGTTCAATATTTCCATGTATATCTATCCTTTCTGTATTAGAGGAAAAAACAAAGCAAAGCAAGACAAAACAAAACAAATTCCTAGAAAAGCATCAAAATGAAAAAGTCATATAAAACTGCAATACAAGGTGATCTACAATGATTACTATGATGTCTCTTGGTATACACAATTCTATTAAATTGTCATCAGGCATAGTATAATTGACTATAGCAGTACATAACAATAGTAATAAAAATGAAACATTGAAGACATTATAAGACTTCAAAAGCAGGTAATAGTCAAACCAGAGTGGGTATCCTAGTGAATTTTGTCATCTTCAGTGTAGTTGCCTATACTCTCAGACTTGATACTATCAATCATAACAGATTCAAATAAAATCAGTCAATACAAAACAGCAATATAACAAACCAGATTCAAATAATGTCAATCATAATAAGACAGAGTAAGTTATACAGAGCTTCAGATTAAGTTAATAGGAAATTAAGGATGATTACCATACTATGTCCTGCTATTTTCAGGATAACTGTCTGTGCCCTCAAATCTAGTACAAGTAGACAAACTGGAACAGAATATAATCCATCTAAACAGAGCAATGAGAATAATGTGGATTTTAAATCTTGATACACTGTTAATAATATCTGCTGCCTTCCTTTTTAAGACAATTCTTCCCCTTTCACGCCCATAATGTGCACTGCACATTTTGGGTCCCACGAACTCCCTCAGTTTTTAGATTAGGGGAGCAACCTACTATTTACCTAAGTGATTCCAAACTTTCTCATTCCTGGGCTTGATCTCTAGTTGTATTCCTTTACCTACAAAAGCCTCAAGGTTTTCCTTTGTTATAATTGAGTAGTTCTCTTCTGCACAAAAGTATCATGTCTTTCCAACCTATCTGCAGGTTCTGGATGAGTTGCCAGGTTTCTCTCTGGTTCCCTGTCACATAAAGGATTGTTTTCTCATATTTCACTTTTGGTCCATAAACCCTCTTTCAGGTTAGTTATATATCCTATATAGAGCATCTCAATGAACCTTATCTCCTGATCTACTCTGCTTGTACTTCTATTTGTTAGTGTATCAAGGCTGACTATGTTAGAGATTATAGCCAACCTTCTCTGCCTCATTTCTGCTATGCTATTTTTCTGCTGTTGGTTGTCTACTTTTCTCCTTCACTCCACTGTCTGCCCCATTCATTGAGGCCTCTCTGCCACTGTTTCTGAAATCCTGGCATTTTCTTTCTCTCTCTTTGGAATGCTCTTCAGTATTTTTTGTAGAGTTAATTCCTCTTTGTCATGGAAGCATCTTGCTTCTCCATTAATTTTGAGATACAGTTTTGCAGGGTACGTCAATCTAGGCTGGAGGTTATTTTCTTTCAGGGGTTAGAATACTTCACTCCAAGCTCTTCTTGATTTGATTGTTTGTGTTGAGAAGTCTGTTGTGATTTTGGTGGGTTTTCCTTTATAAGTGATCTCTTTCTTTTCTCTGACAGCTTTTAATATTCTGTTCTTGTGATGAATTTCTGGGATCTTGATGATTATATGTCTGAGTATAGCTCTGTTTTGGTTGTAGGGGGCTGGAGTTCTGTATGCCTCAAACATCTGACTATCATTTCCTTTTCCTATGCTTGGGAAGTTTTCCTTAATTATTTCTGTGAATAGCCTTTTGTATTTCCTTTGTGTTACCCCTGCTTCTTCACTCACATTTTTTATTCTTAAGTTATAGATCCTCTTATCATCTTCTAGCCTTTGTATTATTATTGCCTGGTTCCTTGTTATTTTTAAGAAATCTTTCTTTTCACAATCAGACATTGCAATCCTACCTTCAAATTTTGTTAATCTATGCCTAGTTTCTGTCAGGCAATTTTTCCAGCTTTTGATGGAGTTTTTAATTTCCTTGTAATCTATTTGAATCTGTTTCATGTATTCTAGGTTTTCTTTATATTCTTCATCAAATGTTTCTCTTCTTTTTTTGTGTTCCTCCATTCTTCCATCTGTGTCTTCTTGAGTGGTGCTTAGCATTTCTTTTATTAATCTTCTTATATCTTGCTTTACTTGAATTAATTATTCAGTTTTGATCTTGTCTATGATGTCACAAAGATATCTCTTTATGTCAGCTGATGCCATATCTGATATTGCATGTTTGCTGCCCTCAATCTCTTCTGTATTTACCTCTTCTAGATTGGGGGCTGGGGGATATTTCTTATTTCTCTCTCTTGTCATGTTTCTGGTTTATTCCATACAGGTGTATGGTGGAGGCCTCAGCCCCTTTCCTTGTTGGTTATGGTTCTTCTGAAGCATGCTGGTGAGGGATTTCCACTTTCTCCAGTTTGCTGTTGATGATTGAAGTGCGAGCAGGGGTGGTGTATGCTGGTCCCTCCCCTCCAAGCCAGTCAACCAGCAGGGGCCTTCACCATGTTAGTGTGTGCCTCACATATGGAATCTGTTTGGGGCAACTTCAGGGACAATTTCATTCCTGGTTATTGGGTCCTGGGCATGACCCAGCCCAAGAAGATCCCACCAATCTTCTCTGGGCAGGGAGCAACCAACTGAAGTCACTGCCATCCCTTGTTCATGCCTGTCCTGCCCCATTCCAATATGTCATCCAGTTGGTCACCTCTTTCCCATGGGAGGGTGTTATTCCGAGCACTCACTGTGGGTTAGTGCAGGTTTCCATGCTGGCTCTGTTCTCCATTGGGCTCACCAACCCCTAACTTCAGCACCACTGTGGCTCCGGGGGTGAGCGTGATGTGACTGCAAGTCTGGGCAGCTCCTGAGAGTTCTGTGGCCATGCATCTGAGTGGCTCTGATGGTAGTGCCATGACCATGAATTTGACTGGCTCCTTTCCCTTTAGTTTCCCCCTGAGTCAAGAGAATCCATCTCTCTCCATCTGGTCTTCTCCAGGATGTTTTATTTTGGCATCTGAACTGTTTCTCTTAGGGATGCTTTGTATTTTGCTGCTTACTGATCTGCCATCTTTACCTCCACCAGTCAGTCAAGTTTTAAAAGTAGCTGCATCATTTTACATTTCCACCAACAATGGATGAAAATTCCAATTTCTTATCCTCATTGACAGTTACCCATCTTTTTTTTAAAGAGTAGATAAATTTACTGGAGAACAAGAATAGGGGATAGGGATGGGGGAATGGGGAACAGGAATAGCTCCTGAAAGACAAGAGGAATCTCAAATGGGTTGCCAATGAGCCTGTACCTCAAAGGATGTTTTATAGAGCAAAATCATGAGATGAGTATAATGTGTGTTAAAATTATTATGAATCAAAAAGACTGCAAGTGTAGGCACTTAGGTAATATTGACCTAATGATAGCAAGGGTATATGGGTGACTTCATTAATTTTTGTCAATAATCTGTAGTCTTGGTCTTTTCTTTTAGTTTTAGCAGTCTTAATCTTAGTCTTAGTGGTTTTAGTCTTAGTCTTAGTCTTAGTAGGCAAGAGAGGATGGCCCATCCCTAAAGAGATAGTGGGAAATCTTGAAAGAGATAATCCCAAACCCCCATCATCCCTTAGGTAATGTGTAAAACTAGCCATTGTGATTTTAATCTCCCGATGTGCCTCCAGCCACTGCTCTGATGGGTTCTCATCTTTTGCACTGACTCCCTCGAGTGTCCAGCCCTGTCTGACTACCTACTATTTGTATTTCTACATAATTTAGCTGAAGAGGTATCCCTAACTATGATTAGGGAAGAAGGGGAGTAGTTTCCATTTAGATAGTTTAAGCTGAGCAGGGTCAGTGTAGGGGGACTGCAGTCAGGGACTTTTTTTCAGAGAGTTAATCTAATGGGCTTTGGATAGAAGTCATGTCATAGTTTAGCAATTATAAATTCTTTACAAGGTTGATCTTGTGAATTCCCAAAAAGTAATATCACATATTTGCCATTGGTTTCACCTATATGATCACTTGCAGTTTGGCAGCCTCTAGGCAAAAATAAATTTTCCAAGAAATTAAAGCATTTATAATCAAATCATGAGCACTGGAATGGAAGTGCAGGTCAGGGAAAGAGCCACATTCAGAAACTGCTCTTAAGGGACTATTATAGTGATCATACTCAGCTGGCCCTTAGATCTCCTCTACTGATGGAAGTTTTCTATAACTCTGATGTTTCTTGTTATAAATCTTTCTAGTTCAAGTGTAAGGAGATGGAGAGAAGAAATTTAGAGAATCTTGTTGAGCTGTTATAGATTTCACTGTCTTTTTTTTGTCTTAATGAACCAGAGTGGCCAGCTACTAGTGTAGCAAGAAACTGCCAAAAGGGGGTCAGTGGTTGGAGCCTCTTTTTATATCTAGCTCTTATAACTATAGTATTGTTTTTATACACTTTGTTTATAATTTTTTTATTTTGAAGAAAATAAAACCAAATATGACAAAACAAAAGAGTCAGTCAAAACAAAAGGATGGACATAACATATACATGACTTAAAAACAAAATACAAGGAATTCAACAATGGTTACCATAATGCCTCTTGTTATCTTCAAAAGAATTGCCCATATCATCAGGTATAATAAAATTGAACAACACAGTATAGAACAAAACCAATAAAAACAAAACATTGGAGACATTATAGGACTTTAAAAGAAGATAACAGTCAAGTCAGAATGGGTATCATAGTGAATCTTATTGTCTTGAAAGTAGTTTCCTATACCCTCAGACTTGATGCTATCAAACAAAACAGAATTGAATAAAATCAGTCAAAACAAGACAGTGAAAGCAACTTGGGGCTTCAAATCAAGATACTATGAAACAAAAAATGGTCACCATAATATATCTTGCTATCTTTGAAATAGCTATCCATGCCATCAAATCTAATATAAGTAGACAAACTGGAACAGAATAAAACCAAACTAAACAGAATGATAAAAACAATATGGGTTTGAAATCATGATACAAGATTAACAATGGCCACTGCCTTTCCTTTTTAGTCAGTTCCTCCCTTTCACTTTCACAGGGTGCATTGTACATTTTGGATCCTACTAACTCTAGTTTTTAAATTAGGGAGGCAACCCACTATTCATCTAAATGATTCTGAAATTTTTTACCCCTCAGTATGATCTCAAGTTGTATCCATTTGCCTACAAGAGCCTCCAGGTTTTCTTTCTTCATAGTTGAGTAGTTTTCCATTGTAGAAAAGTGTTATGGCTTTCTAACCAATCTGCAGCTGATAGGCAAGCTACCCCCACATTTTTCTGGTTCCCTGTCACATAGAACATTGTTTTCTCATCTTTGAATTTCAGTCTAACTTGTTTCTGGTTAATTGTATTTCTTATATAAAGCATATTGATGGACCCTATCTACTGACCCACTCTACCTGTGTGTCTTTTTATTGGTAAATCGAGGCTATCCATATCAGTGATTATGGCCAACATTTTCTGCCTCATCTCTGCCATGTTATTTTTCTGCTGCTGGTTGTCTACTTTTCCCTTTCATTCCACTGTCTACCCCTTTCAGTGAGCTCTCTCTGCCACTGTTCCTGAAATCATGGTCTTTTTTCTCTCTCTAGAATGTCCTTCAGTTTTTTGGAAGGTTGGTTTGGTGATCATGAACTCCCCCAGTTCCTCTTTGTCATGGAAGCATCTTGTTTCTCCATTAATTTTGAGAGACAGTTTTTCAGGGTACATCAATCTGGGCTGGAAGTTATTTTCTTTCAGGACTTAAGAATACTTCACTCCAAGCTCTTCTTGATTTGATGGTTTGTGTTGAGAAGTCTGTCATGATTTTGATGGGTTTTCCTTTATAAGTAATCTGTTTCTTTTTCTCTGATGGCTTTTAATATGCTGTTCTTGTGAGGAATATCTGACATTTTGATTATAATATGTCTGGGTGTAGATCTATTTTGGTTGTAGGTGGCTGGAGCTCTGTATGCCTCATACATCTGAATATCATTTCCTTTTCCTATGCTTGAGAAGCTTTAATTATTTCTGTAAATAGCCTTTGTATTTCCTTGTGTTTATTTCTGTAAATAGCCTTTGTATTTCCTTGTGTTTATCCTTGCTTCTTCACTCACATTTTTTATTCTTAAATTATAGTTTCTCTTGTCATTTTGTAGCCTTTGTATTGTTACTTCCTAGTTCCTTGCTATTTTTAAGAGATCTTTCCTTTCACAATCACAAGCTGCAAACCTATCTTCAAGGTTTGATGTCTATCTTTAGTTTCTTTCAAGCAGTTTTCCAGCTTTCAATGGAGTTTTTAATTTCCTGGTAATCTCTTTGAATCTGCTTCATGCATTCTAAATTTTTAAAATATTCTTCATTGACATTTTCCCTCCTTTTTCTATGCTCCTCTATTCTTCCATCTGTGTCTTCTTTAGAGGCTTAGCAATTCTTTTATGTTTCTCATATCTTCTTTTGCCTGTAATAGTATTTCTGTTCTAAGTTATTTTATAGCTTCATGGAATTGTTTCTTTATTTTAGTTGCTGTTGCTTCAGAAATTTCAGGTGTGTGACTTCCAGTTTCTTCCATGTTTACATCTCCTGGACCAGTACTGCTTGGGTTGGAGGCCAGTGACTGTCTTTTGCATCTTCCTCTTGTCATGTTCCTGGTTTCTGCTGGACAAGTGGGTAGGGGGGTCCCCAACACTTCCTGTATTGGTTATAATTACTCTGAAGTGTGTTGGCTAGGTATTTCTGCTATTTGCTGCTTGCCCCAGTCTGCTGTTGGTTACTGGAGTGTAATCAGGGGTGGGGCAAACTGGCGCCCCCCTTCCAAGCTGGGTTAACCACAGGGAGTTTTCACATTAGTGTGTGCCATTTGGATGGGGTTGGTTAGGGATAGCTTTAGGGAAACCTTGGTGGTGGCTATTGGACTGCACACAGGGGTGGGACTCAGTCCAAGCAATTTCCATTAGTCTGCTCCAAGCTAGGAGTGGCTGAATGAAGCTGGTTATAGTTCTGTCTCTTGGCTTATCCTGCCCCACTCCAAAATGGCACCAGGCCAATTACCCACTGCTATGAGAGGACTGAGTCCCCCACACTCACTGCCAGTACAGTTGTCTAGTCCACCACTCCCCTCTGTCACTGTGTTTCCCCACCAAGACCTTCAGGCTTGCTAACCACCAGCTTCACTGTGCCCATGTGTCTCTGGGTTCCAATAGTGCTTCTGGCACAGTGGGACTGGCTTTGGTGACAGTACCACCAGCTACTGACTTCTTCTGTTTAAGTTTTTCTTTTTTAAAATTCTCTCTGTGGGCTTCAATTCTCACTTCAGTTTCTTTCTGGATTGAGGGGACCCACTTCTTTCTCTCTTGCCTTCTCCAGAATGCTGTATTCCAGTATAAGGACTGTTTCTCTCAGAGAGGCTTTTTACTTTGATGCTTATGGTTCTGCCATCTTACCAGACCCACTGTTTATACATTTTGCTGGGTGTTCAAGACCAAATTAAAGTGAGACCTTTGGAACCATGTAGAGCCTTGCAGCTCCTCTATCAGTGCCAACCACCAAGATGGGTCATAGCCTTGCTTGACCATGTTGCTTTCTGTGAAAGCATGGGAGACTTTTTTCTTTTGATGGCCCTCCTTTGGCACACTATACTTGTGTTAATTCTTGTCCTCTGGGGTCCAGAAATCTCCCTACTTAGGAGGTTGGGTGACTCATGAAAGTTTCAGGATCTTATAGAAATGTTCCCTCATGTCCTGGATAATTGCTGACCTTAGAGGGCTAGGGCCAAGATATTGGCTCTCCTCTTAGTCCAGTTACCTTTTTGATTCTGGTTTCTAAACTTTAGTTGTTGAATGCCCAGCAGAGAAGATCAATGACATTAGTATTGCAGACAGAGCAGTGAGCTTCACTATTATAATCTCACCTGAATAATCAGCACTTTGAAATATAAAGTATAGCCAGAAGACTGTTATTCCTTATCAACAATGGTTGTTTTAGTAACTGAATATCTTTGGAATGTCCACAGATAACAATTATATAATTTTTATTTTATTTTTAAAAATTTATTTATTTAAAGAGAAGCAAAAGCATGTAAAGGGTAGAGATAATACAGAATTTCAAAAAATAGATAAACTAAGAAATCACTAGTTGATAAATTACATACTGTTCTCTTAGAAATAGTTGTTCAAGTTACAAAGTTAAAGCATACAAAGTAGATATTCAAACAGTGGCAGTGTATACAGCTATGCATGCATGAATTTCTACATGTATTTCTATCCTTTCTGTATTAGAGGGAAAAACAAAACTTAGCAAGACAAAACAAAACAAATTCCTATAAAAACATGAAAACAGAAAGTCACATAAAACCACAGTACAAGGTGATCTATAATGATTACTGTGTTGTTTCTTATTATCTTCAATAGAATTGTCTATATCATCAGGCATGATTGAATATAGCAGTACATAACAATATTAGTAAAAATAAAACATTGTAGACAGTATAATACTTCAAAGGCAGGTAATAATCAAACCACAGTGGATATTCTAGTGAATCTTGTCATCTTAAGTGCAGTTGCCTATACTCTCAGACTTGATACTATCAATCATAACAGCTTTGAATAAAATCTATCAATACAAAACAGTGATCTAACAAACCAGATTTGATTACAATCAGTCATGGTAAAACAGTATAGGTTTTACAGAGCTTTAGATTGACTTAGTAGGAAATTAAGGATGATTACTGTATTATATCCTGTTATTTTTGGGATTACTGTCTGTGCCCTCAAATCTAGTACAGGTAGAATGACTGGCACAGAATATAATACATCTAAGCAGAGTAGTGTGAGTAATGTGGGTTTTAAATCCTGGTGCACTATTAACAATATAGTGTATCAAGGCCATCTATGTTAGAGATTCTAGTTATCCTTCTCTGCCTCATTTCTGCTATGCTATTTTTCTGCCTGTTTGTTTACTTTTCTCCTTCATTCTACTGCCTGCCTCACTCATTGAGGCCTTTCTGCCACTGTTCCTACAATCCTGGTATTTTTTTTCTCTCTCTCTGGAATGTCCTTCAGTATTCTCTGTAGGGTTGGATTGGTGGTCACAAACTCCCCCAGTTTTTCTATGTCATGGAAGCATCTTGTTTCTCCATTAATTTCTAGTGACAGTTTTGCAGCGTACATCAATCTGGGCTGGAGGTTATTTTCTTTCAGGGCTTGGAAGACTTCACTCCAAGCTCTTCTTGATCTGATGGTCTGTGTCAAGAAGTCTACCATGATCTTGATGGGTAATCTGTTTCTTTCTCTAATGGCTTTTAACATTCTGTTTTCATTTTGCATTTCTAGTGTCTTGATTATTATACGTCTGGGTGTAGATCTGTTTTGGTTGTAGGTGGCTGGAGTTCTGTATGCCTCATATATCTGAATATCATTTCCTTTTCCTATGCTTGGGAAGTTTTACTTAATTATTTCCATGAATAGCCTTTGTGATTCACCTGTATGGATTCCTGCTTCTTCATTCACATTTCTTATTCTTAAATTGTAAATTCTCTTGTCATCTTCTAGCCTTTGTATTGTTACTGCCTGTTTCCTTGTTATTTTTTTTCATTTTTTTATTTAAAGAGAAAAAAAAACAGGAAAAAGAAATATCACAGAACTTAAAGAAAAGAAGATAAATAATAAGAAATCACTAGTTGATACATTACATATTGTTCTTTTAGAAATAGTTATTCAAGTTACAGGATTAAAGCACACAAAGTGGACACTAAAGTAGTGAGAGTGCAAATAGATCTGTTCAATAATCCAACAAGAACCTAGAAATATGGTCATCAATCCCACACATCTAAAAGTACATGCATCTATATCTTTTATAGCACTTCCTATTTCCTCTTTTTTTACAATAGCAATTATACATTTGTAAAATTTTATTTAAAGAGAAGAAAAAACCAAAACAAAACAAAACAGAAAAAAGGGTAGCAACAATACAGAATTCTAAAAGAAAGAAAGAAAAAGGAAAATGAGAAAAAGCCCCACTAAGAAATCAGTAATTTATAAACTACATACTGTCATCCTGGATGTAGTTGTTCAAGTTACAAAGCTAATTCCTTGTTATTTTTAAGAGATCTTTCCTTTCATGATCACACATTGCAAACTTGTCTTCAAGTTTTGATAGTCTATCCTTAGTTTCTTTTAAGGAGTTTTGCCAGCTTTCAGTGGAGTTTTTAATTTCCTGGTAATCGCTTTGAATCTGCTTCGTATATTCTATATTTTCTTTACATTCTTTATCGAATGTTTCTCTCCTTTTTTTGTGTTCCTCCCTTCTCTTATCTGTGTCTTCCTGAGAGATGCTTCCTGAGAGCATTTCTTTTATTACTCTACTCATATCTTGCTTTATCTGATTTAATATTTCAATTCTGAGCTCATCTACAAGGCCCCAAAGATATCTCTTAATGTCCATTGAAGCCATGTCTGATGTTTCATGTTTGCCTCCCTTGGTCTCCCTTGTTTTTCCCTCTCTTGGATCAGTGCTCTCAGGGTTCTGGGCTGGGGGCCTCCTCCTGCCTCTCTCTCCTGTCATGGTCCTGGCTTCCTCCACATAGGTTACAGTGCAAGTCCCAGCCCCCTTCCCTGTTGGCCACAGTTCCTCTGAAGCATGCTGGTGAGGGACCTCCACCCTCTCCTGCCTGCTCCTCCCCACCAGGCCAGCCAAACTTGAGGGGCCTTCACCTGGTTAGTGCATGTTAGGTGCAGGGAATCAATTTGGGACAGCTCATTGAGTCCCAGCCAGGGGTGTGGCCCAGTCCAAGCAAATCCCATGAATCTGCTCTGGGAAAGGAACAATCAACTGAAGTCACTGTCACTCCCAGTTCAGTCTCCTCTTGCCTGATTGCAACATGTTGCCCATTTGGGCTCACCCTTCCTGGGTGGGGTCTCATTTCCAGCACTGACCATGGATTAATGAAGGTCCCTTTGCTGGCTCCACTTTCCTTTGGTCTCACCAACCCCTCACTTCAGCACTGCTGTGGTTCCTGTGAGTGGCGGCGGGAACCAATTTGGGTGGCTCTGCCGGCCTGTGTGGACTCAAGCTGGTGGAAATTCAGGCGTGTGCAAATTTGGCTGGTTGCAGAGAAAATTCTGTGTCCCATAATTTTTATCTGTTTCAGTTGTAGTCCCAAAGTGTTTTGACTAGCTTTTTTACATTTTAATTTCTTCCTGTGTCAAGAGGATCCATCTCCCTCTGCCTGGGTCTCTCCAGGGTGTTTTATTCTGGCAATGAATTGTTTCTCCTGGGAGGCTTTGTATTTTGTTGTTCACTGTTTGGCAATCTTGACTTCTTCCACAATTATATAATTTTATAGAGAAAGTCTGAGATAAAAATCCACACATAGCATGACAATGATTACCCAAAGCTTCATGGAGGGTATCAGTTCAACCCATCTGACAATATGGCATACAGATACAAAAGAAAGACAAGGAGAGAAAATTCTGCAGTTGAGGAACTCTGGGATGACCCAATGCTCTCTGGAACAAATGACTGTCTGCAAACTTATGGCTTTTATTGGTATCAGTCAAGGTGGTGTGTGGGAGTCACAGCACAGTATAAGGAAAAGAAACATTGAAGGTATCAGCTGTAATGTGAAACAGAACAATATTGTACCAAGTATGAAGGCTTCCAATTAGCAATATAAAGGTAGTTTGATGTATGCAAGACTGGCACATTTATTGCCAGGAAGGTATAATTCTTTTTGAGTCCCATGGCCTTGGCTGAGATGTTATCTTATGTCTTAGCCCTGGAATCTCACAGGCTCTTGCTTAAGCCTCCACCCCAGCCATCAACATGGAGGCTATTATCTTGTTTCTCCATTAATTTCTAGTGACAGTTTTGCAGGGTACATCAATCTGGGCTGGAGGTTTTTTCTTTCAGGGCTTGGAGTACTTTGCTCCAAGCTCTTCTTGATCTGATGATGGTCTGTGTCAAGCCTGCCATGAACTTGATGGGCTTTCCTTTATAGGCAATCTGTTTCTTTTCTCTGACAGCTTTTAATATTCTGTTTTTATATTGAATTTCTGGTATCTTGATTATTGTATGTCTGGGTGTAGCTCTGTTTTGGTTGTAGGTGGCTGGAGTTGTGTATGCCTCAAACAACTGAATGACATTTTCTTTTCCCATGCTTGGGAGGTTTTCCTTAATTATTTCCATGAATAGCCTTTGTAATTCACCTGTATGTATTCCTGCTTCTTTGTTCATGTTTCTTATTCTTAAATTGTAGATTCTCTTGTCATCTTCTAGCTTTTGTATTGTTACTGCCTTTTTCCTTGTTATTTTTAAGAGATCTTTCCTTTTATGATCACACATTGCAAACTTATCTTCAAGGTTTGATAGTCTATCCTTAGTTTCTTTAAGGAGTTTTGCCAGCTTTCAGTGGACTTTTTAATTTCCTGGTAGTCTCTTTGATTCTGCTTCATGTATTCTATATTTTCTTTATATTCTTTATTGAATGTTTCTCTCCTTTTTTTGTGTTCCTCCCTTCTTCCATGTGTCTTCTTGACAGGTGGTTAGCATTTCTTTTATTAATCTACTTACATCTTGCTTTACCTGATTTAATATTTCAGTTTTGAGCTTGTCTACAAGGTCCCCAAGACATCTCTTAATGTCCATTGAAGCCGTGTCTGATGTTGCATGTTTGCCGCCCTCAGTGTTTTTTTTATTTCCCTCTCCTGGATCAATGTTCTCAGGGTTTTGAGCTGGGGGCTTTTTCTTGTTTCTCTTTCTTGTCATGTATTCGGTTTCTTCCATACAGGTGTATAGTGGAGGTTCAGCCCCTTTCCTTGTTGGTTATGGTTCTTCTGAAGCACGCTGGTGAGGGATTTCTGCCCTCTCCTGTTTGCTCTTGTCACTGAGGTGTAAGCAGTGGCTGCGTATGCTGGCCCTTCCCCAACTGGCAGTCAACCTTCAGGGGCCTTCACCAGGTTAGTGTGTGCTAGGCGTAGGGAATCAGTTTGGGACAGCTAATTGGGTCCTGGCCAGAGGCGTGACCCAGGCCAAGCAAATCCCATGAATCTGCTCTGGGGAGGGAGCAACCAACTGGAGTCACTGTTGTGCCCAGTTCAGGCTCATCCTGCCAGATTCCAACATGTTGCCCATTTGATTGCTCCCTTCCCATGTTGGGGTTTTATTCCAAGCACTAACTGCAAGTTAATGGAGGTCCCTTCACTGGGTCCATTCTTCATTGGGCTCACCAACCACAGGAGACTGCAGCTCCTGCGAGTTGTGGCAGGAGCTAGTTTGGGCAGCTCTGTGGGTTGCTGTGGGTCAAAGTGCAGGCAAGTTCTGGTGGCTCGGCTGGTTGTAACAAAAGTGAATGGTAGCCCTAAGACTGCATGTTTGACCAGCTTTTTTCCTTTTAGTTTCTTCCTGTGTCGAGAGGATCCATCTCCTTCTGTCTGGGTCTCTCCAGGATGTTTTATTCTGGCATATGAATTGTTTCTCCTGGGAGACTCTGTATTTTGCTGCTCTCTGATCAGCCATCTTTAGTTCCTCCCAGAGATCTCTTGTAATAAGAATAAGAAGGAATAAAACCTTTACATCTGTGAAAGTGAAGACAGTTTTTAAAACAAGACCTAAGCTGATGGGTTTTTTTTTTTGACTGGAATATAAATCTAGACCAAGTTTTTAAATATGGCCCAGAGATACATGAAGACCAGTTTCACTCTGGAAGGGGCTCATGGAGGAAAAACTTGCCATTTTGGAGACTTGGTCCTGAAATTCAGCAGTAACATAAAAGAGAATTCCTTGAATGAAACAATGTTGCAAAATGTGTTATTTCTCAAGGACAGGGAAGTGGAGAAGAGACAGAAGAGTGGCTCCAAGTATGGTCCAAGAAATCAATCCTAATCATCTCTGGTGCAGAAAGACAATTCAGATCAGGTATTTTCCAAGGGTGGATCTCTAGTTCTTAGCAAAACATTCCTTTAGAAACAAAAGCCATGGCTGACTTCAATTGCATTGCCAAACAGAAAGTTAAACTTATAAATGAACCTGAATGGGTACTTTTTAAACTTTTGAAAGAATGTAAGGCTAAATAAAAGTATTCCAATTATATTGTTTAGGGTATACTTTTTAATAAATGATTCTATATCAAAAGTTCTAAGATTCCAGCCTCCAAAAGATATCTATCAGTTATAGGGGCAGGTAATAGTACAAAAGAAATGCCCTAGAAGTCTCTGAGATGTTTTGGATTCCCTATCTGAACTCCTGATAACTTCTCTCAATAGCAGTTCTTGCAAGACTATTTAAACTCACTCCAAAAATGTATACCCCTGGATATCTGTAATATACTTAAGAAACTCATAGATTAAAGTCTGTACTCATCATCTCTCATTAGAAGTCAATGTCTAAATCATGGGTAAGGTTACATCTCTCTAATCTAGTATATAAGGTTGAGTAAGTCTCCTAAATATCTTAGTGTACTTACCAGGATCATCTGAAAACTCTCCTAGATCTTGCCTGATCTGTTTCAGGTCACTGAGAGAAAATGGACACATGAATGCAAGTTCTTTTATATTCCCCATTTACTTTCTATAAGGGATACTGCCCTTGAGGATCTTGAACTAAATTAACTAAATACAGATGCAAGCCCATGGAGGCTTTAATTATGGCTGCCCTAGAAGCTCCATTCTCAGGACCTGAAGGACAAATAGGGTGAGCCAGTGGAGACTGTGGGCTAGGAAAAGAACCAAGAAGTCAGCCTGCCCTTCCTGTAAACCAGCTGGCAAACAGGCTGGGAGACAAGAAGATACACACCCAACTGCCAAACCCTCCTGTGTAGGCAACCAACTGATTCAGAGGAACACACACTGGGAAGATTGCAACTGAAGTCCAAAAACAACTTAATGCTTGTATTGGTTGACTGACTTTTCAGGCCTGAGGCATCTGTTTAGAGGATAACTATATGCATTATAGAAACTATAGGGGATTTCCTACTGTTGTGTTTTTGAAATTCTATATTTTTAACTGTTTTGTTTTATTTCATTTTTTGTTTTGTTTTATTTCCTTAAAAAAAAAAAGACAAGTGGGGGAAGCCTCAGACTCAGTAAAGGAGGGCAAGGCTTTGATTAAGGTTGTCTGGGAAGCCTTGGGCTCAGTTTCCAAAAGTCTCAGAAGAATAGGCTCAGGTTTAGTGGTAGTGGATGCCTTAGAGGCCAGAGGTGTCTGGTTTTCCTGAGGCTCATGCTTGAACACCAGGATAATTTCTTTAGTGCAAAGAAAATCTGAACATAAGGTAATTTTGACCATTTTCCTCTTTCTTACAGTAAAATTCTAGTGAAATGACATCATGATCAATTGAATTTCTTGGTGCTAGTAGGTAAATGGTTCATGGTTGAACCTCCACCTGTGACCAATAACTGAGTTAGAAGTTGGAGGTTTCTCAGCCTGCAGAGGATATCAGCTCTAGAGATAGGTAACATATGGCTTAGAGAAAAATCCCACCCTGGGCCCTTGGGTGAAATCTCTAAGACATCCCTATTATCTATCTAATCACCTAGACAACTTCTTTTAACAGCAAGATAAGGCTATATTTTAAAAATTTAAAAAAACGTATACCTCTGAAGCTCACAGTTTAAATTTATATCCATCACCTAGCAATCACAACTTACATGTTAAAAAACACACATTTATTAGTCTTTTATGTGCATGTACAAGAAAAAAAGGCTGACTAAAATCTCTCTCTCTTTTTAAACCCTTAATTAGTATATGCAAGGCACAAGTATAAATTTTTCCCTCTGACAGCTGCATTCTTCCATAAAAGGCAAACATTTGTTTCAAGCTGGCAATTTAATGCCAGGTGGTTTTAAGTTAATGCCCAGCAAGTTGGAGAAAACTTAGGGAGAGTTTTTAATTTAATAACAGAAAGAAAAGTACAATAGATAAGTGGAGATTTTTCTGCTGGCTACCCAGTCAGGAGTCAGTTTTCATAGAAACCTGTAGGTGTCTGCCAGCAAGTAGCTCTGCTCATAATGTTTCAGTTGCTGTCAGTTTCTACTGGTCCACACAACCAGAGATCTGACTCCAGAAAGGAATTCGGCTACTGTACATTGACCATTGGCTTCAGTGGGTATTTGCCAAGAGGCTCTGGGGAAATCTGTCTTCTGCTTTTAGAGTGGTAGCTGCTTGAAGAGCAGCTAACTAGATGGCGGAGTAACCATTGTTTGTCAGAGTTCTATAAAGAACAGGTGAAAGACTGAGCAAACTTCATTACATAGCACTTTATAAGTTTACAGTAAAAGTTTCAAGGTCTAAAACTTATTAGCAAAGTATTTTTCTATACACATAAATGATAATTAGACCTAGCAGGAGAGAAAGAAGGTTGGAGAGCCTCCTAAATGTGTTTAGGTCCCTTAGGTGTGGTGCTTTGGAAATAGTGCTTTCTGGTTTCACCCAGAAGTCAGTTCTTTCCACAGGGTCTCAGGTTGTCTTCCAAGGAAGATTGGTTCCTAGAACACTAACCCAGTACATGGCTTTTATTTGTGTTCTTCTGGATGGGCAAAATTGTGATGTCACATCTGAACTACAGATGAAATATGTATTCCTCATCTAAAATGACTTCCCTCTCTTTAGCATTAGCAAACACTCATATTCTATGGGGTTAATTTAAAGGTTCTTAGTTGTTTGGCAGGAGCTGAGGCAATTTCGAGTCCCCTTCTCTTAACCTTACATGCCTCTAAAATGTAAAGTATAAACCGGCAGGAAAAAGTCACAAACGAGATCAGAGAAAGGAAGTCTTTTCACAGAGAGAGGAAGTGTGTTCACAGTGAGTTATTGAAACAAACTTGCCCATGAATCATCATTCTCACTTGGAAAGGCGAGAATGGGGAATCTCAAGAGTTAAGATTGCCTCTTCACCAGTGAAGAGCAGACCATAACAGAAACTGAGGCAGATCAGGCTTGACACTTCCTCTAGAGTGTAGAGAGAATTAGGGTCAATCTGCCCCAGTAAAACCCATCCTCCAAGTCCTAAGAATGGCCACTGACCTAGTATCTTTTTTTTTTTTAATTTTAAAGGAATAAAATCAAAGTAAAACAGAATAAAGCCAATCAAAACAAAACAATGAAAGCGATACAGAACTTCAAAACAAGATAATAGGAAATCTACAGTGGCGACCATAATATACCTTGTTTTCTTAAAAGTAGCTGCCCATACCTTTGGACATAATAAAAGCAAACAAAACAAAACCATGAAAATGATACAGGACTTCAAAGCAAGATAATAGGAAATTAACAATGGCTATCATAATGCCTCTGGTTATCTTCAAAATAGCTGTCCATCTAAGCATATAAAATTGACCAAACAATACAAGAACTAAATTGTTTCTTTGCTTCAGTTGTTATTGTTTCAGAAATTTCAGGGCTGTGATTTCTAATTTCTACTATGTCTGTGTCTCTTGAACCTGTTCTGTGTGGGCTGGAGGTCTGAGATTGTACTTTGCTCCTTCATCTTGACATTTTCCAGTGTTTCTCTCAATCAGACCATTGCTGAATACCAGGAGTTTCCTGCACTGGCTGTGTGTCCCTCAGTGTAGGTGATTGGACTAGGCACCAGTGTTCCTAAAGTGGTAGAAAGGCACAGAGCAGTGGTTCACTGATACCCCTCCAATGGTAGCAGGGTCTCAGGTTATGTTTCCCTAGTTCTACTGTCTAAGATAACAAACCACAGCAGTCAAACAAGTCAAACAGGTAGAACAAGAAACACTAATCAATTTAGCAACTAAGTCCAAAATATAGCATATACAAAACAGGAATAAAAGGCCCCATCAAAGAAACATCATTGCCAGGCATAGTGGCACACACCTGTAATCCCAGCACTCTGGAGGCTGAAGTAGGAGTATTGCCATGAGTTTGAGGCCAGCCTGGGCTACATAGTGGGTGTAAGGACTGCCTGAACTACATGGTGAGACCCTTTCTCAAAAAAACCAAAACCAAAAAACAAACCCAAAACAAAAGACATCATAATCTTTCCTGGTCCTCAATTTAAATGTATCATTATTTTAACAAAAGACAATGCATAAAAGAGACAAGACCTAAGCAACTGACAAAGCCAAGACATAAAATTCAAGGATGACAATTTTAATTACCAAAGCAAGTCACAATCCAGAATCCATTTGAAATATTTTAGGGGTACCACGAAACACAAGCAAACTCTTGCTTCCTTCCAAGTATCCTGGTGGGACCTGGAAGACGATATAGGGGAATTACTAGATATCAGATACACTAAGTTTGTGTCCCCTAAAGTCAAAAGATGAATTCTAAGGATCAATGGAGGTTAAGAGTAGGAAAATTTATTGAGCAAAATGAATGGGAAATAAGGAAATGAGGTATATGGAATGGGAAAATAGAAATATCTCTTGAGAGACAAGAGGGTCCTGAACAGGTTGCTTGACTTTTTTTTTTTTATTATAACCACCCTGTGGTTGTGAAATGGAATGTTACAGTTGTTTTTATTTGCAGTTCCTTGATGACTATTAATGTTGAATACCTTTTTATGTGCTTATTGGCCATTTATATATCTTCTTTGGAGAAGCATCTACTTAGATGCTTTGCCTATTTTTTCAGTCATTTCTATCTTATGATTGAGTTGTAAAAGTCCTTTACATATTGTAAGTGGAAGTACTTTATCAAAAACATGATTTGCAGCCAGGCATAGTGGTGCATGTTTGTAGTCCAAGCTCTCAGGCAGCTGAGGTAGGAGGATCACCATGAGTGAGAGCATGTCTCACAAAACAAAACAAAAAAGAATCGTGTTGTAGTCAGGGCTTAGAAGGGAAAATATTTAATACAGGACACAATGTATGGTATTATTTTATAATACTCACCCAAAGAGTCAAATGCAAAAGACTGAGGGAAATCTGTCCTCATACTAGAGACCCAAAGAATCCAGCTGAGGGCCTGGATCCCATGGCAATGTCCTGCACGAGTCCAGCTGAAGATGTAGAGCCCATGGCAATGTATTCCATTAGTCCAGCTGGAGGCCTAGAGCTCACGACAATGTCTCATGCAAATCAGTATCAAAGATCTGCACTGGGAAGTCTCAAAAATCAGTGGTGGAAGCTAGAAAGTCTGTACCAGTGGGATGAAAGATCTATGCCAACAGGCTAAGCTGAGGAATTGGCACTGGAGTGAGCACAGGGACCAGCTCCCCCTAAAAGAATTGCAACCATGCTCAGCAACAATGAGGACTTGAGATCTCCTGACAATGAGAACAACTGAGTTCACATCAGGAAAACTAGAATGACAGTTTTGTCTTGGAGAATCAACAGAATACCGTCTTGCCTTCAGTTCTCATTTATGCTGTTGACAATAGTCAGGTGGGCCTTCTATACCCAGAATGACACTAATTCTGTTCAGCTGGGTATTACAAGTTGACCATCAGTTAATCCACTACAATTTGCACGTATTTTCTCTTGTGGGTAGTATTATTACTTTTTTGATGGTATTCTTTGTAGCACAAAAGTTTTAACTTTAATGAAGCCCAATTTATCTACATTTTCTCTTCTTCTGGGGTCAGATTTAAGAACTAACTGCCTGATCTAAAGTTATGAAAATTTATTCCTATGTTTTGTTTAGACATGTTACCTATTTTAAAGTAATTTTGACATGTGGTAAGGGACTATTTCATTCTTGCACAGGTACATATCCATTTGTTCTAGCACAATATGTTGAAAAGACTGTCCTTCTCCCATTGAGTAGTTTTAGCATCCTTGTCAAAAATCAGTAGGCAACAAATCTTAGGTTCTGTGTCTGGACTATCAGTGCTAGTCCTTTAAATTATACACCAATCAAGTTATGCAGTATTTTTCTCAGTATAGATTTGTGACAGATTTTGAAATTGGGAAGGATGAGTAACCTAAATTTGTACTTCTTTTTCAAGATCACTTTGCCTATTCTGGGTCCCTTGTACTTTCTCATGAATTCTAGTATCAGTTTGTTAATTTCTGCAAAAATATCAGCTGGAAGTATGTTCAAAATATGTACACTAGGGTGTACTGATATTTTGACAAAATTGTCTTCTGTTTTCTTTTTGAGACAGAGTCTCACTATGTAGTTTAGCCTTTGAACTATGTAGTCTCACTATGTAGTTTGGCCTTTGAACTATGTAGCCCAGGCTGGCCTGAAACTCCTGCCTCCCAAGTGCTGTGATTATAGGCATGCACTACCACATTTGGCTACAATATTGTCTTCTGATCCATGAAACATGAACAACCAAATTGCCAATGTGACCTGAACTCATAGTATGAATAAGTATTATCTAGTTTACTAGATCATAAAGTTGGTGTGTGTAGTATTGCAACTCAACATGCAAGTCTGATTTATGTGACTTATGAGAATGGTCTCAAGTTGCTGCCATTTCCCTATAAATGTCACAAGTTTACTCATCTGTATAGCTGAATAGTACTCCATTGTATAAAAACACCACATCCTTTTTTTTAATCCACTCCTTGGTTGATGGACATTTGGGTTGTTTCCAAGATTTAGTTATTACAAATTGTGCTGCTATAAAAATGGGTGTGCACGGATCACTATGGTATGTTTTTAAATTTTCTTGGAGCTAAAACCCCAGCCCTTGTTTTTTTAAAATGCATTTTATTTCAAGGAGAAAAAAGAAAAAAACTAAAACTAAATTTCAAAACACATCGATCAGACGGCAACAATGGTACATACATTGCACATTGTCATCCTCAAATCATTCACCCAGAGGACAAGACATCTGCATTCAATTGTCTGAAGGCCAGCACAAATCTTCAGTGAACTCAAGAGAAATCAGTAGTATAACTATCTTTAATACACACACACGTACATATGTTCTTTCAATTTCTCAACTAGTGAGGCAATATAATGTTTACACATGTGTGTCTTGTTTATTTCACTGAGTATGGTCTGTGTCACTAGTCCCATCTGACCATAGCCAGGATTCCACTGTGTTGCTGGCTTTCCCATTGGTCTCTGGTTCCTGAGTCCCATCAACGGAGGGAGTAGGAGACCGTCTCGAACACTTTCCTGCCAGTCTCCACAGCTCTGGGTCAATTGGAGATAATTCTTTGGCTCAGCAACATGGATTTTGATTGGCCTGGCTAAAAAAGTAAGCATAATTTTACTCCTTTCTCTCTGGAAAGTTGATTGTTAAACATTTACCATCACACCACACCTAGACTGTCAGTTAGTGATATATTACTACTAACTCTCTATAACTCAATTGTGAAATGACAAAGATAGCACTGCTTCTAAAAATGTTTTGAATACAGACATTCCTCATTTAATGATCAAGTTAGGTTCCTGTGGCTAAGTTGTTAAATGAAATTGGTCACAAAGTGAGGAATTGTATATGCTGTGTAAAATATTCAGAATAAGGAAATGGTCAAGGAAGCTCCAACTTGATGACTTTGCTTTTATTTGAATAACTTTTACATGTATTACAGAATACTGTAATGTATTACAGAATATAAAACTGCAATGCTGTACTTAGTTATTTTTTCATTGCTGAACAAAATACCTGACTCTTAAAGTTAAGGAAGGAAAGGTATATTCAGTCCACAGTTGGTAGATGTTTCAGTCCATAACGGTTGGTCCCAGAGAAAGATGATGTTGCAGAGGACAGTAGTTCATGGTGGGCAAAAGCAAACAAAATCAGCAACCAAACCTTAAAGGCATCTTTCCCTTTTATACTCTATCTAGGGTGCTGGGATTAGGGCAATGCCTAACCAGTCAGTGAACTGATCTTATGCCCTTAATCCCAGCATCACATGCCCTAGATTCAGCCACCTTTGAAAAGAACAGCCACTCCACAACTGCATGAAGCTTTGGGGAACATCTAGTCACAAACCATAATGAGTATTGTATAGTATAATAAGCAAAAATTACAGTACTGTATAAATGAGGTACACAATACCAAAAAAATAAAAATAAAAAAGACTTTGAGACTCTATAAACAAGATGCATGTCACTGTACAAAAAAGACAAACCATATGTCTGAGTGGTGATTTGTAAATTCAAACAGTGCACCTCAGCAATATATCTGAAAGTCATTAAACAAGTAGGTGGTTAAATGAGGAATGTCAGTATAAAGCAAGCCATTTAAGTAAACAGGAGAATACTAGGTACAGTGTGAGCAATATAAAATTTTTCCTTATTTATTATTATCACCATCTTTATCATGTTATTTTTGTTGTTATGTATTATAATTATAATCACTATCCTATTAGTTTGTTTGAACTATGTGTCCTTAACTTGGCTCATATAAGATTTGTAGCTTTGGAGGATAGTGTTGGAGGCTAGAAATACCAGGGTTCAAGGTGTTGAGGACATGTCAGGTTACATCCTGTGACTGACTATAGTACTGGTGGGCCAGTGGACAGCTGTTTTCTCAACCTCCCAGAGAATGAAGAAGAGGGAAGTTAGAGGCAAAGAGGAGGACTGATGGATAAGAACCAAGACAACAAATTTCCAGTATGTACTAACTCACCTGGCTCAGAGTCATTTTCCTTTCTTGGGTTTTAATTCTAATGCTATAAAAGAGTAAGAATTGGGTAGTTGACCTTGAAGTTTTCTTCTTTCTTGAAGTAACAAAGTGGCCATGAACAGTATTATTAATGAATCTCTCAGGCTTGGCCCATGATAAGTGCTTGGAAAGTGTCTATTATCATCGTTATTTGGAACATGGAGGCAATGACCACTCTCACATAGGAGTGCTGGGAGCTCCCCACTAGGAAATACAAGTAAATTGTAAAATTCTGTAAGGATGCCCCAAGGGACAGATAAAGTACTCTTGATCATTAGTATCATCACTGTTGCCTGATATTCCCTTCAGCTTTCCTCTGTAGACATGAGCTCAGAAAACTTTCTGATGTATTTATCTTACCCAATGAACTAATTCCCACAGGGCTTCTTCCAGAGGCATTCTGGGCTTGGGGCCAATTAGGGAGTCTCAGGTTTTAGGATGGCAGCAGACTGCAGTTTCTCCTTCTTCACCAGTTCATTGTCTTCTCCTTGATGACTGTGGGCTGATTTTGTTCATATTTGGCCCCTACAGTCTACATTTTTTCTCCTGCCAACGCTTGGACTGGCCCTATCCCCACTGGTGATCATGACCAGTTCTCAGGCCAGTAGGAAGGATTTCTGTAGAGTTCTAGTATGCCCATTAGTTTAGACTTAGGTACTTAAGCACATTCTAGTGCAGATTCAGCCCAAGAGGCAAGAGACCAGGTTTAGGTGTTGACTCTACCATTGTCCATCTGCAAACCTTCAACCAAATCCCTCACATCTTTCTGCTTTCAGTTTATTTATCTGGGAAATGGGTGAGTAGGACCATAATTGGCAGTTTTAAAGTAATTTTGTCATTTAAAAAAATTAGCATGACCCAAGTTTCACCTTATCTCTGATCCTAGATTGATTTTCTCAGGCAAGTTATTGTACCTCTCTGGGCCTCCATTTCCTTTATCCAAAAAAGAAATTAATCCAAATCTGGACTATCTCTTCACAGTTGAAATGAGAGTCAATGACATATGTGAGCAGAGTTAGGGCCAGTGGAGTGACATAAATTCTAAACAGTCATTCCTGAAATGAGCCTAGGACGGGGGCAGTTCTGATTTGTATGTCTACCAATTTCTGTAGTGTTATACTCACCATGGCCAATGTCAAAGTGGCAACATGATGCCACTAAACTGGGCTTGAGAGTATACAGTGGCATATCATCCTATATGCAGACAAGTAGACATGAACAGTCTGTGAAACACAGACAGCAGTAAAATGTGGTCAGATAGGATGTGAAATGTTTTTGTCACTTATAATTTTTGGTATTAATGTAACTTACTTAGAGTTAGTTATATAACTTAAGTTCTGAAAATGGCTGTGTTTAATAACCAGGCTATAATAGTTCTTAAACATAAACAACTTGTTCTGGTGGTCTGTAGCTGATTAGGAAGAACCTTGGGGTCCAATCTTCTCTTTCTCCTTTGGGGAAACAAAAGGCCAGACAGAAGACAGGCTGGCCACTTATGTCAAGAAAAGTTGGAAGGGTTTATGTAGAGCTTTTGCCTCATTTAACTTTCCTAGCAATTGTAGAAATTATGGGGGTTACTGTTGGTATTTTACTGAGGAGACAATTGAGGAGTAACAGCACATTTAAGAGAGCAAGCCCTGGAACATGATAGCTCTGAATTCAAATTCTGGTTCTCCACCTATATGATGTGAGCATCTGGGCAAGTTTCTTACTCCACCGGCCCCCTATATCCTTATATGTGGCGGGGGTGACACTGCTTACTTCCAGATGCTGTTTGTCAAAGTTGGGCTGAGGATCTGCTATACAGTAAGTGTGCAATGATTAACTCTTAGCTGTTTTCAGAGAAGCCTGGTAACTTGTCTAAGGTATTGTGTTCATGATGCTTGGGTTTATTTGTTAACTTGATCAGCTTGGGAGTTGCCTGGGGGATTAGTAAATACTATGAGTGTGTCTGCTAGTTCATGGAGGTATGACCTTAGTGTCTCTAACTGGTCCCTTACTTTTGTTTTTGTTGTCTTGCTTTGTTTCTTAGCTGCTATAAACAAAGCATATTTTCTCTCCCATGTCCTTCTTCCATGAGGTTCCTGCCTTGGAGCATGGACTGAATCCTCTAAAACTGTGAGGCAAATAAATCTCTTCTCCTTTAAGTTCAGGTGTCAGGTATTTCAGTCATCAATGGGAAATCTGAGCAACACTGACTAAGAGGTACTGGTGGAGAATGGAGGACTTTGATTTGCAAGAGGTAGTTCAAGAAGTAATAAAAGTGTGATTCAAACATTGTCTAATTAAAAAGTCAGAGCTCAGGATAAAAGAGTAAAAGAGGAATCAGAACAAAGACTTAAGTTCTTGACACCTGTATCAGGTAGCCAGGTCCTACTCCATCTCAGCTGAGGTGATTATATCACCGAAGAAGGCTGGAAAGGTAAGTAGGTCACTAACTCCACCTAGGGACTGTTTCCTCCTGCTGTGTCAGGTGCCTCTTCCTCATAGGGTTTTTGTTTATAGCATTCAGAGAATTCCATCTTGGCATCACCCCTGTGGATAGGAACAATCCTATTCCAGTTCTTCTGAGAAGGGTAGGTGAGGAGGCAGGACCACAAAAAGCAGCTTGTCCTGCTGGGAGAGGCCTGGGATGCTGAGCTTCTCTGTATCTGCACCCCAGGACCTGATGGTCAAGGTCTTCAGCAGCCAGGGCTGATCTGCTAGGTTCTATGAAGAGAAGGTGGGGGCTCAGTCCACAGCCTCTCAGAAATTGTGGCCTTTTGTGGAGCCTGGGCAATGTAGAACCACGACTCCCTGGAGGATTTCCTGTTTAGACTAATTCTCTGAAGATCAAGGGAGAGTCTCTCTGTGATATATTTTTGTAAATTCATAAAAGGTGAGATTGTCACAGACTTGGGGCAGTGGGTGGGATCATAGACATCTTGGGCTAGAAAAGAGAGATGCAGGCTACTATTCTCAGGTCTTCTTAGCCCCTTCTTTCATTCCTTAATGTTCTTTCCTTATCACCTCATACTGGACTTCAATTCCTTGTTCCCCTTTCCTTCTTTTATTCATGTAATAATTTTTTATGAGTAATTCTTCCATATCAAGCCATAGTCTAGGCACTAAAGGTAAGGAAATGAACAAAATCCTGAACTCAAGGATCTACAAGTGAGTATGAGAGACATATATCAATGAATGCACAGTGACATTCCATATCGTGGAAGGAGTTTGCATGAATCTAGAATTCACCTCTGTATTCTCTATGAGCTCTGGGCATTGTAAAAAAACAGATGGTTGACCTAGCAGAATCTTAGAAGACTGTTTGACTAAATGGTGTCTTCTAGCTCCTGGAAATCAAGTCTGATTCAGAGAAAGACTCTTACAAAAATTTACTAAGCTCCAGAATGGTAATAATTTACCAACTGTTTATTGATCTGCCTTTCAGTACAACCTTTTATCTTCCGAAATTTAAGTACATGTGCAGAAAGAGGAAACCTTATTATAAGAAATAGTTTGTATCTGTCACTTCACCTTTTGTCCTAGGAGGGTCCTAGTCCCATCTTGCATGATCTTACCTCCTCCTGTAAATTTCACATAGGTATCCTATGGTAAACCTCAGTAGACCCAAAAGTAGCTGGAGGAAATTTGAAAACTTCATCTCCCTACTAAGAACTTGTTTCCTGGAAGTAGAAAGTAAGGATTAAGAGTGGTCTCTGATGTCAGATGCTTCAGTTAAAATCCCAAATCATGTAATCAGAAACAAACCTCAGTATTTTCACCTGGAATATACAGGTAAGAATTTTTCTTTCAAAGAGTTGTGAGGTCAAGATAAGGTTAGTGTAAAGTGCCTGGCATATATAAATTGATGTATCCATCTCAGATAATTCATCTCAATTATTTGGGAATTAACAGGAGAGACTGAATATTTTTCCAATTTATTAGGTCTCAAAATTTGTATCAAGCCTCTCTAGGATTCTTAACATTGTAACTTGCTAATAAGCAAGAAATAGAAGATGTGTCTAATCTGGGTTTAGGAGTGGGAGGCGGTGGGCCATTCAGGGAACATTTCCTGAATGAGCTGAATCCTAATGTGGGAATAGAGTTGGACAGGCCACACAGTATTTGTGAGCAACAGTACTTGGGTTACCAGTGGTGTTATCCCTCTATGCCAAGGATGTAGGGAAGGGTTTGAAGGTGTGAGAGCAGTAGAGATATACAGGATACTGAGAGTACTTGTATGGAGATTTATGCCTGTGTGGGGAGAGATAAGACACAAGGAGATAACTGGGTGCTGGGGCTGAAAAATTCTTCAGGGAGCAGATCATATGAGAAGGATTCTATGTATCTAGCTAAAGTAATGGGGTCTTGAAAGCCCTTGATGGTTTTAGGTAAGAAACAGACAGGACCAGTCTTGTATTTTGGAACTATTACTTGCAGTCATTCATATGGGGAATGTATTGGAGGAGAGTTCAAAGGCAGAGAAAAAATGGTTGAGCCAGTGCAGGAATGCAGGCAAGCAATGATGGGTTTCTGACCCAGGAGAAGGGAGGGATGACTCTGAGGGATATGAGGTGGTAAGTTAGCCAAAGGAAGAGCTGATGCTAGGCAACAGTAAAGACGGGGATGGCTTGAAGTCTTTTTTCAAAAACTTCAAGAAGTTTCCACAACGGAAACTTCTGCACAACTTTACTACAATGCTTTTATCCATTATACTGTGGATTATTGGGTAGTATCCTATTGTGGATCATTTTGATGACTGTTTTGAATATTTATGTTACAAATCTTTTACACATGTATATATTGGAAACATAGCTAACCATGGAATTGCCGGGTAATACATCATGCATATGCTATATGTATAAGAAAGTTCCAGTTGCTTTTGCCAACAGTAGGTGTTTTTCATTGTAGCCATTCAAGCTGGTGTTTATTCAGGGTTACACTGTGGTCTTTTAATGTTTGCTCATTATTCTACCAGCTAGTCTGTTTTCTTTTGATTTGTTGCATTTCTTCTTTATTTCTTTACTAAGAATATAAATTTTTGAGTGCATTTTAGTACATTGATTTATCAAATGTCTTTATTATTAGTACTTTTCATGTTCTGTTAAAGAACTCTTTGCTTATTCTAGAAGGATAAAGGTATCTGTCTGTATTTGAGCCTAGAAATGTGACTGTTTTACATTTACCACTTAAACCTGTGGTACATCTAGAACTGATTTTTTCTTTTTGGTACTGGGAATCAAAGTCATGACCTTGTGCTTGCCAGGCAAGCAGGCACTATGCTGCTGAGCTATATCCCCAGCCCTTTATAATTGATTTTTGTGTGCAGTATATGAGGTAGGAGTAAACTAGGTTTTTTTGTACAATAAAAACAATAGTACAAAATTTCAAAATAAGATTGTAGGAGAGTAACAATGGTTAATACATTTCTATTGTTATCTTCAAAGCAGTTAATATTACAAGATATTGGCATGAAAAATTGATCAAACAATATAGGCACAAGCCATTCATTTCAATGAACTAATAGAAGTTAGTAGTAATACTATGTTAACTATTTTGTGTATATATACATATATATTTATTCATTTTTCCTTTTCCCTTCCTTTCTCTTTTCCCCATCCTAATTTCTCTTTCCTTTTGAGCAGTTTTTTTTTCCCATTTCACAATATCTATTGTAAATTTTGAATTTTACATACTTTTTCAGCTTCTTACACTAGGGACACAATAGGATGCTTTACCCATGCAAGTTTGGTTTATTTCACTTATGAATAAAGGTCTTAAATTGCATCTATTTCCCCTCCAAATCTCAAGTTTACCCACCTTTACAACTGAATAGTACTCCACTGTATAAAAATACTACATCTTTTACCATTACTTGGTTGATGGCCATTTGGGTTATTTCCAAGGTTTAGCTATTATAAACTGTGCTGCTATAAACATGGGTGCACATTTATCATTATGGTATGTGATAGATCTGGTCAGCAGCGATCAGACTTCCCACCATTGTAAAAGCCCGAACATAGGGACAAAATGTCCATTGCCATGTCATAAGAGCCTAACTGCAAGAACAAGGAAATACCCCTGTAACAGGAAGTCCCGCTGCCAACCTCCTCCAGAGAAAGATACGTTACATAGAAAGTACAAGAGCCACCCACAGCTCTCAGCCCATGACGGAAACAATTCCTACCCCGCCCTTTATCTGTTGGTAAAAAGCCTGCTCAGCCCCGCGCTTGGGTGCCTTGCCCATGTCCACTGGGCAAAGCGCCACTTCTGCTTCCTTTGATTAAAACCCCTCGTGTCGACCTTACAGTGTGTGTTTTGGTTCTTGGTGTGGGGTTTGGCTGCTTTATCAGTATGTTTTTAATTTTTCTGAGAAGATACCCAGAAGAGGGATAGCTGTGTGGAATGGGATCTCTAATCCTAATTTTTTGAGGAGTTTCCACACTGATTTCCACAGTGGTTGTACCACTCTACACTCTCACCAACAGTGGAGAAAGGTTCCTTTTCCCCCACAACCCCTCCGGCATTTGTTATTGCTTGATTACTTGATAAAGCAATTCTTTTGGGGTAAGGTGGAATCTCAGTGTTGTTTTAACTTGCATCTCTCAAATGACTAGTGATGGTGAACATTTCTTCATGTATTTATTTGCCATTTGCATTTCTTCATCTGAGAAATGCATGTTCATTTCAGATGCCCAGTTTTGGAGTGGGTCTTTGCATTTGGGGGCCTTGATGTTTTTCAATTCTTTATATGTTCTGAATTAAGTCCTGTGTCTGAGGGACAGCTGGCTAAAATTCTTTCCCATTCTGTGGGTTTTCTTTTCACTCTGTTGGTGATTTCATTTGAAGTACAAAAACTTTTTAATAAAATGAGGTTCCAATTGTTGATTCTTTGAAGGACTTTCTATGTAGTTTGTGCCTTGTTCACAAACTCTTTGCTTACCCCTATGTCTTCAAAATTTCTACCTACCTTGTCTTCCAGTAGATTTAGTGTTTCTATTCTAATATTTAAATCTTTGATCCATTTTGATCCATTTGATTCATTTAGTTTGGTGCATGGTGATAGACATGTGTCTAGTTTCATTCTTTAGCATGTGGAAAGCCAGTTTTTCCAGCACCATTTGTTAAAGAGGCTATCTTCCCTTCCAGTCAACATGTTTAGCCCCTTTGTCAAAGATAAGGTGGATGAGTGTATTTGTAATTGTATCCACATCTTCTAATATGTTCCATTGATTTCCAAGTCTGTGTTTTTGGCCAGTACCATGCTGATTTATCACTGTAACTTTGTAGTATAATTTCAAGTCAGAGATTGAGATGCCTCCTGCCTTGCCTTTTTTACCTAGGATTGCCTTTGTTACCTAGAATTTTAGGAATGTTTTCTCTAGATCTATAAGGCATGTTACTGGTATTTTGATCAGGATTGCATTAAATCTGTATGATAGCTGGGGATGTAGCTCAGCGGCATAAGCACCTGCCTTGCAAGTGTGGCATCCTAAGTTTGATCCACAGTACCAAAAAAAAAATCTGTATAATAATTTTGGGAGTATGGCATTTTCCACAATGTTTGTTGTTTCTAGTATTTCCAGATAACTCTTCATTTTTGTAAGTCTTTTTTTTTGTATCAGGGATTGAACTCACAGCCTCACACTTGCCAGGTGGATGCTTATGCCACTGAGCTAAATTCCCAGCTGTGCTTGTTGTTTCTAACCAAAAGCAAGGGATATCTTTCCATTTTCTGATATCTTCAATCTCCTTTTTTTTTTTTTTAGGAGTACTATAGTTTTCAATGTGTAGGTCTTTTATATCCTTTGTTGGGTTGATTCCTAAGTATTTCATTTTTTAGATGCTATTGTGAAACATGTAATTTCCATAAGTTATCTCTCAGTGAGTTTGTTGTTTGTGTACAGGAATTTTATTGATTTTTGAGTGTTAATTTTGTATCCAGCTACACTGTCAAATTTGCTTGTTAACTCTAATAATCTTTTGATGGAGTTTTTAGGGTATGTAGAGTATCATGTCATCTGCAAATAGTGATAATTTAACTTTTTCCTTTCCTATCCTTATTTCTTTTATTTTTCTCTCTTTTCTAATTGCTCTGGCTAATGTTGCCAGCACTATATTGAATAGGAGTGGTGAGAGTGGACATCCTTGTTTAGTTCCCAATTTTAGAGTGAAAGCTTTCAGGTTTTCTCCATTTAGTATAATGTTGGCTGTTGGTTTGTCATAGATGTCTTTTATCAGATTGAGGTAGGTATCATCTATTCCAAGTTTCTGTAGGGTTTTTATCATAAATCAAAAGCCTTTTCTGGGTCTATTGGGATGATCATATGATTTTTGTCTTTGGCTCTATTGATGTGGTATATTACATTTATTGATTTACATATGTTAAACTGTCCCTGCATTACTGGGATAAATCCCACTTGGTCATGATGTATAATCTTCTTGGTGATTTTTATGCATTCTACTTGCCAGTGTTTTTTTTTTTTTAATTTTTATTTAAAGAGAAGTAAAGCAAAACAGAAAAAAGGGAAGAAACAATACAGAATTTCAAAAAAATAAACAGTAAGAAATCACTAGTTGATAAACTACATATTGTCTTCTCAGATACAGTTAGTTGTTCAAGTTACAAAATTAAAGAATACAAAGTGGACATTCAAACAGTGAGGCTGAAAACAGTTCTGTTCAACGATCCAATAATAACTTAGCCACATGGTTATTAATCATACACACTTAAACATACATGCAGTTATATCCTTTAGAGCACTTTCTTTTCTTCCTATTGCTTTTTAAGTCCATTATCTGTTTGGTTAGATCATTTGGTTACATCAAGGTTTCAGCTTCTCAGTACCTTACTGATCTGTTTTATTGTTGTTATTTACTTTTAAATTAATTAATTTTAAAGTAGTAAAATACCACAGAACAAGACCGAACAAAGTCAATTGAGACAGTGTAGTGAAATTGGTACAGAACTTCACAACAGGTTACCAGGATAACAGTAATAGGTACCATATTATATCTTGTTTTCTTCACAATAGTTGTTCTTTCAATCAGGTATAGTAAAATCAAAGGAAATACAGAACATTACAGAACTCATCAAAACAGAATATTGAATAGAGCAATACCATTAATCAGAACAAAGTAAAACAGTGATTAAAAAAAAATCTGCCTTCAAAGAGATGGGAGAAGGAAATCCCCCTTATTTGCTATATTGCATATAGTCAGCCTTGCAAGAAATGCTCAGATCCCTGGCTCCCATTTGCTAATGGGGGTGGGATGGGGATGAATGTTTGAATCTCATCCCGCTGGCTCGTCGGTAGGCTCACAGCTGTTTACCAGGGCGGTGAATTGGTTGCTTGGTTTCCCAGCGCCCTAAGTTCCAATATGATGCAAATCTCAGGAGACGCAGATCGCAGGAGATGCTGATGGTTTTCGCCCTGGGGTGGCGGCAGCTTGCCAGGCTAAAGCCACTTACCAGGGTGACTGGCTCGTTGCTTGGTTTTCCAGGACCCTAAGTTCCAACATGATGCAGATCTCAGGAGGTGCTGATGGTTCTACTTGTCAGTGTTTTATTGAGAATTTTTGCATTGATGTCCATTAGAGAGGCTGACCTATAGTTCTCCTTTTTGGTAGGGTCTTTCTCTGATTTTGGTATCAGAGTAGTACTTGCCTCCAGGAATGAGTTAGGGAGGATTGCTTCCCTTTCAGTTTCATTGAAGTGTATGAGGAGTATTGGCATTAAATCTTCTCTAAATTTCTTGTAGAATCCAGCTGTGAATCCATCAGGATCTGGGCTTTTCTTTGTTGGTAAGTTTTTAATTACACTTTAAATTTCAGCAGCTGATATTGGGTTACTCAAAATTGTTATATCTTCTTGATTCAGCTTTGGAAACTCATACACTTCCAGGAATTTGTCTATTTTCTCTGTGTTTTACACCCTATCTGAATAAATATTTTCAAAGTAGGTAGTCATGATCGTCTAAATTTCCATGGGATCTGTAGTAATTTCTCCATTTTCATTCCTATTGCATGAATTTGTGTTTTTTTCTTTCTTTTTCTTGGTAAGGTTAGCTAGGGACTTATCAATTTTATTTATTCTTTCAAAGAACAAACTCTTCAATTCATTGAATCTTTGTATTGTGTTTTTTTTTTTTTAGTCTCAATTGCATGAATTTCTGCTCCAATCTTTATAATTTTCTCTCTTCTATGAGCTTTGGGCTTGACTTGCTCTTCTTTTTCTAGAAGCTTGAGGTATAACATTAAGTTGTTTATCTGTGCTCATTCTGGATTTCCGATGTTGCTATTCATTGCTATATATTTCCTTCCTAGCACTGCTTTCATTGCATCCCACAAGTTTCACTATGTTGTACCTGCATTTTCATTGTTTAATTTCTCCTTTAATTTCATCTGAAACTCATTGGTTGTTCAAGAGGGTGTTATTTAATTTCCATGTATGTATGCAGGTTTTGCAATTTCTTTTGCCATTAGTTTCCAATTTCAATGCCCTATGATCAGATAATATGCATGTGATAATTTCAGTCCTTTTACATTTACTTAAGAATGTTCTATGGCCTAATATATGGTCTATTTTAGAGAATGTGCCATGCACAGCTGAGAAGAATATGTATTCTTATGTTGTTGTGTGGAACATTCTGTAACCATCTATGAAATGCTTTTGTTCACAGGTTTGATTCAGTTCTGTTATTTCTTTACCAACTTTCTGTCTATCTCTTGGTGACAATGGGATATTAAGGTCATTACAATTGTGTTATTGCTTATTTGGCTTTTCATGTCTGCTAGTATTTGTCTTAAATAGTTGGGTGCTCTTATATTTGGTGCATATATATTTATTCTTATAATCTTTTCCTCTTGAAATTTCTCCCTAACAAGAATATAGTGACCTATATTTTTGATCATTGTTTACATTGTCTGCAAACAGAATAGCTACCCTGCTTTTTTCTGGGTTCCTGTTGCATGGAATACTGTTTTTCATCATTTGATTTTTAGTCTGTGAGTTTTCTTTTGAGTCAGATGTGTTTCTTATATACAGCATATTGTTGGATCCTGTTTCTTGATCCATTCTGTCAACCTATTTCTTTTAATTGGTGAATGGAGGCCATTTAGATTGATGGATAAAACTGATATGTACTGGCTTAACTTTGTCACATTATTTTCCTGTTGTTAGTTTCCTCCTTTCCCCCTTTGTTTAATTGATTTCCCTGCCTGGTGGTTTTTTCTATTACTGTTCTTGGAATTGTAGTCATTTTTGTCTCTCTCTAGTATGTCTTTCAGTATTCTTTCTAGAGTTGGCTTGATAGACTTGAATTTCTTCAGTTGTTCTTTGTCATGGAAGTATCTTATTTCTCCATCATTTTTCAAAGAAAGTTTTGCAGGGTACATTGATCTGTGTTGAAAGTTGTTTTCCTTCAGGGCTTGAAATACTACACTCCAAACTTACCTTAACTTGAGGGTTTGTGCTGAAAAGTCTGCCATGATTCTAATGCACTTTTCTTGATAGGTGAGTTGTGTCTTTTCTCTAACAGCTTTTAGTATTCTGTTTTTATTCTGTATGTCTGGGATCTTAATTATTATATGTCTGGATGTAGATTTATTTTGGTTATGATTGTTTGGCATTCTATATGCCTCAGTAATCTGTATATCCAGTTTTATTCCCATGTTTGGGAAATTTTCTGCTATTACTTCTGCAAATAGTTTTTTTTAATGTCATTTGCATTGAGTCCTGCATTTTCATTGATGCCTATCAGTATTATATAGTTTCTCTTTGTATCATATTGAAGTTATTGAGTCATTATTTCATGCTCCCCCTTTTTTTTTTGTCTTTTTGAGACAGGGTCTCGCTATGCAGTTCAGGCTGGCCTTGAGCTCACTTTGTAGCACTCCCTTGTTATTTTTTAAAGTTTTTTTATTCATAATCACTAGCTGTAATGGATAAAAAATTGTGGTACTTTTATACAATGGAGTACTACTCAGCTATAAAGAATGATCACATTGAGATATTTATAAATAAGTGGATGCAACTTGAATCCATACTCATAAGTGAAATAAATCAAACTCACATGTATAAATACCATATAGTCTCCCTAGTGTAAGAAATGTTAAGAGTACAGAAGATTTTATGGTAATCATTGTTCACCATTATATTGCTTTGAAGTCTTACATTTTTATTCATTGGTTGGAATGGTTTAATTCGGTTTTGTCTGATCTTAATATATGTGATGGTATGAACAGTTACTTTGAGGAAAAGACAATATGGCAGCCATTGTTGATTTAATACCATCTTGCTCTGAAGTCCTACCATGCTTTTGTTTTTCTATTACCATTGGCTCTAGTATGTTGTGTCTTATTGGATTTTTATATGTATGATAGTATAAATAAATTTTTATGGAAAATGAGATAATATAGTAATCATTGTTCATCTTTGGTTATTTGGTTCAGAATGCCTTGTAATACTTGGCTTTATTCTATTTTGTTATGTTTGACATTATTGTGTGTAAAGCTAAGCTCAACTATTTCAAAGAAAGAGTCATTATGATAGCTACTGCTAATATCCAAATGTCTTGTTGTGAAGTGCTGTGTTGCTTACATTGTTCTGTTCTGATCTGCTTAGATCTGTCCTCTTTTGTTTTATTCTCTTTAAAATAAAAAAAATCATTAGCTGTAATCCTGTCTTCAAGGTCCAAAAGTCTATCCTTAGCTTCATTCAAATGGCTTTGCCAACTTTCAGTGGAGTTATTTTATTTCCTGCATAACTCTTTGAATTTATTATATGCATTCTGTTTCTTTCCTAAATTGTTCATTCAAGATTTCCATCATTTTTCTGTGCTCCTGTACTTTTTTTTAATCTATGTCTTCTCTAGCTATGCTGAGCAAATCCTTTATTAATGTTGTCATTTCTTTCTTTACCTGAGAGATTATTTTTAATCTGATTTTTGCTATAGCCTCATAGATTTGTTTCTTCATTTCACTTGCTATTTTTTCATGAATTTCATATGTATGACTTCTAATGGCCTCTATTTCAGTGTTTCCTGTACTTGTTCCTGATGGACTGGGCTGGGTTTGAGATTGCATTTTGGTTTTTTGTTTTGTCATTTTCACGTCTTGGGTTAATATTTTGGTCTTTTCAATCCCATTAGTCTCTACTGATCATTGTTTGTGTCTTAGAATCCTACTGTAATGGTGATGTTTGGTCCAATTGCTGGGTCCCACAATGAAAGGGAGGGGCCAGTCACCTGAATTCTTCCTGCAGGGCTTGTTGGGTAAGACTTACATTCTCCCTAGACTAGTCTAGGAGCATTGATGTAAGGTAATCCTTAGCTCCTCTTATTTCTGTGGCTTTGGGATATTCCAAGATGCCAATTTACCTGACTATACTGTATGCCTCAGCTGGGACCGTACTGTGTCACTGGGAGTCTCCTAGGCCCTTTTGAGTTCCTCTAGATTGAGGGAGGCCTTGATGGCACTCTCCTCAAATTAGCTGATGCTCTCTGTATGGAAGAAGGACTTACCTACACTCTTGCTTGGCTTTGGAAGGTCTTACAGCTGTGGGGGGGTTTGCTGCTCCTGTTGACCCAGTGAGGTCCTCTGTTTGAGAGGGAAATTCATTACAATGTTGCAAGCCCCCTGAGGTTCTCTGTATGGGTGAGGGGTTGCTGAAGCTTCCATCAGCCCACCAGGGTTCTGCAGGTTGTGGACAGGGTAGCTGATGGTCCGTGGGCTGCTGAGGGCTCTGCCTGAGGGGGAGTGGTGACCAATGCTCTCTCCATCTGGAGGTCTCTAGAGTGGAAGAGGAGTGGCAGCCAATGATCCTGCTACCCCTGAGGTCTCCAGGGTGATGGAGGAGGGGCTGCTGCTGATCTCACTGGCTGCAGAGGTCTCCAGTAAGTATTTCTTGAGACTAAAGATGTTTTCTTATACAGGAGTTATTGAATTCAGGAAATCTAATCTTAAAATAATACTATTGTGAAATCAAATATAATCCAAGTCATATTTCAATATAATCAATTGTCACAATAATATAATTTTTAATATACATTCTTTTCAGGATTAAATATTGTATTAGTTTTTTAGTTCATTTCTATCTGTTATAGATTCTCAGCATTTCTTTTTCATTATTGGTTGTTTTTAGACAAGATCTTGTTATGTAGCTCAGGTTGGTTTTGAACTGTGGTTTAAGCTGGCCTTGAACTCACAGCAATCTCCCTGTCTCAGCCTCACAAGTGCTGGGATTACAGGTGTGTGACACCCCACTTGGATATTGATTTTATTTTGAACTTAGAAACTAGTTGTTTGATAGAATATTCCTCAGTTGGGGTTTCTTTGATGTTACTTCATGATTAGATTTAAGTTTTAAATTTTTGTCTCAAATACTATTTAGGTAGTGCAACCTTAGCATTTTATATCTGGAGGTACATTGTGTCTACTTGCTTCTTCTTGGTGATCGCTCAGTGAAGAGATTGTCTAGTTTCACTAAGATAACTTGCAGGTATGGTTTTTTTTTTTCCATTATCAAACTCCTTCTCCATAGATTTAGCATCTGCATCAATCAGGATTCAAAGTCAGGCAACAGAATACATCAGTAATCTGGACAAAGAAAATTCAATAAAAGAAAGTGTTAAAAGTAAAAGGTGAGTACTAAAAAAGATGAAAGAAAAGTAGTAAGTGAAAAAACAAAAACTGAAACAAAAATAGTTACTACTTCTAGGCTGAAAGACAGTACATACTGAAGGGACTGAAGAGATGTCTCATTTTCTTTGCTTTCTCCAGACTGAAAAAGAAGAAAGAAGAAAAATGAATAACAGAAACAACAACAAGCCTGATATTCAGACGTTTTTAAGGAGTTTGTACTGCTCAAGAACACACAGTCTGTCAGTGGACATAGAAAAATGTTGCCCGGGTGTGTCTGCAATGTTCTGTAGAAGCACTTGTTGAGTAGAGAGAACAAGTGGCCTCCCAGGAGGGAGATTGGTTGCTGAGAACATGGCCCTGAAAGTAGCCTATATGTGCTGTCAAGCTTTTGGATGGGAAGAATGTTGGCTAAGTGCAGGGCTGGTGTTGGTCCACTGAAGTCAGTCAGGGTGTTACTGATTCCTTGTCGAGGTACAAGATTACACAGAAAGTGAGCAATGGGGCCAGAACTAACAACTGAGCCTGTCTGCTTGTACAGATGGCATTCTTGATAGTTTTCCATACTTCAGATGACATATAAATGAATGTGATTCTATTCCAGGTCCCACTATGTGGATGCTTCCAGCTCAGAACCAAAGTTGGGTTTCTGAATTTGTCCTGCTTGGCTTCTCCAGTGACCCTATGTCCAACAGGATCCTTTTTATTGCTTTCCTTCTCTTGTACCTGAGCTCAGTCTTGGGCAATGGGCTCATCATCACCCTGATTTTCCTGGACAAACATCTCTACACTCCTATGTACTTTTTCCTTTGTATCCTTTCCCTGCTAGATATGTGCTATGTCACTACTACTATGCCCCAGATGTTGGTGCATCTTCTAGCTCACTCTCAGACCATCTCCTTTGCTGGCTGTTGGCTGCAGATGTATATGTTTGGTGCCCTGGCCCTGACTGAGTGCATCTTCTTTGTTGTCATGGCTTATGACCGATATGTAGCCATTTGCCATCCACTGCGTTACACTGTCATTCTCAGGTGGGGACTCTGCATGCAGTTGGTGGCTGGGACATGGGCCTGTGGTTTCCTTTTCTCTCTAATCCACACCTTCTTTACCATGAGGCTGCCATATTGTGGGCCCAATGTGATCAACCACTATTTCTGCGAAGGTCCCTCCGTGCGGAGCTTGGCTTGCATGGATACTCATCTAATTGAGGTGGTTGACCTGGTCATCAGTGTCTTTGTGGTTGCTGCCCCCCTCTCCCTTATTCTGGCTTCCTACATTTGCATTGCTGTGGCCATTCTCAAGATTAAGTCCATCCAAGCCCGCTGCAAGGCTTTCTCCACATGTGCCTCCCACCTGACCATGGTCACATTTTTCTATGCTCCAGCCACTTACATCTACATGAGGCCCAACTCCAGCTACTCCCCTGAGAGAGACAAGCAGATATCACTGTTTTACAATGTCTTTACAGCCTTGCTCAATCCTGTAGTCTATAGTTTGAGGAACAAGGACATTAAGTCAGCTTTTCTGAAGGTGATGGGGCATAGTGGTAGGGTGGCCTGGTGAATGGGCATTCAAGGGAACCTTGGGGGAAAATGTCCAGTGCTGAACAGAGGGACATGTGTCATGTAAGTAATCAACAGTGTGCATTTGAATCAAGATAGTATTTAGCAGGAAAATGTACATGAAACCAGCATAACTCTGTTGATAAGCTTTCTGTGCTGTGGCACAATAACAAACAACTCAGTAATCTCAGTGGTTCACAACAACTAAAATTCTTTATTGTTAGTTTTGCATGTTAGTTGTAGACTGGCTGTGGCTTTCCTAGAAGAAGGAATGCTTGTATGGAACATGCAATTTTATAACAAGGGGGTCAAAGAAGAAGGGACTCCTTAAGTTTTTCAGAAGTGAAACACATCTCTTTGTATACAACTCATTGACCAAAGAAAGGTGTGTATGTTCAAGCCTAACGGCAAAGGAGTGAGAAGTCTTATCTTCCTAGAGAATGATGTAAGTCATGTGGCACTGAATAGACACACAGATCCTGAACAGGGAGGGTAATAAACAAAGGAGATAATAATATAATCTACTACAATATCACAGAAACCAGTATAATACATGTAAACAACATAAAACGTGATAACTGGAAGTGATATGGTTATGGAAACAGTGAAAGACCAAGGTGATATGAGCAATGTACTACATATAAACAATATGTGCTATAGGCACTGTGAATGAGCTTGTGTTTGGAATCAACACATCACTGAGACCTGACTTGATACATGAAATCAATGGGGTATCACATTAAACTTTGTATTATTTTGCCAAGGAACACAGGTCTTGATGTTAAAGTATTTGAGCTTTCATCCTAACTTTGTTAACTTGCTGTGTTTATGTTTTAGGGCAAATTGATTCTTCTTTATGATTCTCATTGTATTCATCTATAAAATCAACACCTTGAATTTAATGATCTCCAAAACCTCTTGGTTCTCTAAAATTGTTTGCATACTAGGTGAAGTGAAGACAGTGTACAAAATTTAAATGCAATGAATTTGTGAACACTAGAGAACTCCATGTGTATCTTTCTCCATGTCTTGTAAGAGCACAGTGAGAAAGTGGCCATCAACAAGTGAGATTTCAGCAGAACATGATCATGCTGGTAGCCAGATGTCAGTTTTATGGTTAATCTTGGTAGCCAACTTGATTGCATTGAAAGATGCCTGGAAAACTGGTAAAGCACACTTCTGGGTGTGTGTGGGAGGTGTTTTTAGAGATGATTGGCATGTGGGTCAGTGATCAAAGTGGGGGTGACCAGCCCTGAATGTGGGCAGCACCACCCAATAGTCAGCAGCCAGGATGGTACAGAAAGTGAAAGAAGGGGAAGCTCTATATTCATAAATTCGATTCTTTTTCAATATGTGTTTTTTTTGCTCTTCCATTGCCTGTGGACATCAGACCCTAGTTTCTTCAGCCTTTAAATAAAGATTCAACCAGTGACTTTCCAGGGGACTTCCAGATCTTCGGTATCAGCCTGGGGCTGCATCATTGGCTCCTCTTGTTCTGAGACTTTCTACTTTGACTGAACTTATTTCCCTGACTCTTCAGGTTGCAGATCCACTGCAGTTCTATTTGATTTCCGATCATATAAAGCAAAGCTAATAAATCCCCTCTTACAATAGTATATATGTTTTATTAGCTCTGTTTCTGTAGAAAACCCTGACCAATACAGATTTTCAGCTTCCAGAACTGAGAGAAAACATTTTCAGTTAAGACATCTAATTATTGTATTTCTTTATAGAACACTGAGTTGACTAATCCAGAGGGCAATCTCAAAACAATTAATGTTACTTCTGCCAGGAGTAGAATAAGACCTTGAAATAGAAACCGAGGCTAGTTATTTAAAAATGAAGTTGCAGAACTCTCAAGGAAATAGTGCTCTATGATAGAGAAAAACAGAGGACAGAAACCTGTTTACCAAAAAGAAAAAAGTAATGGCTTGCAACCAAAGACTTAAGATTTGGCTGATACCTGTGAATGAGAAGAACTAACCATAAGAAGCCAGCGGGGATTTGTGGGAAAAGGCAAGCTAAGTACAAAGACCTCAATTTGGGAAAGGATTTTGGCTTGCTTAAAGAGCTGGAGGAAGGCTAATGTGGCAGTTAACTGAGTGAGAGGAAAGGTAGGAGTAAGTTAGGGAGTCGGGCAGGGGCCTGGTCCTGAACACCCTGTAAGAAGTGTTTACTTTTAGCTAAATACAATAAAAACTGTGAGATTCTGATGGAAGAGGTGTTGTCATTTTATGGATGTGGCTTTAGAATGGGAGAAGTGGCTCTTAGGTGACTGGGAAGAGAGAAAAGCCTGAAACTCTCAGAGGACTCAGGCCAGGAGTGTGAATGAAGAGCCTCCTTTCTGGAGACCTGCAAGCATGTGGTCCCTCTAGGAAGAATTCTGAGTTGTGGGCATGGGAAAGGCAAATATGAGGGGCTTCACTGATGAAGTGATGAGGAGAGTGATTAATGAGAAATGAGAGTGAGGATAATAAATGACTAGATAGTTTCTAGCAATTTCTGACCTGGAGCACAGGTTCCAAATATATTTTGACCTTACAACCTCAGAATTTGCCCCCCTCTTAACATAGAAACCAGAGCTCTACAAAGCCAGCTACCTGCCTGCCTCCCTCTGTGAGTTCTGCAGTGGTTTGCTTGCAGCTACGTGGTAGACTGATTCAGCAAGACCCCACATTATCCCTAGAGTCTGCAGGGTCACATATAGAAGTCATCATTTCTGCAGACTCCATGCGCTGTGAAGGCTTTCTGTTTCCAGAGGCAGCCAGCACCCAACTGCATGTCTGTGCCCATGGCTGTTGTTTGCCTGATCTCTTACTTGCAGCTTGGAGTAGTTATAGGTTGCCTCTCTACCCTAGAGCAGATCCAACCTGGCTGTCCAGCAGAGTCTTCCATAATGCAGTGCCTGAACCATACCTTCTCTAGGGAGGTATTAACCCCTTCCAAGTTTGTTCTTCTTTAACCTCTGTCACTTCACCATTGGGCACTATTCATCCACAGTTAATGTTTGTTTATATTAAATTCCACTTGATCACTGTACTGAGTGTTTTCTTTCTCCCATCTGGACCTAGAGAAATACAGCTTCATAACATTTCAAACTATTATCATCTCTGTTTTACTGAAGGGATAAACTGAAGCCCAGAAGACTAATGCTGAGCATGTTTAGGGACAATGTGCTAAGTCTTAGCACCAGTAAATGAAGGAGCTGAGATATATACCCTGTTCTTGATTCTTCCATTTCATCTCATTATCACCCCAAATCCTCACCCCTGGGTCACTCAACCATCCAATATATTATTTCTTATGCTGAGCTTAATCTCCTCTTCTTGAAGCTTTGCTGTGAAATCTCATTTCCTAAGATTAAGACATCACTAAATAGCCCCTTGACTTTCTTTAATCAAAATTTGAATTTTCCTTAGGGATAGTACTTTTGAGTGGGTATTCTATTATCAGAAAATTTCCCACTCTGACATCTGACTTTCTTGTATTGTACTCTCTTCCAGCAGCTCCCTTCATCTTAGCTCCTAGCTGAGGATAATGAATAATAGAGAGTTTCTAGCAATTTCTGTCCTGGGGCACAGGCTCCAAATATATTTGATCTTACAACCTCAGACTCTGGCCCCCTCTTAACATGGAAACCAGAGCTCTACCTGGCCAGCTGCCTGCCTTTCTAGCTCCCACTGAATCTGTTCTCTTGTTAAATACCATTGTCCTTCTATCTCTTCTCAATGTACCACCCTTTTCTTGATGTCATGATCAATCTCTACAATATTTTTACTACTCTTTCTTTTGTCATTGTGATTTGGGTATTGTTACATCAACCAATACTTCTACATGGCTCCTACCATCTCTCTCTTCCATTGCTCACATTATCTCTTTGCAAGGTTTTTTACTTACTACATTCTAAAACATGCTTACCAAATGCCCTCTAACTGGCTGTGATATGTGATATTCTTCCTTAAACTATTTATATTCATCATAACTCTCATCTGTACAATAATTATCATTACTTTCTTACTGAGCTCAAATTACCTTCACTGATATTTCATTGGATCGAGTCTGTATCACCTGTATTAAATGGTTAATTCTTAAAGAGAACATTAATAGATTTTAAGCTTTCTTTGTGCTCATAGCAAAGTTCTGACAGTGTTTCCTTATGGCAGCATTTTCTTGAACAGCCTATTATTTATATACATTGAGTGATTTAAACTTTGAAAAGTCAAAACCAAGCTTGGAATAAGAAAAGTATTTGTTAGTTGTATGCAGTATGGGATGTCAGAATGATATTAGCAAACATTAGAACTTCTTGACTCCTTTTCCTTTTTTTTCTTAGAGGTGGAAAAGAGGAGGGCAAAGTTTTGGGGTGAGTCTATAAGGGTGGCAGAGCCTCTTCATGAAAGCTTTTTCTCCAAATCAGGCTTCTTTTATGTGTTGCCCACTTTTATTGGTCCGACAGACTCTGTTGGTCAGTGCAGTTTCCTAAGATTCTATGGAGTAATTTATCTATGCCTCCTCCAAGGTTCCAGGGACACTGAGGGCCGCTCATTTGAAGGGGTGAATGGCTTTGGCATTGGCAAGAGAAGCCAACATGACCATCATATCCTACAATCCCCCTCCCCCAGCAACCTCTTAAATAAAGCACTCCAGCAAAACAAGTATTCATCAATTCAGATTTGAACAAATGTTTATTCAAAATTCTAATATGTAGAATATCAATGAAGGTCCCTTGGAGGAGTGCTAGCTGGTTGTAATCAGGGACTCCTCATGCAGAATCTTGAGAGGCTTTCATACTTATTTATGGTTTTCCTGATTGTGAGTTCATGAGCATCACAGTCAAGCTAACTAAATTCACAGCAGACTGGAATATAAACAACTGTCAGTTTCTTTATTTATAATGCTATATTTCTCTTTCTTAAGAGTAGAGCATCTCCTTTCTCTAGGCTTCTGCTTGTAAACTGTGATATTAAACAAGATGAGAATAGCAATGTTTATAGATAGCATTCAGAGTGTCCAGCACTGTTCTAAGAATCTGTGTTGACTTGTCATAATAATCCTTCAAGGTATTGGCTTGCTACAATTATTATTCAACCTTTATAGATATAGTAACCCACCTTTATATATAAGGAAACAGTCTGGTTACAGAGTAGGATCTCTTAATCACAAAGATACAGTTTGGGTGGTGTTTCATCTGTGTATCAAGCGACAACATAGAAGGGACTCATCTCTCTAGAGAGGAGGTAAATCATGCCCTGAATCCCCTGGAAATGTTGGATGGACAATGCTCAATCCCTGAATCCTATTCCTAAGGCCACTCTTGCTTTTGCTCAGTCTGAAGCACTGACCCCCCAGCCTCCCATCATACATTACTAAATTTGTCTCTGTTTCTTATTTTATCCTTTGCCATACCCCTCATACAGGCAGTTGGGAATCTTGCCAGATCCCCAATATTGCATCATACATAGGAGGTAGTGTAATTCCTGCCAGCCCAGCATTAAAATCCCTGTATTTGTGTTAGGAACCTCCAAGCTTGCACTTGATGCTAGCTTATTTTAGAATTGCATGATTTTTTTTTTTCTCAGAGACCATGTAATCTCTAGTGTACCTGAGGCCACTCTTCCTTTTTCCTAAGAGTATGTTTCTTTAGACCCATTCTTATTCCTGATCAAGGTAAAGGAAGTTAATGTTATGTGGTCCTCTGAGTAATTTTTGTTCTAGTCATCCTGAATTTGTTTAAAATGCTCACTTCTCATGCACTCAATCATTCACTCATGAAATGTTAATAATCCTTTGTTTGTGCCAGACACTGTACTGGTTCCTGGAAATCAGAAGTTAATCTGTTGGTACTCTGTCTATAGCTAGGTTCCTTGATGTTTAAGGAAATCCCAGCTTCTGGAACTATTGGCAGGTCCACAACGGGTGCCTGCCCTGGTATATCTCCTTTAACCATTAAATAATCATTCTTTTTTTTTTTTGAAGGTAGTAGAAATACAACAGAACAAAGCCAACTGAGACAGCATAGTGAATTTGGTACAGAACTTCACAGCAGGTTACCAGGATAACAGCAGTAGGTACCATAGTATATCTCATTATCTTCACAATAGTTGTCTAGTCAATTAGGTACAGCAAAGTCAAACCAAAGACAGAACATTATAAAACCAATCAAAGAGAATATTGAATAGAGTAAAGCAATTAATCATAATGGAACAAAACTGAAAACATTTGCTTTCAAACAGAAGATAGAGAAGACCTCCCATATTTGCTATACTGCATAGTCATCCTCCCAAGAGATGCTTAGACCTCTGTCCCCAGTTGCTAATGGGGGGTGGTGGTTTTGAGATGTTTGATTCCAAGCCTGTACACCAGTAGGCTTACAGGAGACACTACTGGGTCTCCTCCTGGCTCACGCCGGAGGAAGGTGCTTACCAAGAGGGCAGGCGAATTGCTTCTTTGTGCAGCCACCTGGGTTCCACCATGGCCATGGCTGGATTTTGGGGGCCATAGATAATCATTCTTGTCTGTGCTCTTGTTTGTGATTAGAGAGAATGGAGGAGACGGGCCATGGACCTTGCTTTCCAGTGGATTCATTCAGGGAATTTGCCCCAGCCTGTCACTTTGAGGAAAGCCCTCTTTACATCTTTGTTTCTGAGGCTATAGATTATAGGGTTGAGAAAGGCAGAGATTACATTGTAGAACAGAGCTAGTTTCTTGTCCCGCTCTGGGGAGGCATTGGCCCCAGGGTTCATGTACATAAACATGGCAGGTCCACAGAACATGGTGACCACAATGATGTGAGATGCACAGGTGGAGAAGGCCTTGAGTCGACCCTGGGCTGAGGGAATTTTTAAGATGGTGGCAAAAATGCAGACATAAGAGGCTAGGATGAAAGACAGTGGTACCAGCAGAAGAATGAAGCCAAGTATGAAATCTACTCGATCATTGAGAGATGTGTCTGCACAGGCCAATTTAAGAACAGCAGGGACCTCACAAAAGAAGTGATTGACCTCATTGGGTCCACAATAGGGTAGACGCATGGTAAAGACAGTGTAGACTAAGGAACAGCTGACACCCCATAATCCACAAAAGACTACCATTGCTCTGCACAGACATGGGTTCATGATAACCTTGTACCTGAGTGGATAGCAAATGGCCACATATCTATCACAGGCCATAACAGAGAATAACCAGCCCTCAGTGATGCCCAACACCAGAAAGATACACATCTGGGCCACACACCTAACATAAGAGATAGTTTTTTTCTGGAAGATCAGATGCACCAACATCTGGGGCACAGTGGTGGTGACATAGCTCATGTCCAGCATGGAAAGAACACAAAGGAAGAAGTACATTGGCGTGTGGAGGCGAGAGTCCAATTGGATCAAGGTGACAATGAGCCCATTGCCCATCAGTGTGGAAAGGTAGAGAAAGAGGAAGATGTTGAAGAGGATTACATTAGTTTGGGAATTCTTGGAGAAGCCCAGGAGGATAAACTCAGACACAGAGCTGTTGTGCACCCAGGGGAAATCCTGCATTATTCTTCAGCTGCAGTGGGAGAAATGGATCTAGTGGCCCAGCTTATCATGCATATTCAGATGCTATGGCTGCTCTATTATTGGAATGATCAGTGGTTATTTGATTCTATTTGGAATGAATATGACTTCAGAGACTGCCTTCTCCCTGCAGTGAGGCTAAGTTTGAGGAGGTGAGGAAAATATTTATGGTATATTTAGCTTCTCAGACCAGAATCTTTTCTGAAAATCTCTATGGTTTAATTTCCTTCCTTTTCACCAGCCCCAGAAAGACCTCCTGTTCCTTCTCATTTTGGAGCTACCATCATACAGTGTACTGCTTGGGGACTTTTCTCTTTATCCTTGGATGCAGAGGAGGAGGAAGATTTGAAACTCTCCCTTACCTCTTCTTCAAAGCATGTATTCAGAATCCTTGCTTTTGTGCCTTCAACTTTTGATCACTGTAGAGAAACAGACAAGAAGAGCAAGAAATGGGAGGGATATATGCCTCCATAAACATGAGAAGTTTTTTTAAAAAATTTACCGGGGTCTCTGTTTGACTCTTTTATGTCTCTGGAAGTTTTCCCATACCTTATTTTAAATGCAGTTGCTCAGCAATTATGCCTTTCTTATGATTACTACTCCTGAAGGGAAAAGCCTTCCTGTTTGACTAAAATTTGACTATGCTTAAGGCAGAATAATAGCTGTTGTCTCTGCTGAAAGGGAGCACTGGATTTTATGAAGCCTCTCAGACTGATGGAAAATCTCTCTGAATTATAATTAACTCCATAGGGTCCCTTTCTCTTCCTTTCTCTTCTTGAGATTTATGATTGGCAGGTAGTAGAGGATAAAGACTGTGCTTCATTGAAGGCCAATTGTCTTGCGCCTGGTGTTATTGGAGGTGACATGTTCCTGTGGAAAAGCATGGAATTTGGAATCAGCATTTTTTTAAGTTAAAATCTTGATACTTCTACTATGGCCCTGTTTATGTATCTCCTTGAGTCTCAACTTCCTTTTCTGTGAAATGGGCACAATATCTACCAGGAAGATATTCTATGAGAAGTAATATATGATGTGCACAGGGAAACTAGCACCATGACCATCAGGGAGGTAGCCCAGTAGTGCTAGTTTGCATCAGTGGAGAAGTGATGACCTTGAGAAAAAGCATCCAGGGAGGTAGCAGGGCTTAGTGCATAAACCTAGGAAGCAACAGTGCCAGTGGAATCAAATACAAAGTGGAAACAGGGCCCAAAACTGTCAAAATGTGATAATGTTGAAGGTATAAGTGATTCAGATGTGAGACATTTCTGTGATGAAATGTCATATGGTAGTGGATTCTGAAGAGTAGAGTGGGCTTTAAAGAGGAGTGAGAGGAGGAGATGTTTAGACCTACACATAAGGAGGAGGGAGTGGTTTCTGTTCCTTAAAGTTGAGACAAGTTCAGAATGAACACATACAGAGCAGGGAAAGATCCAAGAGGGAGAGAAAAGCGAGAGAGAGGGCCTCTTCAGTAGTAATAGCAGCAGAAGTGTGAGTCGTGAGTTGTAGCTCCAACAGGGTAGAAGTGGAGGGAGGAGGTAAGAATGAGGTGGATAGAGATACAGTTACCTGTGATCACCAGAAGACTCAAGACCACATTCCCTAAGACCAACCAGTCCAGGGTTCTTCCTGCATCGCAGTTTGTGTTCACAGTGATGAAGGAATCTGGCCAAGTGTCTAAAAAGCGGTTATCCAGTCAGCACTGGAGAGAACAAGAGATTGATATCAACAATAAAAAAATGTTACAACATGAATGCTAAATCTCCTGTCCCTTTCATGACTCAAAAAACAAACCACACCAAGCTTTGACTGGGCAGTAGTTTTCTGGGAAATAATTGGGAACTTAAACTGATCAATGCAAAGAAACTTGAAAAAATTAATCAATAGGCTACCTTACTGAGAAAGACCCCAACTGATTGGTGTGTATGTGTGTGTGTGCGTGTGCATGTGCGTGTGCGTGTGTGTGTGTGTGTGTGTGTGTGTGAAATGGAACTGTAGCTGTAGCAACCAGGCCACATGTGGAACACTGTTCTCACTCCTGGGCCATATTCTAAGGGGAATGTGGTTAAGTTGAATGAGGCCGTAACAAGAGGTCTGGAAGTCACATTGTGTGAGGAAGAACTGAAGGAAATAAGGATGTTTCTTCTACTGAACTGGAAGACAATATGCATTTGGAAGCTAAGCACCAACTCTTTGCAAGTCATGTGAAAACACAGAGGAGTCATTTGATGTGAAGGACGGATGAGTTTTATTCTGGGTAGCCCCAAGAGATAAAGCTGAGAATTATAGCAAGAAGGCAGGTTTCATCTTCATATAACCAACTTAGGAAGTATGATGAAAATATACAGTTAAGTGTTTAAATTTAAAAGTTATTACAATAAAAGACACATTGTCATTAAACTCTTTAAAAATACTTACATTCAACAGGAATACACTTATCTCATCATTCTAGTTACTTTCCAAAGCAATTCTGGATAACCTCTTCTGTATCTTTGTGTGTGTATGTGTGTGTGAAATTCTTTATGAGGTGTGATCAGCAATATAGTGAATACTGCCGCCAAATGCCTGCAATGAAAAGGCAGGCTTGTGAAAACATTATGGTGTATTCTCATGCACCTTATTCACTGGGCCTGGCAATGTACAACTCCTGGATTTTCCTCAAAGTCAAAATGACCATGAAAGATAAATGTTTTGAATCCATTCAGGATATTGAGGTAGCCATGACTGCACAACTAAAGATACTCATGAAAGAGGACTTCATAGCTACTTTAGAAAGTGGCAAGAATAAAGGCATAAATGTGTTCCAAGGAAGGGGAAGTATTTTGAAGGGGATTAATGGCAATGTGTTTTCTACCGTTGTAAAAAAAAAAAAAAACCCCTAAACATTTGTAGCAGTTTTTGGTCACACCTGTGAAGAAGGGTCTGATGTGAATGGACAAGAGGTAGAAGCAGGCAAGCGTCCAATCAGACAGAGAAGTGCCAACAGGTAGGGAGCATTAGGCAGGGATGGCCCAGCTTTGAGGATGACGTGTCTCAAGCCCCTGCCTCTGCCTCTCTTCTCCTTACCTGGTGCCGGGTTCTGGGTGAAGGATGAGCCTGGGGACTTCTGGGTCTTCCTTTAGCATTATGCTCCTGGTCTTCAGGGAAGACAGATCAGGTAGCTTCTTAATGAGTCTTCTGTGCCTTGGGATCCTCCAGGGCCTACTGCAGTCTTCTCAATTCCATTTTACCCCCTCACCCTGACAACCAAAGCCTGCACACTCAGGTACCTTGACTTTCCCAATCCAAGGCTCCCTACACTCCATAATCTATCTATATTTTCTCTCAAAGTCCCAGGAGAAAGATGTGTGAGCATCAGTTGGAGTAAGTACATAGCTTGAGAAGCGCAAGGGACGGAGCCTGTCACGGAAGCCTTGCATGGATCGCAGAGAATGAGTAGCAGCTTCCCAAGGGCCCTGGGATCAGGGTGGGGTTCCTTTCTGTGCTCAGCCATTGGGGTTCCCCTTCCCACCTTCTCTATCCTGCTCTGCTCAGTACTAGTCTGCACTGGGTTCCAAAAGACTGTGACTTCCTCCTACAGGGCAAAAAATATGCCCTAAGAAATGGTGGAATCTTTCATAGAATCTGGATCAAGGTGAGGCAACTGATAAATATCCCACATGAGATCAAAACCCTGGCGAGCTGGAAGCCCTAATATTAAATCCTGATTCTGCCACTTTTTAATGGGTATAATATTAGAAAAGATATCTCTCTGTCCTTTAGTTTTCTCATCATAAAAATGGGGCAAGAACAGTATAAATTGGGTGTAGTTTAAATATGATCAAATATGGAGCAGACAATGTAAACTATGCATGTGGTTTATGCTTGACCTGACTCCACGTAGATGTCAGATGATTGATCTACTTGTCACACAAATGTATGTTTTTATAAGTAGACTTAAGAGTGATGAGGAACCAATCTTCTCCTCCTCCTCCTCCTTCTCCTCCTCATTCTTTTATAGTGCTGGAGATCAAACCCAGGGCCTTGCCTCCTCCTCAGTGGAGAATCTTTACCACTGAGCCGGATCCTCAGTTCCCCTTTGCTTCTTGAATGGGTCAGGGTATATGGCATGTACTTCATAACAATGACCAGAATCAGTCCTAAGCATTTATGGGATGGACAGCCCTCTGGATAATAAAATGTGAGAAATCTGAAGTAGCCTTATTTAATTTGAAATCACTACAACTTGAGTCAAGTATCAGTGCCACTTAGAGTAGGCAAATAGAATCATCTTGTTTTCAAACTCTAGTGCTAGTGACTGCCCAGAGCCCTGGGTTGTGATCAGTTCTGAGCCACATCAAAACTTAGTGAAAAAGACTGCTGTGACTAATCAGTAGCAGAACATGTTGTAGATATTAGCATGGTGTTCCAAAAGTCCCTATCAATTTTTATTCATTTTTTTCTTATTAGTATGCTAAATTCAATTCAGCAAACATACTTCATTCACTTTGTCAAATTTTATGCAGCAAAAAGTGATGCATCATTTGGTGCTCTCCATAGGCTCATGGTCTAATTGAAGAGAAACTGTTATAACTTACCAGTGTGATGGGAGACATGTTAGGAGAAATCCAGGGTGCAAATGTAGGAGTGTTGATCTCTGCTTGGAGTTTAGGGATGGAGAGATTTCACAGGAGGGGCCCTTGCACTGAGCTTTGGCTAGTAATTAGGGATTTATGAGACAGAAGAAAGGAAGGAACATTTCAAAAAGGGCACAGCATGTACAAAGGCACAGAGTTCTGTGGCAACATAGGAAAAGGGATTTTTGTGAAGTACCGAGGCAAATCTTTTGAAGGAAAGGACATCAACATTGAGCTTCTAAGGCCAATGACCACACTGGCCACAAAGGTTGAGACAGATGGTGCCATGGTTTGAATTGTTTTCCTTTACCCAACTCATGCTGAATTTCAGTTGCCATTCTAACAGTATTAAGAGTGGAGCCTGTAAGATTAGGAGCTAAGGATGTAGCTCAGCGGTAGTGTTTCCCTTGCACATGTGAGGCTCCCAGTTCAATCCACAGTGCGCACTCTCTCTCTCTCTCTCTCTCTCTCACACACACACACACACACACATAAAAACTCCCACAAAAAACAAACAAACAAAAAGAAACAAAACAAAACACCAAATGATTAAGCTATGAAGACAGTCCTCATCAGTGGGTTAAAGCTGTTTTTCTGGGAACAGATTCATTATTGTAGTAATGATCTCCTTATGAAAGGATGCGTTTGGTCCCCTTTTACCTCTCTTTCCAGTATGTACTCTTGTGTTTTTGCCTTTTGCCATAAGTTATACAGCAGGGAGGCCCTCACCAGATACTGTCCTCTGATCTTAGATTTATCAGCCTCCAGAACAAAGAATTAGTTAATTTTTATTCATTATAAATGACTCATTCTGTACTATTGTTTCAGAAGGACAAAAGGGACCAAGACAAAAAAATTGGTACCATGCAAGTGGGGTTGCTGCTATAACAAACATTGGAAAATGTGTAAACATCTTTGGAAATGGACAATGCACTGAGGTGTGAAGAGTTCAGAGGAGATGCCTAAAAAAAGCCTGTAGTTCTATGGATGGAATATTAAGGGCTCTTCAGGTGATGGCTCAGAAGAGAACTGTGGAGAAATACTGCAACTTCTTGGAGATGACTTAAGTAGTTTTGATCAGAACATGGGTAGAAATGTGGCACTCTGATGAGAGCTTGGGTGAGAGTAAGGACTGGAAAACTGGAGTAAAGGTTATCTTTATTAGGAGGTTGCAAAAAACTTGCCAAAATTGTGTCCTAGGGTTTTATGGAAGGCAGAATTTAATAGTGATAAGCCAGTATATCTGGTGGAAGCAATTTGTACATAAACATTGAAGGAGTTGAAAGGCCTGCTTTAAACTCATTAAAGTAAAATGAAAGATGTAAGAAATGACTCAAAGAATACCTTCTAATATGTAGAGAAATATAATATAAAGATATAAAAAAACTTGTAGATGGGCCACATAAAGAGTGAAGAAGATCCATTTAGGAGAGCAAACCAAGAACAAATCCATTCATGTGCACTGAATGATATTAGGAAATTTCCAGAAGAGGGGACATGCATGTGACTATGTGATGAGGAAGGAGACTTATGGGGAATAGAAGAAGAGCCCATTCTAGGTGGAATAAACACCTGACAAATGAGACCAGGCCAAGTGTAGAGGAAACCGGGTGCATCTCCTGTGGGATTTTTTAGCGTTCTGAGAGCTTTAAGGAGAAAGTCTAGATCCAGCATATGACTCTCACACCCATTCTCTAATGACCCCAGAGCAATTTCCTTAATAAACCTTTTCAACTCAAGCCTCCTGAGCCTGGCTTTTATGTCTGCATTCCCATCAGCATTTTGATACTTTGAACTCTTACTAGAATCACTCATGAAGTTCTGTTTACAGCATTCTACTGCTTCTCCAACCTGTTTCTCAAAAGCTTTCCAAACTCCTCCCATAAACCAGTTCCAGAGGCTTTAAGCCACTTGGTCAGGTAGAGTCATAACAACCCCATCCCAATGCCAGTTTTCCGTTAATTACTTTCCTGTCACCAGACAAAATATTTGAAATTCACAAATTTAAAGGAAGAAAGATTTGTTTTGACTCATAGTTTTTAGAGGATTCAGCCTATGACTTGTTGATTCCAAGGCAGAGATGGCATGGCAGAAGGTCAGGCTGGAGCACAGTTGCTTACCTCATGACAACCAGGAAACAGAACAAAAGAGAAGGAGCCAGGGGCAAGCATACTCCTTCCAGGTTATGCCCCCAGTGGCCCACCACCAACAGGTCCCACCTCCTAACAGCACATTTAGCTACTGAAATCATCAATTAATCCACTGATGAGTATAGCATCTCTATGATCCAACCACCTTCCATACATATGAGACTTTTGGGGGACATTTTAGGTGTAAACCATAACAGTATCACAGCTAAGCCTCAAAACTCTCTGCTGGGGCTGGGGATATAGCTCAGTGGCACAATACCTGCCTGGCAAGTGCAAGGTTTTAAGTTCAATTCCCAGTTAAAAAAAAAAAAAAAAAGAAAGAAAAAGAAAAAAAAACTCTTTACTGGCTACTTGAGAGTTCTGTAGCATAATGTGAATAGGTAAGCTCTTAGACTTTGGAATTACACTTCTCGAGTTCAAATCTCAGCATTGTCATTTCTATAATCATAATATTTAGCAAATTATTTAATCTTCTTGTGTCATAGTTTCTTTATCTTTACAAAGGAGACAATGCTTAGTTCTGGAGTTGTAAGAATAAAAATAATAAGTACATATAAAGAACTTAGTGACTGTCATTTAGAAAGAACTCAGTGAAGTTAGTTATTATTAAGCATAATGTCACAAAACACATTTTATGACATAAAAAATTCCAGAGAAGTTAGATGAGTTTTCCAAAGTCACAGAAGGTAAATGGTGTATTTAATCCTTGAGTACAATTTTCTCTGAGCCCTTTCCTAATGTTTTCATTAATATATTGATATGAAAGTGATTTTCTCCTAGATATCTTCCTCTTTCTGGGAGACTTTGTTCATTTTAATACATTCAGCGAAATTGTGATGATGTATATAAGAGACCAGAAGCACTGCAGCATTCATAGTCTATGGCCTATTGAGTGTCCTCACTCATTCCCACCAACTTGAGGAAAGCCTTCTTTACATCTTTGTTCCGGAGGCTGTAGATAATGGGATTAAGAAATGCAGAGATGACATTGTAGAACAAGGCCAATTTTTTGTCATCCTCTGGGGAGACTTCAGAGCCAGGTTGCATGTACATGACCATGCAAGGGATACAAAACATGGTGAAAACAGTGATGTGTGAGGCACAGGTGGAGAAGGCCTTGATCTGCCCTTGGGTGGAGCGAATTCTTAAAATAGCCATAAAGATATGAATATATGAGGCCAGAATAAGGAATTATGGGATCAAAAGCAAGATGAAACCCAAAATAAAGTCCACTTGGTCATTGAGGGATGTGTCTGCGCAGGCCAGCTGTAAGACAGCAGGAATTTCACAAAAGAAGTGGTTGATCTCATTGGGACCACAGTAGGGTAGACTCATTGCAAAGACTGTGTAAATGAGGGCACAGAGGAGACCACAAAGGGCAGAGCTGACTGCCAGGAGGACACATAGGGTTCGGCTCATCTGGACCCCATAGTGGAGTGGAAAGCATACAGCAACATATCTGTCATAGGCCATAGCTGCAAATATCCAGGTTTCAGTGATGCCCAGAGTCAGGAAAACGTACATCTGAACCACACATCCAATGTAAGAGATGGTCTTATGCTTGCTCACTAGATGGACCAACATTTGGGGCACAGTAGTGGTGGCATAGCTGAGATCCAATAGAGAAAGGATACTGAGGAAGAAGTACATGGGTGTGTGGAGACGCACATCTACTCTGATCAGAGTAACAATAAGCCCATTGCCTAGAACTGTAAATAAGTAGAGCGAGAGGAAGAGGAAGAAAAGGATCCAATTAGTCCTGGGATTTCTGGAGAAGCCCAAGAGGATAAACTCAGTTACGAAGCTGTGATTTCTCCATCTCTGATTGTGCACATGTTTTTCCTTCTGAGGAAAGAAGAAAATAAATTTCTGATTCCTCTGCAGTCTCCATGAGAGAATACTGTGTGAGATCCAGGGATGCAGGGGCTGAAGCCATAATACCCATCTCCACACCCAGGAAACATTCTATCCAATTGGCCTAGCAAAGCTCTAGCTACTTAACAGGGATTCTAATAAATACATGTTGCTTTGCCTACTTTGTCTAACTAGCCCTAACAAAATTCTAAGGTTACAGCAATGACAATTGAACAGAACAAAGTTTTCCTTTGAAGAACACACACACACACACACACAAACACACATGTGACACATATATTATAGATCAGCCAAAGTAAGAAAGTTAAGGAAAACTAAACATTTTTCAGAAAACCAAAAGGTCTGGAATTTTAAAGTCATTATTTCTAATATAATCAAGAAGTAATAGGTGCTGCAAAGAACGGTATAAATGTAAAACAGGCAAAAAATATCCAGTTTCTTCTTTGCCTTCTTTCTCTATGATGCTATACTTTTGAAAACTCATGTATCATACATTTTCAGAAAAGGGAAATGTTTTTAAAAACTTTTTTGGGGGGAACAGAAAATAATCTTGTCTTTTATTCCCACACCCACCTTCCCAGCCCTACCAGCAGTGGTTTCAACTGCAATGAAGAAACTTACAGGTAAAGAAGGCCACAGGAACTTAAACATTGAAATTCAGGAAAAAAAATCTTTGCCCTGGCACTTCTTAAAATACACAACATGTACTTACCTGTGTCTGCAAGGCTTTCTTAAAAATGAGTGAGGAATCCCCCAAAGCTATGTTGCTCATAGGGAAGAGTGGAGTGGTGAGTGAGGCTAGATCTTCATTTTGAGCTGAATTTAATCCTCAACCCTAGGTTGGAAGCCTGGTTAAGAGAACAGATTCCTTACCAGTACTTTTTCTTTATATTTTTGTTACTACTTAAATAACTGATACAGAACACTATCACTTGGATATCACTTTTTTCAGGCCCCAAAGGAGGAAATGGTTATTTATAAAACTGTGCTTTACAAAAGGTGTTAATAAATGTGATCTCATTAGATTATCTCAACAAACCACTAAGATCAGCATCACTATTTGTCTTTTCATAAAATCCACCATCCAAAGTTGAAAACCAGTAAGTGCTAGAACCAGGACTCAAACTCCAAGTCCCATGTGTTACTATTATATTAAGTTAAAATTTTTCTTCTCATACCATCAAATTTCACAAAGCATTTTTAGCAGGACACCAAATACAAAATAGCACACCTTAGGTGACATTTTGTGAAGAAATTGATCTGTGCATTCACAATCTTAGTGGAGAGAAAATACATGTTTCATAGCATTAAAATTTTTTTTTCCATAGAAAACCGCCAAACTTTGAATCAGGATTTCAGTATCTGAGATATTATTCAGGAAGTGAAAGACTGATACCTGTCAATTTAGATTAAAACTGGACTCTGACTCGAATGAAAAGAATGCTGTTAATGTTCATGTTAGAGGCAGTATGTAACAGTATAGGAGTTGCAGACTCTGAATTTGCAGTCCATTGAATTTAAAGTTAGGCTTTAGATGCTAACTCTATGTGATAAACATGAAATACAGCTCCATCCTAAACCTCTTTGAATTTGTCCATCCAATTGCTAATTTTATGTCCATCTCCATTAGGATACCTAACAGGCAAATTTTACCTTTTGCCTCTTCTAAAAACCAAGCTTCCTATCTTCTATAAATCTGCTCCTCTCAGTTTCCTTTAGTCATGGAAATTTCATCCTTTGTGGTGGCTAAATTAAGAAAGAACCTCAGTCTTTCAAATTTTTTTCTTGTCCACTCCCCATTCAACACACCAACAAATATTGTCAGTTTTTTTCCAAACATATATACCGGACACTCCTCGACATCTCCACCATTACATTGATCCAAATCATTACCTTCTCACACCAGTAATATTCCAGTTTTCCCTAGAAACTCCCATACTTTCCACTCTCCTACCCTATGGCCTTTTCTTAGCAGTTATAAGAATGAGTCTGCTAAAATGTATGCCATGTCATGTAAATTCTCTTGTGGCTTCTTGTATCACTCAGAGAGGAAGCCAAAGTCCCAATGAGGGCTCATTATCTCCTACCTCTCCTCTCACTCTTACCTGCTTCAGCCACACAGACTTTTGATGTTCCTAACTTAAGGCACACTTCTATTTCAGAGATTTTTGGGTTTTTTTTTCTGTTCTGTTTTTTTCCTCCTGTTTTTAAATTTTACTTTAAAGAGAATAAAGTCAAATGAAATGAAACAGAATATAGTCAATCAAAACAAAACAACGAAAGTGATAAGGACTTCAAAACAAGATAATAGGAAATCAACAATGGCCACCATAATGCCTCATTTTATCTTCAAAATACCTTCCCATACCATCAGACATAATAAAACCAAATAAAATGGAACAGAATGGAACCAATCAAAACAAAACAATGAAGGTGATGCATGACTTCAAAACAAGACAATAAGAAATCAACATTGGCTGCCACAATATCTGTTGTGCTTTTTGAGACAGGGTCTTGCTATGTAGTTCAGGCTGGCACCCTCCTTGGCTTCCCAAGTGCTAGGATTATAGGTATAGGCTACCATGCCCAGATTTAGAGCTTTCTGGATTTTCTGTTCTCACTGTTGCAAATTCTCTTTCTCCATATTTCGTTACAGCTCATGTCCTTTCTTCCTCCAAATATTTGCTCAAATGTCATTTTCTGTAATATACAGTATTCAAATTGCCAGTTTCCCTTACAAGAATGTATAAATTTTTATTTTCTTCATTAATTGCATATCACTAGATTATAAAGAGTACCTGGCATGTGATAGACATTTATAGATATTGAATAAATGAGCTGAATCTAGGTTGGGCCTTTAGGGTGGGGTGGCAGTGTTTCTTATGGTGGAGCAATCCTTGGCATGGAACTTTGCTTCCTATGGAGCTAGACATGCTGCTGACCACCTTTTGTGTTTTTTCTCTTGGATTTATATAGTTCTTAATAGATTTTGTAATAGAGACTGGTCCTAATTACTTACAAACAGGTTCCACAGTGATACCACAATGCTTAAAACCAAGAAAACTAATATTTATCAGGTTTAAAGAGAGTCCAATCACTTTCAGAACCTTCTTTTCAATTCTTGGACCTGCAACTTAAAAAGAAAAATGAGAACCTAGAGCTTGTCTATCTAGAGAAGAGAGCTTATCAGTAAAGGACATGCTATATTAGGAGGGTGGAAGGCACTGAGAACATTTACATTAGAGACTTAAGAGGAACTTTTAAGATGTCATAAAATATTCCAAAGGTCACCATGAAAAAAAGTGGAAATGTGTAGTGTATGTTCCTAGGCAGAAAAATTAGAAATAATTGGTGAAAGTTGCAGGGGGAAATTTAAATTCACTTTACAAAAAATTAAAATACATCTTGTGGCTCATACCTCCCCAAAAAGGAAGAAATTACTGTTGTGAGGAGAATAAAATACTGAACTGTTTATTTGCAGAACTGTTTGTGTATAAACTAGAAGGCAAGCTCACTGAGGAGTACCATCATTGCTGTGATGTGAAGTCATACAGGACAACTTTAAAGTCTCTTTTGCCACAAACATCCAATAAGATCGAGATTCAGAGAGTCGATAATTTTAAGTGCGAATTTTCAGTATGTACTCAACCTTATGGCAGAGTCAAAATAAAGTAATATGGCAATAAAAGAAAACAAGGCAGATCCAAGGTGGCTGATTGAGATGTAGCACAATAGAGAACCTCTCTGAAAAAAACAACTCAAATGCTGGAATCTGACACCATGGAGAAGACTGGACAAAGGAAGAATTCTCGTGACCCAGGAAGAAACTGAGGAAAAAGAAAAAAAATTTAAAAAGAAGAAACGTGGACAGAGGGTTGGAGCTGGGCACATTCCGGTGGCTGTGCTGGGCATGTCTGGGAGTCCTGTGACTCATGGTTGAGCTGGGGTCGCAGCCCTACTGAGAGAGGGGGGGTTGTTGAGCTTGAGACTCTTGGTGGGAGGAGGTGCTGCAACAGGGAGTAGAGACTGTGAGCAGAGCTGCACGGACTTTGGTGAGTCCTGGGAATTGGATTCCCCAGAGCGAGATCACAGGCAGGACGACATATTGGATTTGGTCAAGTCAAGCTTGAATCAATGGCTGAGGCGGCTTCATTCAGCGGCTCCTGGCCCAAAGTGGATTGGTGGGATCTTCTTGGGCTGGGCCATGCCCCTGATTGGGACCCAATAGCCAAGAACGAGGCTGTCCCAAACCTATCACATCAACAGGGCACAGTCTAACGTACTAAAGTCACTCACTGGTTGAGAGGGGAGGGGCCAGCCCACACTGCCACCCCTGTGTGCACCTCACAGACCAACAGCAGACAGGGGAGGGCAGCACTGCCCTGCAGAGGGACTTAGGGCAGTATGTAAAGGTCTGGACACCTCCACCGTTCACCATCTGAGGGAAACCAGAAGCATGACAAGACAGAGAAACAGCAAAAGGCCTTCAACTGCCAACTCAGGGAAAATAAGCCCAGGAGGGGTGAGTACAGAGGAGATTGAGGGCAGTGGACATGCAGTATCAGACATGGCCTCATCAGAAATAAATACTTCCGTGACCTCATCAATGAATTTAAATCTGAAATTCTAATTCAGGTGAAGCAAGATATAAGAAGATTAATAAAAGAAACAAATGGAAGAATGGAGGAACCCAAATAAAGGAGAGAAGCCTTTGATGAAGAATATGAACAAACTCTAGAATACATGAAACAGATCCAAAGAGAATATCAGGAAATTAAAAACTCCATTGAAAGCTGGCAATACTTCTCAAAAGAAACTAAAGACAGACTTTTAAAACTTGAAGATAGGTTTGAAATGTATGATCGCGAAAGGAAAGATCTCCTAAAAATAACAAGGAACTGGGAAGTAACAATAAAAAGGTTAGAAGACGATAAGAGGATTTATAACTTAAGAATAAAAAATGTGAATGAAGAAGCAGGGACAAATACAAATGAAATAAAAAGACTATTCACAGAAATAATTAAGGAAAACTTCCCAAGCATAGGAAGTGATGTTCAGATATATGAGGCATACAGAACCCCAGCCAGCTACAACCAAAACAAATCTACACCCAGGCATATAATAGTCAGGATCCCAGAAATCCATCACAAGAACAGAATATTAAAAGCAGTCAGAGAAAAGAAACAGATTACCTATAGAGGAAAACTCATCAAAATCACAGTGGACTTCTCCATGTAAACTATCAAATCAAGAAGAGCTTGGAGTGAAATATTCCAAGCCCTGAAAGAAAATAACCTCCAACCCAGACTGATGTACCCTGCAAAACTGTTTCTCAAAATTAATGGAGAGACAAGATATTTCCACAACAAAGAGGAACTGGGGGAGTTTGTGACCATCAATCCAACCCTGCAAAGAATACTGAAGGACAGTCTAGAGAGAGTGAAGAAAATCACCAGCATTCCAGGAACAATGGCAGAAAGGCCTCAATGAAAGGGGCAGACAGTGGAATGAAGGAGAAAAGTAAACAACAATGACAGAAAAATAGCATAGCAGAGATGAGGCAGAGAAGATTGGCTATATTGCTGTTTTGTCTTGACTGATTTTATTCGAATCTGGTATGCCTAAGGGTGTCAAGTCTGGGAGTAGGGGCAACTACTCTGGGGATGGCAGGATTCAATAGGATACTCATTCTGGTTTGATTATTAACTGCCTTTGAAGTCCTATAATGTCTCCAACATTTGGTTTTTATTGATAGTGCTATGTACCACTAAGTTTAATTATACTATGCCTGATAATATAGACAATTTTATTGAAAATAACAGAGACATCATGGTGACAACTGTAGATCACCTAGTATTGTGGTTTTATATGTCCTCATTTCATGTTTCCCTAGGAATTTGTATTGTTGACTTGTTTTGGTTTGTTTTTCCCTCTAATACAGAAGGGCTAGGTGTGCATGTAGAGACTTATACATGTGTAGAACTTCTAAACAGTTTACAAGAACTGATTATAGCTATTGTAAAACTATAAGAGAGGAAAGGAAAGTATTCTAAATGATATAACTGTATGTATGTTTGAGTGTGTAGGATTGATGACAATAATACTGTTTTATGTTGGATAGATGAACAGAGCTGATTGCAGTCTCACTATTTAAATATCTACTTTGTATGCTTTACTTTTGTAACTTGAACAATTACTTCTAAAAGGAAAAAATATGTAATTGTCAACTAGTGATTTCATACTGGTTTTTGTTTTTGTTTTTATTTTTTGAAATTTTGTATTTCTATCCTCTTTCTGTTTCATTTTTTTCTCTAAATAAAAAATTTTTTTAAAAAAAGAAAACAAGGACACCTTGAAGAAAGTGGGAATACAAAATTTGTCAAGTAGCTGAGGATTTAAGTCAGTGGCACAGTGTCTGCCTGGCAAGCTGAAGGTCATGAGTTTAATCCCTGGTACAAAACAAAAAATAAAACAAAACCCATTGTCAACTGTACTGTGAAATTTAAAAATATAATTTAGGTTTGCATTTTCTTATTTTTGCAATAATGGAGCTCACTTGGGGACTATGATTGGAATTTAAGAAGCATTTCTCTCTGTCTTCTCAACAAGCTCCAATTGGCCCCATCCTCAGGAGAAAGAGGCTGACCACATGCCAAAATCTGAACTGTTGGAAAGTCTGCTTTAAATCTTTGCTGTTTTTCCGTTTGAAATTCTTTATTCTTGTCTCTCACTCACTTTTTTGTACCAGGAATTGAACTCAAGACCTTGCGCTTGCCAGGCAGGCACTGTGCCACTGAGCTAAACCACAGCAATTTAAAAAAAAATTTTATTTTATTTTATTTTTTTTTGGTACTGGAGATCGAATTCATAACCTTGCACTTGTCAGGCAATATTTTTGTCTCTTTTAAGAGCATGGTCCAAGAATCAAACTAGGGAAATGTAAACCAGTTTAAAAGTTGTCCAGTATTAACAATTGACAATTGGATTTTAATGAAAAAACTCTACAAGATGCAAAGCATACTGTGGACAAGGAACTCTATAGAAGACTATCTTCACCAAACTTAACAAAAGCTTCTTCTCTGATACAGTATCTCCTATGGTAGCCTCTCCCACCCAATCTACTCCACATGCCTCTAGAATAACCAAAACAAACAAACAAAAAAAGCAGAATTGGACGTGCCATTTCCTTGCATGAAAGCCTTTCAAAGACTCTCACAATCTGAGAATAGCACCTAGCACATTTTCAAATCTGATTACTACTTACCAGACAATCTACTTTTTGTTCTGTAATTCTCATTAACCCTCATGTTTTCATATGGCTCACTAAATAGGGATGGCTTTGAATTATTTTTTTGCAGGGTTGAAAAGCATTATTCACTTATGTTTATGGCTGCTTTATTTTCCAACAAAAAATTGAAAAGTTGTGACAAATAACATGTATTCTGCAAAACCTAAGACATTTACTGATTCATTACAGAAAAGATTTTCTGACTAATCCACTCATCCACTATTCTCCAAATACTGTGGGTACTTTTCACAAAGCTGTGGTCCATGAAGTAGTATGTATCTGAGGTCAAAGGAGATTTGGTTTGCATTATCTAGCTCTCTCATTTACTAGCAGCACAAACCAGAGAAAGTCATTGACTTCACTAAACTTCTATATTATCATCTGAAAAACTGAGTGAATAACACATACCTTGAAGGCTTATGTAAACATAAAATGAGATTTTCGGTGTACATAACACTATTGCATTAAATATCAGTTATTATTACTGTTATTATTAAATTATTCTTCTAGTTGAAATGGCATTCCCTATTTTCTCCTTGGTAGAATTTTAATTGTAGAAGTCTTTTGTGATTCCTACCATACTTCTTTTTCCTCTGGTTTCCAGTGACACCTTGAATTTACAGTAAAATCCTGACTTATAAACATTTGAGTTGTGAACTTTCACAGGTGTACTGTATAGGATTTACAGTTGTACTGTATAAGACTCACTTTGTTGGATTATGAATAAATATGAACTCATTTGTAAGTCTTGGACTTACTGTATTTTATTATTGCCCAAATCTGTGCTGATACCATAATCTGGAATTCCTTAAAGATAAAAAACTTTGTCTTTTATGCCTTATCTCCAACTTTTAGCATAAGTATGGGCAAGAGTTAATAAATATTGTATTAACAGCTCTATAAAGTTATGACAATAGTATACAAATGAGTTATTTTAGAAGGATGGACTCTCAGCCCAATAGGTGTCCATCAATTTATCTTTCAAGACTGCTTTGAACTCTTCCTCGAGGAGTCTTACCTATTATCTACTCCCACCACCATCAAAATCCTCTTCTTGGCAATTTTTTAACTAAAGTGAATAGGTTATGCGGAAAGCAGGAAAGATGAAATCAAGGACATGTAGGCAGCCTTTATCTTATCTCCTCAAATGAGCTTCCCGTGCAGTGCTAATTTGTGTCACTTGAGATTGTATTGAGCAGGTGGGGAATGGGACAGGGAGAAATACATTTTTATTTTGCACTGACCATGAGCTAATTACTGTACACCAAATATAGAATAATGGTTAAGAATATGGGTATAGAATAAGACCTCAGTTCTAGTCATGACTCTGATGCCAATTAACAGAATGGCTTTTGAAAAGTTACCAAAGTTTGAGTGTCTACATCCCTGTCTAGAAACCAGTGGTAACAGCACCTATCTCAAACAGTTGTTCTAATGATTGACTGAAATATTATGTGTAAAATTGTTTAAAGCTGTGCCTGCAAGTAGTGTTGAAAAAGAGTAATTATTTCTGCTCTATTATTTTATCATTACAAGAAATCTTTTTTTTAGTTTTATTTTTTATTGGTAATGTTTGTAGTACATAGTGATTACCTTAACTGCGGGAGTTAGTACATATGCCCAACATATCTTGGTCCTTTTCTTCCATTCCCACAACCTCTCCTGCCCCTCTGTGTTACATATATATATATATTACATACCATATATACATCGCATCTAGTATATAACATGTCTGTAGTATGTGATGATTACATCTGTAAATGCATGTGCACAACACTTTATAATCCCTCATTTTAAATCTCATTTCTCTCCCCTCCCTCCTCCCTCCCTACATCTACAGAGGTGGTTTTTTTTTTTTAATTCTGAATTTTTAGCAAAAGATGAAATCAAAACTCAGAGCAGCTCACCTGACATTGGGCAACTATTGAAAGACACAATCCTGATCTATCCTTCTCTGAAGACCTTTCTTCACTGGATTGTGCTCATCTGTGTTATCCCACAGGCAACACTGCCAGAGCGATGGCTGGCAATGTAGCCTTCTCAGCTGCCTGGTCTTATCCTTCAAGTCTCTGGCTTATCATTCCACACTGACCCAAGGTCTAATACACACCCTGCCCTTATAACTTTGTCCTGTATCTGCCTTAGCCAGGTTCAACATCCATATACTAGTTTGAAGTTAGCCCCCTTTCAGTCACTCTCTAGAAGTTACTGCTTTTCATGAGCTCCCTGGGAAATAGTAAGGTGTTTTATTAATGAGACTCATGGGTATTAAGACTCTAACTGTCTCCCAGGGTGCAACCAAGTAGGATCCTAGGGTTACCTCAGGAAACTTTCAGTCCTGAGGGATTCCATTACTCAGGAAACAGTTCAGCAATGTGTGAGCAATCATGGTAGAGAGAAAGGCTGCATGTGCTCCAGTGGAAACCTGTGTTTTTTGGGGGAAATCTGTTTTTGGGGGAACTCCAGGAAGGGTTAGGATAAGTGCAGCAAGGACCCAATATGAAGTTCAAAATTTTAGCATCTCTCTTGACCTTATTTAAAGATTTTCTAAATCTTCCCATAGAAAAAGAAAGCTAGAACTGAAAATCTTTTCCCAAGATCACATATTAGAGGTAGGGAAACTGAGACACGGTGTCCAGAAATAACTGTAGAAAGGCATACAAGCAGAGGCAGGCGAGAAACAAGTAGTCTGATCCCATGATATTTTCCCACTTCTCCAGATATGGTTATACCTAATTGATGGCTGAAGTAGTTTCAAATCTGCGTTTGTCTGTTCTGATTTCAGTGTTTTCCTGACTTTTCACTGTTTTGCGAATCACAGGAAAATCTTTTCTGATCTATGTCTCCACCAACTAAAGTACAGATTGAGCAAGTTGGGTATTAGGTAGGAGTGGGGTTAACAACTGATAGGAAATCAGACTGAGGAAGTTATCAGGGTCAGAGCATGGAGGATCTTGTAGGTCAGTCTGAAAAGACCACATTCTATACCATTCAGTAGCATCAAGGAACCCCTGAAAATTATTATTTGAGAGAGTGACATGGTTTGCTGGCGTGCTAAAGCTGGCTCATGATGGTCAATTGTGTTCATCACACTCCACCCCCATTCTGTGTTTGGTAACACCACATTGGTAGTTTGAAAATTGGCCATGGTGAGAATATTTCCACTAAAAAATTTGGAAAACTCTGCAAATCAGGGATTTGAAATTTCCCCACAGAGAAAGTTATCAAGTATAGAACATCACCGAGTGGTCAGATGATTGTTTTCAAAGAATTGATAGCCAATTTCTGGTAATAAGACTGAAGGGAGGAAGGCCAATTGGAGGTTAATAAAATATTCTAAATGAGAGATTATTCGGCTTTATTGTCCAGGGACAGTGGAGACGGCAAAAAGACAGCTTGAAAAGAATCATAGGGATTAAATGTGCAGCATTAGTTGTTTTGAGCTACTGGGTGGATGGTGATGCCCTTTAATGAAGTGGGAAGCCCATTTGGGAGGGGTAAAGATTTGAAGTGAATGTGGGTGAGTTTCCTTGAGGAAGGCTAAGTCTGAGCTTTTGAGACATAAAGTTGAGTTGTCAGTCAAGAGATAAACACAAATGTGTGCTCTTTGCTTTTAACATTAGAAGAGACTGCTACTAAAATGAATCCCAATATTCAAATGGAATTGGAATTTATCTTGCTCAATGGCAGAGGACTTTAGAATTTCCCTCTATTTTATCCCCTCTTCCCACCACACATATTCTTTCTTTCTCTCTCTTGCGTTAAACATCAACCTGGAAATCCCCATTCTGACTTCAGTTGCTCTGCAGTAATTGATAATTGTTAATTATATCTAGACACAATTGTTAACAGCTTTACCCTTTCAGGCAATTCATCAATCAAAGCTATTCACACATTCTGTCCTTCTCTCAAAGGAGAAACTTCAAGTTACCTTTTGGTTTAGGATAATCTGTGTGAGGGAAACATTCAGCTGAGGGGTAGATACAGTAGAGATTAAGTTCCATATTGTCCAAGGGTCCAAGAAGAAGATAAACTTAGCAAGAGCCATTATATACACAGAGCTGAATACTAGAGAGAAGATAATTTAAAGAGTTTTGGAGTAGATCATTCCACATCAGAGAGGAATGCTTTACATCACTTGAAAATAACTGTTGCAACTCTGCTTGTGAATCAATTTATATAATTAATGAAGTCACTCTTACATTTTGATATTTGCTCTTGTAATGGGTTGGAGGAAATCTCAAATTGAAGCAGATTGTGGGCAATGTCATTTATAGTTCAGTCTTCTCCAAAGTTAGTTTTTCAAAGATTTTCTTTTGTGTGCTACTCTTTTGGGCCCCGAGTTTAACTCAACTTATTTTAAATATTATTAGATAGAGTTTTCACACAGTACCACTCGTAAGTCTTAAAGTACAGATGTAAAGGTTTATATGCTTAGTGTGTGAAGAAAACACTGACAAAATTAAAGTGAAAATTGGGCAAATTCATAATCATAGTGGCAATCATACTCCTTCTATAATAATTAATAGAACATTAGATAAAAATTAAGGTTATATATAGAAGACCTAAACAATGCTGATTCCTTTGATATAATTACTATACTTAACAATGACTATAATAATTGCATTGTGTCCATAGTTACAGCAGAAACACAATACAATTATTATAGTTATTAAGACACTGTTAATCCTTAAAATTATACTACACTGAAAAAGGAAATTGAAAAGGATATTACAAAATGGAAGGACATTCCTTGCTCTTGGTTAGGAAGAACCAACATTGTGAAAATGGCCATACTCCCAAAACTGTTATACAGATTTAACGCAATCCCAATCAAAATACCATTCACATACCTCACAGATTTAGAGAAAACACTACTAAAATTCATTTGGAAACAGAAGAAACCTAGAATAGCAAAAGCGATTCTAGGCAACAAAAGCAAGGCAGGAGGCATCTCAATTCCTGACTTGAAACAGTACTATAAAGCCACAGTGATAAAATCAGCTTGGTACTGGCGAAGAAATAGACCTGAGGACCAATGCAACAGATTAGAAGATGCAAGCACAACTACAAAGACACTCAGCCACCTGATATTTGACAAATGGGCTAAATATGTCCATTGGAAGAAGGATAGTCTCTTTAATAAATGGTGTTGGAAAAATTGGCTCTCTACATGCTGAAGACTGAAACTAGATCCATGCATATCATCATGCACAAAACTAAAGTCTAAATGGATCAAAGACCTCAATATTAAAACAGAAACACTAAATCTACTGGAAGACAAGGTAGGTAGAAGTCTTGGAGACATAGGGGTAGGCAGAGAATTCATGAACAAAATGCAAACTGCACAGGAAACACTTCAAAGAATCAACAAATGGGATCTCACATTATTGAAAAGTTTCTGTACCTCAAAGGAAATCACCAACAGAGTGAAAAGAAAACCAACAGAGTGGGAAAGAATTTTAACCAGCAACCCCTCAGACAAAAGATTTGTGTCCAGAATACATAAAGAGTTGAAAAACATCAAGCCCCCCAAATTCAAAGACCCTCTCCAAAAATGGGCATCTGACATGAACACACAGTTCTCAGAGAAAGATATACAAATGGCAAATAAATACATGAAGAAATGTTCACCATCACTGGTCATTCGAGAGATGCAAATTAAAACAGCATTGAGATTCCACTTTACTCTGGAAAGAATAGCTGCAATCAAGAAATCAACTGATAACAAATGTGGGTGAGACTTTGAGGAAAAAGGAACACTGCTCCACTGTTGGTGGGAATGTAGACTGGTGCAACCATTATGGAAATCCATATGGAGAATTCTCAGAAGACTAGGATTGGAAGCCCCATTCAATCCAGCTATTCGCCTCCTGGGTATTTTCCCTGAAGAACTGAAAAGTTCATATCACAGTGATATATGTGCACCCATGTTCATAGCTGCACAATTTGTGATAGCTAAATCCTGAAAACAACCAAGATGCCCATCAACTGCAGAGTGGATGAAAAAGATGTGGCATTTTTATACAATGGAATATTACTCAGCTATAAAAAAGGATGATCTTGAGGCCTTCATAGGCAAATGGAGACAACTTGAGACTATCCTCATTAGTGAAATAAATAAGAATCATGTTTATAAATATCATATTGTGTCTCTAGTGTAAAAAGTAAATAAGAACTACAAGTGTAATAAAACCAAAATGTGTAATTGTTATTGTAAAAAAGAGAAAAAAAGAAAGTGCTCTAAGGAATATAACTGCATGCATGTTTGAGTGTGTAAAATACATGACCATATTGCTGAATCTTGGTTGGATCTTTGAGCAGAACTGTTTGTAGTCTGACTGTTTGAATAATTACTATGTACCCTTTAACTTTGTAACTTGAACAACTACATCCAGGATGATAGTATGTAATTTATAAATTAATGATTTCTTAGTGGGGCTTTTTCTCATTCTCCTTTTTCTTTTTGTCTTTTAGAATTCTGTATTGTTGCTGCCCTTTTTTCTGTTTTGCTTTTTTCCTTCTCTTTAAATAAAATTTTAAAAATGTATAATTGCTATTGTAAAAAAAGAGGAAATAGGAAGCACTATAAAAGATATAGCTGCATGTATGTTTAGATGTGTGGGATTGATGACCATATTTCTAGGTTCTTGTTGGATTGTTGAACAGATCTGTTTGCACTCTCACTGCTTGAGTGTCCACTTTGTGTGCTTTAATTCTGTAACTTGAATAACTATTTCTAAAAGAACAATATGTAATCTATCAACTAGTGATTTCTTACTGTTTATCTTCTTTTTTTGAAATTCTGTAATATTTCTATGTTTTTCTGTTTTTTTCTCTTTAAATAAAAGAAAATAAAAAATTAAGACACTGTTAAGGAGACTTCTTCTCCACCAGACATCAAGACTTCTTACAAAAATTATAACTTAATGTAATTTAAGGTTCTAGAAAGAGAAGAGTAAGTTAAATTCAAAGGACATATGAGGAATAAATTATAAAGATAAAGCAGAAATTAATACAATTGAGAGTAAAGAGAAAACTCCGGAAGATACTGGCAAAAAAATGAAGCAAATCATGAAAAAGATTACACACCATGACCAAGTAGGCTTCATCCCAAGGATGCAGGGATGAATGAAGATATGCAAATTAATAAATGTAATACACTACATCAACAGAATCAAGGACAACAACCACATGATCATCTGAATAGATGCAGGAAAAACATTTGACAAAGTTGAGTGCACATGGATGATAAAAACCCTACAGAAAACTGGAATAGAAGGTCTTTATCTCAATCTGATAAAAACCATCTGTGACAAACCAACAGCCAACATCATACTAAATGGAAAAAACTAAAAGTTTTCACTCTAAAATCAGGAAGAAGAGAAGGATGCCCACTATCAACACTTTGGTTCAATGTAATTCTGGAAATATTACCAGAGCAACTAGACAAGAGAGAGAAAGAAAAGGAATAAGGCTAGGAGAGAAATAATTTAAACTATCATTGTTTGTAGATGACACAATATGCTACCTAGAAGAGCCCAAAAATTCCACAAAAGACTACTAGAATTAATAACCAAATTTGATAGCATAGCAGGATACAAAGTCAACTCTCAAAAGTGAATAAAATTCCTTCTCTTCCTTCAACCTCTTTCCCCTCCTTATTTACAAATCTTCATTTCCATTTTATCCTTCTTTTCTCATTTTTTCTTCTCCCTTCCTTCCTTTCCCCCTTCTCCCTCTTGAGCTTCCCTTTCCTTTTGAGCAATTCTTCCCATTTCAACCTATCTTTTGTACAAATGGTTCTTATTTACACTTTCAGTTTCCCAACCAGTGAGACAATATGACATTTACACAAGTGTGTGTGTTGAGACCACAATTTTAAGTGAAATAAAATCAGACACATAAGTTTAAATATCGTGTTGTTCCTCTTATGTGAAAACTCAAAGGGTAAGTAAGGGGGAAATTGGAAGATAGATATTGACAAGTAGGATGAACTTGTCTAAATGGAAAGGGGAACAAAGGAGGGGAAGTCTGACGGGAAGGAAGAGAGAAGGGATTTTAAAAAAAGAGAATGGAAGGGAAAATGTAAACAAAGTTTCTGTAAATGGCAAGGGGAAGAAGGGTTGAGGGGAGGGGAGGGCACTGGGGAAAAAAAGGAATTAAGGTTTATTATTTATAGGTACAAATTCCCCATGGTAAATGTGATCACTATGTAAGGCAAACATATATTAACATAATTAAAAATCAAATAACATAATAACAAAAATGGGTATTTATGCACAACAGAACACACGTACCCTGCCATAAAGAAAGATCACTTCTTTATGAACACACATGCATAAATACAAGATAGCTAACCATACTATGAATCTCTGTTAGTTCATCAAAAAGAACAGTTTGTGCTTTCTTGTTTGTTTGATTGATTTTTGTCACACCTAGTAGATCTTGTAACCTGAGCAACTACTTTTAAGATAACAATATGTAATATATTAATAAATGTTAATTTCCTGCTTTAAAAATTCTGTATCATTTCTACCTTTTTTCTTGTTTTGTTTTTTAAAATAAAAAAAGAAAGATCACTGTGAGTCATTTGTAGGAAAATGAATGCATAATGAAAAGCAATCATAATGGAAAGCAAAACATAGTAGCCATAGAAGGCTAAACATTGCATAGTTCCTCTTACATGAGAAACTCAAAGTATTAATGAATTAAAGAGATCTTTTGGAAATGGGAATAGAATCTAGAGATAGAGGTGAGGAGAGGGAATAGAAGGGGAGAGAGAGGAAGTAAAGAGAATTAAAATGTGTTGTATATGTGTACCAAATCTACACAATGAATGCAATCATTATATACTGCAAACATGTACTGGTAAAAAATTTAAAAATTAAATTAAAAAAGAAAAAAACCCCTAAAACTCACTAGCAAAAACATAAACAGACTGAACGTGAAAGAATATAAAACAATATACAATGCAAACCAGACTCTAAAGCAAGCAGAGGTAGCTATGATTATATTTGAAAAGGCTGACAAAATTAGTCCAATGTGGCAAAGAAGGCCACTGCATATTGTTAAAAGGAACAATCCATCAAGAACATATAGCAACAGTTAAATATATACATACTGAACATTAATACACCAAATTTCACAAAACAAATATTCAATATAAAGGGACATAGAGGTCCAAATACAATAACTTTGGAAAATCTTACACTTCATTCTCACCGTTAGATAGGTCATTCAGACCAAAAAAAGAACAAAAAAAACCAAAAACAAACAAACAAAAAACCACCCAAAACACAAAAACAAGAAAAGAAGAAACATCAAAATTAGTCTATGGCCATACCACCCTGAACATGTCTGATCTCATCTGATCAGAAGAATTAAACTACACTACAGATTAAATGTCCATGGAACATTCTATCCAAAAACTGCAGGATAAAAATTCTCAGTATTTCATGGAACTTTTTTTTTTGACAATATATCATCTGTTAGGCCATAAAACAAATACAAACAAAAAGTGAAATAATTTCTTGTATCTTATCAGATCAGAATAAAAGGAAATAAAAAGATACCACAAAAACTATATAAACAGATAAAGATTGAACTTTTGAAAAATCAGTGGGTCATTAAAGAAATTAGAGATGAAATATTAAAAATTCCTGTAATCAAATGAAAATGGAAATACAATATTCAAGACTCTTTGGGATACAAGCCACACCCCAAGGTCATGCACCAGTAGCCTGAAGAGATCAGGTGTACCCAGTGTAGAGCCAGAGAAGAAGCCATGCCCTGAGGCACTGCCACAGCCCCATGCCTCTCCATCACCCCAGGAACCCCAGATTGGAAGAGCCCGGGTGCTTAGTCCAATCCACTGCACCAAAGGACTGGCAGCCAATGTAGGAAGCACCCAGGATGCAGCAATGGATTGATTTAGAGGAACACAGGAAAATGTCAAGACAAGCAAAATACAATCTCAGACATCCAGAACAAGATTAAGAACAAGTTTGAGAGACACAGACATAGTAGAAATTAGAGGTTGCACACCTGAAATTTCTGAAAAGGTAACAAGTGAAGTAAAGAAGCTGTTTAGTTCTTGCATTGTCTGGTTAATTTACATGCTTATGTCTGATGGTCTGGACAGCTATTTTGAAGACAACAAGAGGCATTACAGTAGCCACTGTTAATTTTTCACTGCCTTATTTTGAAGTCCTGTATCAGTGTTTTCATTATTTTAAATCTTTCTTTTTGATACAGGGTCTTGCTTTGCAGTTCAGACTGGTCTTGAGCTCACTTTGTAGCCCAGGTTGGTCTTGAACTTGAAATGATCCTCCTGCCACAGCCTCCTGAGTGCTGGTATTTTAGCATTGTTTTGCTCTGCTTGGTCTTATTGTGTTTTGTTTTGTTTGATTTTTTTATGTCTGATTATATGAGCAGCTATTTTGAAGATAACAAGATATGTACATGTTATGGTAGCCATAATTGATTTCCTATTATCTTGTTTTGAAGTCCTGTATCACTTTCATTGTTTTGCTTTGATTGGCTTTATTCTGTTTTATTTTGTTTGGTTTTATTCTCTTTAAAATGAAAAAGAATCTTTGGGATACAGCAAAAGTAGTTCTAACAGGAAAGTTTATAGGTATAGGTACTTACATAAAAAAATCAGAGAGATCTCAAATAAATAACCAAGTCATGCACATTAGTTTCAGAAAACAAAGACAAAACCCAACCCAATCCAAGGAACAAAATAATAGAAATCAGAGCTGACATTAATGAGATAGAGTTTAAAAAAACAATAAACAGAATCAGTGAAATAGAGTTGCTTCTTAGGAAAAATAAACAAGATTGATAAACCCTTAGTAAAGCTAATCAAAAGAAAGAGAGATCAAAATCAATACAATTGGAGATGAAAAAGATGTTACAATGAAACACTGAAATCAGAGGATTATTAGAGACAGCTTAATGCATAAATTTTTAGAGGTATATGATCTACCAAAACTAAGCCAAGATGATACAAAGAACCCAAACAGATCAGTAACAAACAATGAGATTTAAGCAATAATAAAAAATCTCCCAACAAAGAAATCCCAGAACTAGACAGATTCACTGTTGAATTTTATAAGACCATTAAAGAACTCACACCAATTCCTTCAAACTGTTCCATAAAATAGAAAACAAAGGAATGTTCTCAAATTCATTCTGTGAGGTCAACATCACCCTAATATCAAAAGTGGATAAGGACACAACAGCAGAAAAGAAACTTAGACAAATATCATTGATTAACATAGATGAAAAGATTCTTATTAATTTCTGTACTTTGAGAAATTTCCATATTGATTTCCATAATGGTTATATAGTTTCAGACACATAAGCTTAAATACTATATTTTATCTCTCATCTGAGAGAGGCATAATGTAAACAAAAAATGATATAGAAGGGATAGAAAGGGACAAGGGGACAGACCTCTTGAAATAGAAGAGTGTTCCAAAGGAACTAGGACAAAGGATGAGGAGGAGGGAAGGTGAAATAAGAGGATTAAAGATATGCCATGTACATGAACCTAATAAACCTAATTAATGTAAACATTATATGCTATAACTTGAGTTAAGACAAATAGTATCAACAAACATGAAAAAAGGGATAGGGGAATGAGTAGGTGAAGGGGGAGCAACAGGTAAGGGAAAGGGGATAAAAAAAGAAACAAGCTGTAATATATACATGTAACCACTCCAGAGATGACTGTAAACTGAACAAATTGCAAAAATATAGTAATAAAAATGAACTTTCAATGAAAAAAATCTTTATTAAAATGCAAACTCAATTCAACAACACATTTTAAAAAAAGGCATCTGCCATATAAGTTGGTTTTATTCCAGAGATGCAAGGATAGTTAAATATATACAAATCAATAATGATCATACATCACATAAATAGAATCCAAGATAAATCACACGATATTCTCAATTGACACAGAAAATATCTTCAACATAGTTCAAAATCTCTTCATGATAAAGATTCTGAAACAAGTAGGTATTGAAGGACAATATCTCAGTAGAGCAAGGGCTGTATATTCACTATGATTGAGTAAATGTATGAACTAAAAAAAGTACTGCAGTAAAAGACATTGCCACTAATTTCCTTCAAAATACGCCCTTTCATTTCAAACACATTTATCCTATCATTCTTGAAACTTTCTTAAGCAATTCTAGAAGTCTTTTTTCATGGCTCACTCGAAATCCTGAACTGATTAAAAATGCTTACCTTTTGTGGTTATTTTTACCTTGAGTAAAGCCAGAAGTTACATGCTTCCAGACCTAGTAAATAGCATGGATTAGGGAACACACAGAAATGTTTTTATAAGCTTGTCTCTTCCATTGGATGGCACTCAGCAGCAGTGTTCACTATAGTTTTGGATGGACTTCAAAAAGAGATGTATTGTCTGTGTCCTGAGTGGACTGTGCCCAGCGACCTTCATTCAACCAGCAGAACCAGGCCCGCTAAAGGGGGATCCAAGCTGGCACCATGCTGCAAGGTGAGTTGCAGCTCACTAGGGCAGGCCCAGAAAAGTTTGGGACCATCAATCCCGGCCGCTGGGTGCTGACCAGGCCTCTTAGGACACTGGTCTTAGGACACCAGAGGTTCTGCGGGCTTGAGTGGACTGTGCCCAGTGACTTTCATTCGATCAGGGGAGCCAGGCCCACCACACAAGGGGAGCCAAAGCCAAGTGAGTCCCAGTAGCAGAGGGCACAGGAGGTGATTTCCAACACATCCAGGGAAAGCTTTGGAAAACTGCTGGAAACACAGAAATATAGGAAAATGACAAAACGAAAGGCCAAAATGCAATCTCAAACCTCCAGCCCAACCCAAGAAAACCTAGCAGCCATGTACATAGAAGAAAATACTACAATGCACCTGAAATGCATGAAATGATATCAACTGAAATAAAGAAGCAAGTATGGGAAGCTATGAGGGAACTCAAATTAGAAATATTCTCCCAGGTAAAAGAAGAAATGATAAAAGTAGTGAAAGAAATACTGAACGCATCCAATGAAGACACAGCTAAAAAATTAGAGGAACAAAGCAAAATGATACAATCCCTGAACGAACAGTTTAAGAGACAAACAGAATGCATTAAGCAGATTCAAAGACATATACAGGAAATAAAAAAGTCTAATGATAGTTGCAAAAACCGCCTCAACAAAAGTGAAGATAGAATCCCAGACCTCGAAGATAAGATTGCAGCTAGTGAACAGGAAAGGAAAGATCTTCTAAAAATAACAAGAAATCAGGAAATAACACTTCAACAGCTTCAAGATGATGCAAAGAAAAACAATATAAGATTAATAAGGATAAAAGAAAAAGAAGGGGACAACACCAATGATATCAAGAGGCTATTTACAGAAGTAATAGCTAAAAATTTCCCAAACATGAGTATGGAAGCTGACATATGGATTAGTGAGGCATATAGAACTCCAAATAGCCATAACCAAAACAAAACTACACCCACACATATAATAATCACCATCCCAGAAATCCAACATAAGAACAAAATATTAAAAGCTGTTAGAGGGAAAACACAGGTCACCTATAAAGGAAAACCTATCAGAATCACAGCAGACTTCTCAACACAAACAATGAAGTCAAGAAGAGCAGGGAGTGAAGTTTTTCAGATCCTAAAGGAAAATGACTTCCAATCCACACTGATGTACCCTGCAAAACTGTCCTTCAAAATGGGTGGAGAAATAAGATACTTCCATGATAAAGAACGGCTGAAGAACTTCATGATCACCAAACCAATCCTGCAAAGAATATTGAAAGACATTCTAGATACACATAGAAAAAAACCACTAAGCAAAACAGACAACTAAACAGAACAGAAAGCTAAGATACATCAGAAATATAACATGTCAACAATAAACCAATATATGACAGTTATAACCATTAACATAAATGGCCTCAATTCACCAATTAAAAGAAACAGACTGGCAGAATGGATCAAGAAACAACATCCAACCATATGCTGTCTACAAGAAACCCATCTAACCCAAAAGGAAACTCATAGACTGAAAGTCAAAGGATGGAAAATAATACTCCATGCAACAGGAACTCAAAAAAAAAAAAAAGCGGGGGTAACTATTCTGTTTGCAGACCATGTGAACTTCAAACCAAGAATGGTCCAAAGAGATAAAGAAGGTCACTACATACTAGTTAGGGGAAAACTGTAAGAGGAAGAGATAACAATCTTAAATATACATGCAACAAATTCCAGAGCACCCAATTACACAAAGCAAGTATTAACAGAAATGAAAAATCAAACAGGCAATAACACAATTATAACAGGAGACCTTAACACACCACTGACACAAAGGGATAGATCAACTAGACAGAAAATCAGCAAAGAAATAACAGAACTGAATCACACATGTGAACAAATGGACTTGATAGACCTATATAGAGTGTTCCATCCAACAACATCAGAATATACATTCTTCTCAGCAGTACATAGACATTCTCTAAATAGACCATATACTAACCCACAGAACATATTTAAGTAAATGCAAAAGAATTGAACTTATCCCATGCATGTTATCGGACCATAGCACCATGAAACTGGAAATTAATGATAAAAGTAACTGCAAAAACCTCACAAACACATGGAAATTAAATAAGACACTCTTGAGCAATCAGTGGGTCACAGAGGAAATTAAAGAAGAAATTAAACAATATCTACAAGCAAACAAAAATACAAATACAACTTACTGGAACCCGTGGGATGAAATGAAAGCGGTTCTCAGAGGAAAATTTATTGCACTGAGTTCCCACGTTAGGAAAACAGAACAAACACAAATAAGCAACCTGATATTACACCTCAAACATCTAGAAAAAGAAGAGCAACCAAGCACTAAGACAAAAGAAGGGAGGAAATTATAAAGATCAGAGCAGAAATTAATGCAATAGAGACTAAGAAAACAATACAAAGAATCAATGAATCAAAGAGTTGTTTCTTTGAAAGAATAAATAAAATTGATAAGCCCCTAGCCAACCTAATTTAAAAAAGGAAAGAAAAGACTCAAATTCATGCAATACAGAATGAAAAAGGAGAAATCACTACCGACCCTGTGGAAATACAGAAGATCATCAACAACTATTTCAAAAACCTCTACTCTCATAGGTTCGGTAACACAGATGAAATGGACAGATTCCTAAAACATAAGAACCACCAATCTTGGATAAAGAAGATGTAAAACTGCTGAATAAACCAATTTCTATTAATGAAATTGACATTGTAATCAAGTCCCTACCAACAAAGAAGAGCCCAGGCCCAGATGGGTTCACTGTGGAATTCTAAGAGAAATACAAAGAAGACTTAATGCTGACACTCCTCAAACTCTTCAATGAAATTGAAAGGGAAGCAATTCTCCCTAAGTCATTCCTGGAAGCAAATATTACTCTAGTACCAAAACCTGAGAAAGACCCAACTAAAAAAGAGAACTACAGGCCAATCTCCCTTGTGAACATAGAAGCAAAAATTCTCAATAAAATATTGGCAAACAGGATGCAGCAAATCATCAAGAAGATAATAGACTATGACCAAGTGGGATTCATCCCAGGCATGCAGGGATGGTTCAACATACGTAAATCAATAAATGTAATCTACCATATCAATAGAGCCAAAGGCAAGAATCACATGATCATTTCTATAGAGGCAGAACAAGCTTTTGAAGAGATCCAACACCCATTCATGATAAGAACCTTACAGAGAATTGGAATAGATAGTCTTTACCTCAAAATGATAAAGGCCATCTGTGACAAACCAACAGCCAGTGTCATATTAAATAGTCAAAAACTGAAAGCCTTTACCTTGAAATCAAGCACAAGACAAGGATGTCTCTTATCACCACTCCTACTCAATATAGTACTGGAAATACTAGCCAGAGCAATTAGATAAGAGAGAGAAATAAAAGGAGTAAAGATAGGAAAAGAAAAAGTTAAATTATCATTATTTGCAGATGACATAATACTCTACATAGAAGACCCCCAAACCTCCATTGAAAGTCTCCTAGATATAATAAATTCAGCAGTGTAGCTGGATACAAAGTCAATACTCAGAAATAAATAGCATTCTTATACACTAACTACAAAATCACTGAGAGAAAAAAGAGAAGCCACACCCTTCACACTAGCATCCAAAAAAAATGAAATATTTAGGAATTAATCTAACAAAGGCTGTAAAAGAGTTGTACAGGAAAAATTATAACACCCTGAAAAAGCAAGTCAAAGAGGACCTCAGAAAATGGAAAGACATTCCTTGTTCATGGATAGGAAGAATAAATATTGTAAAAATTCTCCCAAAATTGTTATACACATTCAATGCAATCCCAATGAAAATACCACTAACATACCTCATAGATCTAGAGAAATCTCTCCTAAAATTCATCTGGAACCAAAAGAGACCTAGAATAGCAAAGGCAATTCTAAGCAGCAAAGCTAAGACAAGAGGCATTACAATCCCTGACTTGAAGTTATACTACAAAGCTACTGTAATAAATTCAACATGGTATTGGAATAAAAACAGACCTGAAGATCAATGGAATAGACTAGAAGATACAACTATGAACACACTGTACCACCTTATCTTTGATAAAGGGGCCAAGCATGTTCACTGCAAGAACGATAGTCTCTTTAATAAATGATGCTGGAAAAACTGGCTATCCATATGCTGAAAACTAAAATTAGGCCCATGCTTATCACTATGTAGTAAACTAAAATCCAAATGGATCAAAATCTAAATATTAAAACAGAAACACTAAATCTGTTGCAAGACAAAGTAGGTAAAAATCTTGAAGACATAGGGGTAGATAGAGAATTCATGAACAAGAACGAAACTGCACGGGAAATAATTCCCAGAATCAATAGGTGGGATCATGACTTATTAAAGAGTTTCTGCATGTCCAAAGAAATCTCCAGCAGAGTGAAAAGAAAACCTACAAACCGGGAAAAAATCTTAGTGAACTGTCCCTCAGACAAAGGACTTCTGTTTAGAACTTATAAAGAATTTTTAAAAATCAGACGCCCGAAATTCAAAGACCCAATCCAAAAATGGGCATCCGACATGAACACACAGTTCTCAGATAAAGAAATACAAATGAAAAATAAATACATGAAAAAATGTTAATCATCATTGGTCATTAGAGAAATGCAAATTAAAACCACACTGAGATACCATATCACTCCAGAAAGAATGGCCAGGATCAACAAAACTACCAACAACAAATGCTGGGGAGTCTGTGGGGAAAAAGGAACTCTTCTGCACTGTTGGTGGGAATGTAGACTGGTGCAACCACTGTGGAGGTCAATCTGGAGATTCCTCAAAAACTGGGGTTGGAGGTCCCATTCATCCACTCTTAGGCATATTCCCAGAAGATCTGGAAAACATCTTACCACAATGATATATGCATACCCATGTTTATAGTGGCACAATTTGTAATAGCCAGATCTTGGAAACAACCTAGGTGCCCATCAACCAAGGAATGGATAAAAAAATTGTGGTACTTTTATACAGGGGAGAACTACTCAGCTATAAAGAATGATCACATTGAGATATTTATAAATAAATGGATGTAACTTGAGTCTATACTCATAAGTGAAATAAATCAAAGTCACATGTATAAATACCATATAGTCTCCCTAGTGTAAGAAATGGTAAGAGTACAGAAGATTTTATGGTAATCATGGTTCACCATTATACTGCTTTGAAGTCTTATGCTTTCATTCATTGGTTGGAATGGTTTTATTCTGTTTTGTTTGATCTTAATATATGTGATTGTATAAATAGTTACTTTGAAGGCAAGACAATATGGCAGTCATTGTTGATTTAATATCATCTTGCTCTGAAGTCCTACTATGCTCTTGTTTTTCTATTACCATTGGTTCTATCACATTGTATCATATTGGATTTCAATATGTATGATAGTATAAACAAAATTTTTAATGGAAGATGAGGTAATATAGCAGCCATTGTTCATCTTCAGTTATGTAGTTCAGAATGCCTTGCAATACTTTTATTCTCTTGAGTGGTTTTATTCTATTTTGTTATGTTTGACATTATTGTGTGTGAAGCTAAGCTCAACTATTTCAAAGAAAGAGACATTGTGATAGCCATTGTTGATGTCCAGTTGTCTTGTTGTGAAGTGTTGTGTTGCTTACATTGTTCTGTTCTGATCTGCTTAGATCTGTCATCTTTTGTTTTATTCTCTTTTAAATAAAAATAAATAAATAAATAAAAAGAGACTCATGAAAGAGGACTTCTAGGACTGCTTCATTAAGTGGCAAGAAAGCCAGGATGAGTGTGCTCAAAGTGAGGAGGAATGTTCTAAGGGGATTAATGGTGATGTGTCTCTGGTGTAATAATTTTTTAAAAATTTAAACTTTCATCATATATTTTGATCACTTACATGATTAACCAACAGCCAACATCATTCTGAATGGGGAAAACCTGAAAGTATTCCTCTAAATCAGGAATGAGAGAAGGATGTCTCCACTCACTTCACCTGTGCAGTAATGTTCTTAGAATTTTAGCTAAAGCAATTAGCCAAGAGAAAAAATTAGAAAGTTTACAAATAGGGAAAAAGGAGTCAAATTATCTTTATTTTCAGGTGATATGATACAATAATTAAAGATAACACTAAAAGAATTTTATAGATAAAAAGTAATGTGGCAATAGTAGAAAATAAAATCTACATATGAAAGTCAATAGCTTTTCTACATACCGACAGAGTATCTGAAAGAGAAACCAAGAAAGCAATGTTATTCATAATAGATTCAAAAAGTAAAATACCCAGGGATAAGCTAACCAAGGAGGTGGAAGGCTTCTACAATGAAAATCTCAAGACACTGAAGAAAAAATTAAAGAAGACACTAAAAGATGGAAAAGAACATCCTCACCACTGGTCCATGTTTGTGGATTGGAAGAATTAATCTTGTTAAAATAGTCATATTACTAAAAGTTATCTACAGAGCTACAGATTCAGTGCAATCCCCATCAAAGTACAAATGATATTTCTTATGGAACTAGGAAAAAAACCTCTAAAATTCATATGGAGACACAAAAGACTCAGAATAGTCCAAAAATCCTATGCAAAAGAAGCAAAGTCAAAACATCACAGTTTCAAAATATATTACAAAGTGATAATAACAAAATAGCATGATGCTGGGATGGCAATAGACATGTACAGCAGTGGAGCAGAATAGAGGAGAAAGAAACAAACCATGTTAACCCCGTTCTGATTCTGGGCAAAGACACCAAAAGCATACATTGGAGAAAAGACAGCCTCTTTAACAGATTGTGCTGGGAAAATTGGATATTCATTTGTAGAAAGTTGATATTAGATCACTGTCCTTTACCCTGTACACAAGGAATTCAAAATGAACCAAAGAATTAGGCAAAGACTCAAAACTTTGCAACAGCTAAAAGAAAACACAGGAGAAACAGTTGATGTCATAAGTATGGGCTAAAACTTCCTGAATAGGATTCCAATAGTGCAAGAAATAATAAGAAACAACAAATATGACATCAAATTTAAAAGTTCTTGCACCAGAAAGGAAATAACAATAAGAGTGAAGAGACAGTTTACAGAATGGGAGTAAATCTTTACCTGCTACTCTTCTGACAGAGGATTAATATCTAAAATATATAAAAATGTAAAACTAAATATCAAATAGCCCAATCAAAAAATGGGCCAATGAATTGAATAGACATTTCTCAAAAGAAGAAATACAAATGGCCAATAAGTAGATGAAAAAATGTTCAATGTTTTTTAGCCATTAGGGAAATGCAAATTAAAAGTATATGCAGAGACCCTCCCCCCCAAGTCATCCCCAAGTCAGAATGGAAATGATAAAGAATATGAAAGACAGTATATGCTGAAAAGGATATGGGCAAAAAGGAATCCTCTTACACTGCTGGGAGGAATGGAAATTAGTAGAGTCCGTACGGAAATTAAATACCCCAAATCAGTAGAAGTATACCTATATGTGTGTTACAGCACAATTCACAATAACCAGGATATGGAACCAGCCTAAGTGCCCATCAACTGGTGAATAGATAAAGAAAATGTAGTATGGATGCACAATGAAGTATTACTCAGCAATAAGGTAGAACAAAATTCTATCGTTTACTAGAAAATGGATGGATTTGGAGACCATCATGTTGTGAAATAAGATATACACAGTCAGAGAGAGGCTTCTCATAAGTTCTTCCTTGTATGTGGAATTCAAAGAAGGTGACAAGCACATAGGCGGGAGACAATTATTAGATGATGGGAAGGAAATAAGAGGGATGCAGAGGTGGTGTAAGGGTGGATAATATGGGGGACAGATATGATAAAATACAAACTGTGTATACTATATAAACTATGTGCATTTTCCAAAAAGTAAAACTAGGAAGAAGGGCAGGGTAAGGGAGTAATGGGGATAAAGATGATAAAGTGTGTTATATGTATGCACCTAATCTCTTATTGTCTTCCTAGTGTAAAAAAACTGAAAAAGTAAATAAGATCCAAAGTGTACAATAGATATTGTGAAAGTGAGAAGGGAAGAAACAGCTCAAAAGATAAGAACAACTGGAATGGGGGAAAGGAGAAAAGACTATACACACACACACACACACACACACACACAAGATAGATAACATTACTACTAATCTCAGTTAGTTCATTAAAAAGAATGGTTTGTGCTTTCATTGTTTGATCATTTTTATGCCTATTATCTTGTAATCTGAGCAACCTACTTTGAAGATAACAAAACACAATCTATTAACCATTGTTAATCTTCTATTATGTTGTTTTGAAATTCTGTATCATTGTTTTTATTCTTTTTTCATTAAAAATTGTCAAAATAAAACAAGAAATGAATTAAAAGTAGCATTTATCAAAAAGTTACTGAATTCCAGCCTCCATACTAAGCCCTTTTCCAATATTATGTCATTTGGTCATCACAACATTTCTGTGAGACAAGTTATAAACCTCAGAGTAGTAAAGTGACTTTGGAAAATTCACATCCTTAGTAATTGATAAAACCAAGTTTTTCATCCCGGTCTATCTGGCACTAAAATCTAGGCTCTTAACCCTACCTTCACCATCATCTCTTTCTCAAACAATATCATCACACACACTGTAGAAGTCTGAGCAACTTATTCCTCTCTGCCTTGGGCTAGGTAGGAAGTTATCTTTATAGAGTCTGGCCTTTTCTATGCATGGAAGAGTTCTTGGGGAGTTGGTGATTGCAAGTCCTGCTTTGTTTAACCCCCCAGGTCGGTCTCTAGCTTTAAAGCGTCACTCTGGAGCCCTGCTCCAGCCAATCAATTTGAGGAAAGCTTGTTTCACATCCTTGTTCCTTAGACTGTAGATGACAGGGTTAAAGAAGGCAGTGGCAATGTTATAGAAAAGGGCCATTTTCTTGCCACTGTTTGATAAGGAGCCAGAGCCAGGGCTCATGTACATGATGATGCATGGAATAGCAAACATGGTGACCACAGTGATGTGGGAGGCACACGTGGAGAAAGCCTTGATCTGGCCCTGGGCTGAACGGATCTTCGCAATGGTGGTAAAGATGTTGCCATAGACGATGACAATCAGGGAGAGAGGCACCACAATGACATTGAAGCCTGTGATGAAGTCCACTAAGTCATTGAAGGATGTGTCTGCACAGGCAAGCTTCAGAACAGCAGGAACCTCACAGAAGTAGTGGTCAATTTCATTAGGACCACAATAGGGCAAGTGCATAGCAAAGAAGGTGTAGCAGAGGCCACCTACCACACCATAACCTGCACAGATACCTACCATGAAGAGGCACATCCCACGGCTTATGATAACCTTGTACCTGAGAGGATGGCAGATGGCCACATACCTGTCCACCGACATGATGGAGAAAAGCCAGGACTCAGTGACCCCAAAGAGGAGGAAGATGTACATCTGGGCCACACATCTAGCAAAAGAGATGACCCTCCTCTTGCTGAGAATGTGCGCAAGCATCTGGGGCACAGTGGTGGTGGTGTAGCATACATTCAGCATGGAGAGGACGCTGATGAAGAAGTACATGGGTGTGTGGAGGCGAGTGTCCTGGAAAATGAGTGTGATAAGGAGGCTGTTGCCCACAAGAATCAGCATGTAAAAGACTAAAAAGAACGTGAAGAGCAGGGGGTTGGTCCTGGGGTTGGAGCTGAAGCCCAGTAGAATGAACTCTGTCACGGTGGACTGGTTAAACTCCTGCATGGTTATCTGCCTGTTGAACGTTTTTAGGATCGATGATTTATTGAGCGTTGGTGTCAAAGCTGCATAAAGAATTTGCAGACTCTGTTTCATTTACATTATTTAACAGTACCAGGGAAGTTTGGATCAAGAGACAGAGGCACCAACATACAGTTCCCAATTGTAGTTTGAGATCTGGTTCAGCGTTTGATTGAGGGTCATAGTGACGAAAGTGGTTAGGGCTAAACTGGGTGCGGTGGCACTCACATGGCTATATTTTGTCTCTTATATTTATACTGTTTTCTGTTTTCTCTTGGGGCCACGGAAATTGCTAGTCCTTGAATGAATAAAGATTAGGATTAGGGAGCTAGTCTCTTCATGAATTGGGTTAAAGTTTTTATCACTGCCAGGATTAGGATTAAGGTATACCACAGGGCATTAAAGTCAATGCTATATACAATAAAGACCAAAGTTACTATTTAAAATTTAATTTTCCCTGGTGACTGATTTCATGGTGTTATCTGTCATTCAACAATTTTTATCAGCATGATCACTGTGACACTGTGCCAGTGTGAGAGTTGTTATTCTAGATATCGGGGCAGGATATTTTATAGTCAAGATCTTGGATAAATTTAGCATAATTCTAAAAACAATTTTTAGCTCTGTGGAACAAGTGCCTGCTTGGCAAGTGTGAGGTCATGAGTTAGATCCCCAGTACCAAAAAAAAAAAAAAAAAGAATTACCAAAATAAAAATATTTATCACATTGCATACATATAAGGAGGATATACTCTTCATAATATATTACAACACATACAATTAATTTTTTGGTTGTACATTCTCAATGAAGAACAAATACTCTCTCACTGTCAATATGGTGCCAATAAATTGAACATAAAAAGAACAAATGTATAGAGATTTAAAAATTTTCTCTGTTTGGGTTTACTTTTTAATATTCATTATCTCTCTGGTTTTATGACTCAAACACGTTAGATTTTTGAACTAACATATTCAAAATACTAGATTTTGTGGGAAACTATGCAGAAGTAAATCTGTAAAAAGTAGAGTTTCGTGAAAAGGGCACTTTATTAGGAAGGGTTAGTGATGCATGGCTGAGTACACTGTCTTAGCTGACCTCCTCATCTGTTTCTGACAGTTTCCCAATTTGGTACTCTGGATTCATATTTTTCTTTCAACTTCTTCATGAATTGTCACAGATCCATTTAATAATGCATTCCCAGAAACTACTTTGTCTTTATAAACAATATTTTGCACACACAATTGACATCATGCTTCATACTAAGTCTATGTAGCATACACAGGGTCTGCAGGCCAAATATAAACCATAGACATACTTCATTTAAATTTTCTAGTATAAGAATGTTTAACTCCCAACATTTTAAACAAATATCCATGTAATACTAGACTTTCAAAGTCACAAATTAGATTTGGCCATAAAGGTCCATGTTTATATTGCTGGCAATAGTCAGGAGGTGTGTGATTTTTCTTTTGAAGGAAATATGAGCTCCTATTTCAGGAAATATTCCTGTTCCTTCATTATTATGTTTCATAGAAACATAATAATTACATATTTTAATTTTATGTATTACCTATGTGACCCCTCTGGCATTATGGTCTCTGTTCTAGTGGTGTAGTAAAGTTATGTGATGCTCTATTCACTGTTCTGTATCACACAGAATATTTTCTCCAGGGGAATATGGATGGATATGAGAGAGGAAGATCAAAGATGAACCTGGAGAAGGACCTGAGAAGAACAGAACAGAAAGCTCCTCTGTGCTCCACTAGGCTGTCCTTGGGAATTAGTTTACATGGGTTAATATAAAAGCATTTCCTTGTTAAAGTAAGAGTGGTTTGGATAAAAGATTACCTGCCCAGACCAAGGGCGTTAGCCTAGTTAACTCCTGACATACAGAGGAGTTCCCCCAGGACACAGACTGGTGGCTCAAGTTAGAATGACTCAACCCAAGATGAGACAAGGGCAAGAGGAAGACTGTGGTTACTATGTGAAAAGAGAGATGATCTTAGATTCTGGATTCCTAAGACATAGGAAACTTCTCAGGATGGAAACTAAGGAGAAACAGGGCTCAAGCTCATGGCACTGTTGCCCTGAGCATGTGGTGAGCTAAGGAAAGCCCTGGATGACCAAGCCTCCATGAACAGCTTTGCTGTTCTTACTGTGTAACCTATGCAAGTCCCGTTAGCTCTCCAAGCCTTAGCAGCCTTACTTTGTTCTGGAGGGATGTCACAAAGTGGTTGAGAGGTTGGGCATGATAACAGAGTCCTGGGTCTATGCCTGTGAACAAAGCAGGTGGTGAATAAGCACACAGAAACACATAAGGGACAGCCGGTGTCTCTGCTTGTGAGCCCAGGAAGTGGGAACATAAATCACAGAGACACTTCTTTGCCTCCTAAACCACACAGAGGGCCCAGAAAGTGCACCAGCTGAGGAGGGGAGACACCAGACTGCACAGGTGCAGGCTAGTCAGGGAAAGGGTCTGCCCTGAGCTCCCCACAGGTACAGGCTCCCTCATCAGAAGCCCAGACCTCAGCTGCATGTCTCATAGCAGGTGGACCAAGGACCAGGTGAGACACCAATGACTCCCAGGTGCCAAACATCCTTCCCCTCCACCCTGCCAGAGAGGGTAAAAAAAGCCTTTATCACATTAATAATAAAAGAGACCGGCCTCTGGGCATGCACACAAAGCTTTTACACTTGTGTCTAAGCAGTTGTCCCAGTCACCGCTCCTGCTTATGTCCTTATAAAAGTTGGGTTTAAACCAGGTGTGGTGGGGCACACCTGTAATCCCAGCACTTGGGAGGCTGAGGCAGGAGGATCAATTCAAATTCAAGACCAGCCTGGGTTACAAAGTGAGCTCAAGGCCAACCTTAACTGCCTAGTCATATCCTGTCTCAAAAAGACCAAAAAAAAAAAAAATCTAGGAGTGTATTCCAGCTGGTCCTTTGTTCAATGTGTGACTTTGGGGAAGTCATCTAACTTTCTTAGTCCTCATGATCTCTCCTTTAAAACTAGGCTGGTGGGTGATATGCAATGGTTCCTCTACACACACATTCAATACTTTCGGCTTTTGCCTAGATTTGGGGTCAGGAGGTGGATGCTGTAGAGATAGATCAAAGGGCACCAGGGCCCACAATCCTAACTCTCCCAAGGCAACTCTTATGAACTATGGCTACACATCCTCTAAGGGGGGCTTTCAGGTTGAAGCAGGAAGGGAGGTATGCACAATGAGGATAAGTTTTCTCTCTAGCCTGGGCACTCTGTGAAAATAGAAGTGGGAATGCCTGTTGGACTGGGTGACCATTTTCCTGTGAAGTATGAAATCTTACAGTTTGAGATATACAGTCACACTTTTGTACTCAACTGCTTTGAAGGTTGTCGACTTTGATATTTGGTTTATTTTGATGCAAAAATTTCATTTGTGCCCATTGTTTGGTACTCCATGCTCAAGCTAGAACTTCTTGGTGCTGCTTGCCTGCTGTACTGTCCAGACAAAATAACTTGTTTGGTATCCATTATTTTTGGTATTCATTGCACTTTCCAAAACAAATTAACAATGAATACTGAGGTTCTACTGTATACACTTTCAATCTTTTTAAAACTCGCAAACCTTTTTTCAAGCTAAACTTCTGCAGGGGCTGGGAAGTCACTTTAACTACTCTTAACCAGATGCCCTTAACCTCTTATCTTACTAGTTAAAGCCTCCTTGAGCCTCAATTGAATGACCACTAGTACAATCCTCTCATTTTACCAAAGTGCGGAGAGAGGAAGCAACTGAGCTGAGGCTGTACAACAAATTAATGTCTGAATAGGGTGAGCACCAAGCAGATTGTCCCCAGGCCAATCTCCTGCAGTTCTAAGTGCTGCTCTAGGGGATGAACCAGAACATGAGACTTGGGGACAGAGGGAACTTGATGCTGTGGGTCCTATCAGCTCTTGAGATACAGTGTTCTTACACGAGGGCTATGGTGAGAGAAGCTGCTCCATCTTACCTACAGTTTGTGCCTTCAGGCTGAGGGCAGAGGCTGCAGCAGCAGTGCAAGTGATAAGTCTCTGTTTTCCCGGGTTTTCTTGACTTTTGATGAATTTGCGTCTTCATTCAGAGCGAAATCTGGGGACTGGTTTCTACTCTCACTCTCTTTGGCTGGCTTGCTGTGTGCTCAGGCCAATTGCTTGGCCTCGTGGAGCCACTCATGGCTAGATCTAGGTATCACCTGTTGTCAATGGGGTGAGAAGACAGAAATTGATTGGTACAGGATGAATCTGTTTCTTCCAGGCTGACTACTCTGGGCTGGGTTACTAGCTTTGGTCCCTTGTCATGATATCATAGAAATCAGAAATATTGTTTGTTTTTTTATTTTGGATTCATATTTATCTCCTCCTCTTCTCAGGTCTCCTCTGTTGCTATATAGCCTACAAGATGAAAGACTCATTACAGCCAGTTTTGAATTTCTACCTTTGCCATTTACTGATCTTGACACTAGGTTGGTTATTAGTCCTTATCATAGAAAGAAGTTGATTGCAGTACTATCTTGTTCTTAAAATACATGCATTCTCCTTTTTCTTCCCTTCTGCTTTTGCCAGCTTTCCTGCCCCCTTCTCCTTTTTTTTATCAGCCCAGACCCTTAGGGATAAGAATGATCCAGAGAACAGGTAAAATTAGAAAGCAGAGAGAAAGATGAAAGGGAGAGAGAGGGAAGGAGGGAAGGGAAAGAAGGGAGGCAGAGAGAGAGACAGAGAGAGAGAGAAGACAGAAACAAAGAGAACCAGGGCCTGAGGGGCACAGGGCCCACTGGGGAGCACAGTGCCAAGCACAGGAGGATTGCACGGGGATAGAGGAGTGGGTCTAACAAGGAGGAACTGGTGAGAGAGCATTCCTTGCTATCCTCGTGTTAGAAGAATGATCAGAGGACTGCTTATAACAACATAGGAAACATTGAGACCTCATGGGAGATTGTTGGGGAGGAGAACCAAAAATGGCAAGGAAACACAAGGAGAAGGAGGCAGAGAGAGAAACAGAAGGCAGAGAAGAATGTCTGAGATGCTGAGCAAGTAGGTATGAAACATGTGAGAGATGTAAGAGGTTGAAAACAGAATAGTTGGACCTTCAAGAACAAGGCAGGGAAGAGGGCAAAGCAAAAAGAAGGAAGAGGAAAAAGGCAGGGGAGAAAAAGGGTGGGAAATTGAGAAATCTGACAGGAGGAAATAGAAGACTGGAGTTGGGGGAGAGGAGAGTGTCAGTACTGGAGCGAGAGCCTGAGGGCAGGCAGATGGGGTGATGCAGATGGAAGTGGGCAAGGAAAGAGCTGCATAGAGTGGTGGAGGCCAGAGATGCAGGTGGTAGAGGAGGATGAGCAGAGAATCAGATCCACAGAAAGGGTGAGGGCAAGAGGAAAGAGCAGAAGTGGCTAGGGGGTGGAGGCTGTGTAGCAGGCAAATTCAAAGGCAGAGAGAGTCTATGAGTGAAAACTGGAGAGATCAAGAGAGAAAGAAAGGCAGAAAGAATGAGTTCAAGCTCAGGCAGATAACAGAGCCAGAGAAGGGAGAAATTGGACAAAACATTAGGAAACAAAGACAGCCAAAAGAAGCAGAGTCAGAGAATGGAAAGTAAGAAACAAGAGACAGAGATAACCCCAGGCTGATGGAAAAAGAAAGGGGACTCAGCAGATTCACAGAGATGAAGGAGACCAGTCCAGGTAGCCTGTGTATGCTCACAGAGACTTGGAGAGGGATGGAGGTGAGTCAGGCAGCTGGCAGCAGGAAGTGCAGACCAGCCAAGGGCAGCAAGGCTGGAGATGGGTGCAGCGGGCAACTCTCCAGGAGGACAGGGGACCCTGCTGCCCTCCGCTTATACTCCTCCGGGGAAGATGGCATGGGGAGGCCCCCTCAACCTCAGGCAGCCACTTGTGTGGCAGTGATGCCAGAGGTTGTAGATGGGCTGCTCCCTGTAGATGGCCCAAGACCAGAGAAAAAGCTCTGAGCTCTTATGTCTCATTCCCCAAGGACATTCAGACCATGCCCTTTGTTTGGATTCAAATCAGGCTGGGGAGGTGATCATGCAGGCATGTGTGCTGGGCTCACACAGCACCCCAGGGCAAGACTTTTCTCAGTGGCTTCTCCTCCTCCCCCAGCAGAACAAATGAGGCCCCCCAGGAGGTCTGGGTGACAAGGACCATGACATTGTCCTGCTTCATTGCCAGGACGTCCCCAGGGCTATAATATCCAGTAGGTGCTGTAGGCACTGTGTCTAAGTCCCTTGAGTTTACAGGATCTATGAACATGTTAGAGACTTGAAAGAAAAAGTTTTAGGCTCAAAATAGGCATAATTCAATATGTTAAAAATATCACTTTCACCTATTAATTGGTCAAATAGCCTGGAAATTAGAGATTTTCACAAAATCACAGTCTAAAAGTTACCTACTCTAAATAAATTATGATAGTTTTAGAGTTGCTACAGTTTGCATCATCTGTCTGTTCCTTGAATTCAGCCCCATCTCTTTTGTAGGTACTCTCAGTTTTTCTAAACCTAAAGTAAAGCATGTAAACTGGTAATGAAATATAAATGATTATATATACTATTCTCGTGGTTTTCTCTCAAGATAATGTGTATTTATATTAAAACTTCTGAAGTAAAATAATTCCTAGCCTATTAAAAATAGGCATCATGAAAAAAGGAAAGCAAACAGAAATATTAAAATGACTATTAAACATAACATTTTTGTCAGTCAACTCTAATTCATTAAACTCTCACATAGTTATACATTAATTGTAGTGAGTGTGGAATGAGGGTACATTTTCAAATCTATCTTATGTAGTATGGTGCCTGTGCAAGTCGTAAGCTCCCAGTGGAACATTCGAGGCAGATGACAGACAGAACTTCCATCTCGGCACTGAGTCAGAGTCAGACAGCAGGGAAGAGTGGGGAGCCCCTGTTTCAGTATCTTTGTCCAGAGGGAAGAGAGGTGCTCAATCGTCACTGGAGAATGAAACAAAACAAAATAAATCAAATCAAATCAAAACAAAAGAAAAAACACCAACTTCATGCTCCATCTTTTCTAAGTATGAGAAATTCACTGGTTCATGGAAATTCAGGGATCCCCTGGGGGCTAGAATTACATATGGAACATGACCAAAATCTTACTCCAGGATCCAGGCTGGGACATCAGAGGAAATTAGGGCCACACATGGTAACTGAGGGAGATGCTGATTTGAGCTGAGCCCGGAAGTCCAGCGCTGGGAGAGGAGGGCGCCTTGGAGTTTTCTGTCTCCTATGCTCCTGTTTCTACTTACTTGGCCACTCCAATGGCCACCCTGAGGCCTGGGCACCCTGATCAGTGAGTGTCTTTCTCCTGTTCCATGTTGTTCTGATCCTGACCCAGGGTGAGACCCATTGCAGCACTGATTCACCATGGGGATTTGAGGATTTGATGATGTCTATGTCCAGCTACATCTGATCCAGGATCTCTTGAAGACCCTCAGGGCTGGAGACCTTTGCCTGCCCCAAAGGGAAGCTTTCACTCCAGTAGCCTCCTCACACCCTTAGCAGGGAAGCTGATTTCTTTTCCAGCATTGCTGTGCCCCCACTTGGAACCTTCTCTCCATGGCTGTGCAGTCCCAAGCATTCAGTGTCTCTAGGTCTGTGACCCATCTCCCTTTCAAATGGTAAGGCCTGAATTCATCATGCAGGTGCTGTAGGCCATAAATATCTACATGGTTGCTATAGCCATTTTTCTAAGTAGCAGCCCTAACTGTTCCTCTGTTGCTCAGGAATCTCCAGTGATTTCATCTGTGAAATTCAATCTTAGCTCCTCTGTCTGCAGCCAGAGCGAACTCCTGTTCAACTTTGTAGGTTGCACTCCTAGAAAATCTCTGACTCCCACCTTGAATTCTGGGCAGCCAGAACCACCTGTAGATGTCTTTTTTGTGGTGCTCCCTTGATCTGAACTGCCCTATCTCAGCTTCCTGGGCACGCCTCCAAAGCCACCTCAATGTTCCCTCTTCCTGAAGCCTTTCCTTGTAAACAGATGACCTTCCTCTGCAGTTACCTGCAGTCCTGCTCTACACAGCTACTCCCTGACATTCCTTGTCTCCTGGCTAGCTCTTTATTCAGGAGAATTCTCCACCATTGTTTATCAGAGTCCTCTCTGTGCCAGGGCTTTCCAGATTAGTTGATTTATTCTAAACACTCATTGGTGCAAATTGTGCCAAATATTCCTGGCAACTGGATACTAAAGGTGATTCTGCTGAGTTTCCTTGAATCCTAAGGATACAGCCTGATTAAGTTTTTAGAGTGAATCCATGTGATTACCATCGGATCAAGACAGAGCATGACCAGTAATTATAAATCTCCTTCACGACATCCTCCTAGTTTGTCTGAATATTTGCTATTTCAAAGAAAAAAAATTAGGGGCCAGGATACCTGAACTGGTACCTTAAGCTAATTGCCAAATATACTACATAGATGGAGTAGGAGTCCCAGGATGCTTTTCAGTCTACAGTAGGTGAATTCCATGATATTAACTGTAGTCCCAGATTCAGCACAGCAAGATGAATGTGTGGAGTTCAATGAACTGATAAGATTATGTGTTTAGGTAACTTTATGTTATTTTTGATGTTTACTTGTTATGGATCTATGAAAACAGATTTCTTCACAAGCTATCACTAACATAAATTAAGTAAGTGGATTTTTTTTGTAAACTAAAATGAATTTCTTTTTTTTTTTTAGTGGGGAGGAGTGAACCCTGGGCTTCATGCACCGAAGGCAAATCCTATACCATTTAGCTATATCTCCAGGTCAAAATGAATCAGTTTTAACTTTTAGTTGATTTTTACTTATGCACTGAATTTGGAATCTCAAGTTGGTTTCTGTAGTTTTCATAACAACATAGTCATTATCATACCTTGAATGGACTATGCTTCTTTTTAATAAAGATATCCATGATCACACTGATCATATAGCTAATTTATAACATTTTAAAATGAATATCTTGTAATCAGGCATAGTGAACTGAGGTCTGACTTTACTTATGAAGCCTATTTGCAAAAAGCCTTTCCAGAATGTCAGCCTGGTTTCTGCTTTGCAAGAATCCAAACTTAGAGCTGGCAAAGAGGGTCCCTTCCCAGCCAGGGTAACCTCAGAAAATTTGGGGGCCTTGATAAGTGGGCAGTCTTAACCATATTTATAGGTATTGTGAATAAAACATCAAAGAGAATTTCTTGGGTTTAGTTTTTCACTTTCATTGTAGCAAATAACAATGTATTTTGAAAGTCCAATATAGTATTTCTTACTAAAATTTCTGGATAAAATTAAATTCTATGCCTCTAGATTTGCAAAGCAAATTTGAGAAATCTTCTATGAGTGAGATTCTTATTACACCTATTAAAACAATAAGGCCACACACAACATAATCACCTTTTCTGCCATTAAGTACAATCTTTGGAGATGAGGATCACGAAAGAGAGCTATGTCAGAAGAAAAGCATCTAAGACTTGCAGAAGGGCTGAGGGAATTACTCAGAGCCTCTCTATACAGTGACGGAAGTTATCTAAAGTATCTAAGGGGACTGTCTGACTTTACAGGTCTGGGTTGCTTTACCTGACTTTCTTTGGACCGAGGTATTGCAGCTCTGCAGGTTTTGCTGCTAAATTATAGAAAATTAGGAGAAATGCACATGATTACTGGTCACAGTAATGCAAATAAGCCCCACCTAATATATAACACTGTGACATTTGTTCATCTGAGAAAATAAATTTCCTTTGGAACCAGCCCTAACATTATAATGATACCTCCGTAAATTGATGTGTGACAAAATCTTTGACTTACGTCCATTTCATAACCATAAAAGAAAATATGTATGTTTATCTGCATTAAATTAAGAATTTTTTTTAGCAAAAATAATTTCTATTTCATTCTACTCTAACAAAAGACAGCAAATACAATACATTTCAACAATAAAATTAAAGCAACATGGATAACTGTCCAAAAAATTACTGTTAAGTGACTAAAATAATAATTTATTGAATAACTAGTGAATAACTTAACACTGAATATGGAAATAGATACATTATTTAAGATTTTATACATACTTTAAAAAATTAATAAAAGCAATTTAAAAATTTAAACCTTAAAGCATAGATCCTGGTATAAGCTCCAGGTCCAAGGTAATGGATGATTTTCTTTCTTTTATTTATTTGTTTCATTAAATTTTTTTCTTTTAAAAAGCAAAACAGAAGAAAGAATAGAAATGATACAGAATTTCAAAAAAAGTAGGAAATTAACATTGATTAATATGTTGCATATTGTTATCTTAGAAGTAGTTGTTCAGGTTACAAGATTTAGACAAAAAAAGATCAATGAATGAAAGCACAAACTATTCTTTTAGATGAACTAACAGAGATTAGTAGTATAGCTATCTATCTTGTATATACATACCTACATACATACACATATATGTATACCTGCATACATATAATCTTTTCCCTTCTTCCTTCTTGCTTTATCACATTTTAAGACTAAACATGTACTACTCTTGTAACAAAGAAAACAAGTACTAAACTCATTGAAGATATTTCCCATGAATGCCACTGAGACAACATGTATGTCCAAATGTATAATAGAATATAAATCAAGAAAAAGCAGACAACAATTGCCATTTGTTACTCATTATGATAAACACTTTATATTTATTTTCTCACCTAATCCTGACAGCCTTGGAAGGAACATACTATTTTCCCACATTTACAGAGGACAAAATCGAGACTCATAAATGTTAGGTAACTTGTCTGTTCTCACTGAGTTAATAAAGGATAGAGCTGCCACTGAACCCTGAGTTCTGGTTACAGAGTTTGCCACACAGCACGATTCTATTAATAACCTTAGGAAAAGACGTTAACGCACAAGAACTGCAAATAAAATGGAAAACATTGTTGCCACTTTTCATCTATAAGATAAATAAAATGTTGGAATTTTTTGTGGTTTTCTTTTTTTTATTTAAAGAGAAACAAAAGCATGTAAAGGTTAGAGATAATTCAGAATTCCAAAAAAATATAAACAATAAGAAATCACTCGTTAATAACTTACATATTGTCCTCTTAGAAATAGTTGTTCAAGTTACAAAATTAAAGCATACAAAGTAGTCAAACAGTGAGAGTGTAAACAGCTATGCATGCATGAATCTCTACATGTATTTCTATCTTTTCTGTATTAGAGGGAAAAACAAAACTTAGCAAGACAAAACAAAACAAATTCCTATAAAAACATGAAACCAAAAAGTCATATAAAACCACAGTACAAAGTGATCTACAATGATTACTGTGTTGTTTCTTATCTTCAATAGAATCTCTATATCATCAGGCATGATTGAATATACCAGCATAATTGACCTAAGCAGTAAATAACAATATTAGTAAAAATAAAACATTGTAGACAGTACAAAAATTCAAAGGCAGGTAATAATCAAACCATAGTGGATATTCTAGTGGATCTTGTTATCTTAAGTGCAGTTGCCTATACTCTCAGACTTGATACTATCCATCATAACAGCTTTGAATAAAATCTATCAATACAAAACAGCAATCCAACAAACCAGATTCGATTACGATCAATCATGGTAAAACAGTGTAGGTTTTACAGAGCTTTAGATTAAGTTAATAGGAAATTAAGGATGATTACTATACTATATCCTGTTATTTTGGGGATTGTTGTGCCCTTAAATCTAGTACAGGTAGAATGACTAGAACAGAATATAATACATCTAAGCAGAATAGTGTGAGTAATGTGGGTTTTAAATCCTGGTGCACTATTAACAATATAGTGTATCATGGCCATCTATGTTAGAGATTCTAGTTATCCTTCTCTGCCTCATTTCTGCTATGCTATTTTTCTGCCTTTGCTTGTCTAGTTTTCTCCTTCATTCTACTTCCTGCCCTATTCATTGAGGCCTTTCTGCCACTGTTCCTAAAATCCTGGTATTTTTTTTTCTCTCTCTCTCTCTGGAATGTCCTTCAATATTCTCTGTAGGGTTGGATTGGTAGTCACAAACTTCCCCAGTTCCTCTTTGTCATGGAAGCATCTTTTTCTCCATTAATTTCTAGTGACAGTTTTGCAGGATACATCAATCTGGGATGGAGGTTATTTTCTTTCAGGGCTTGGAATACTTCGCTCCAAGCTCTTCTTGATCTGATGGTCTGTGTTGAGAAGTCAGCTGTGATTCTGATGGGCTTACCTTTATAGGTAATCTGTTTCCTTTCTCTGATGGCTTTTAATATTGTTTTTATATTGAATTTCTGGTATCTTGATTATTATATGTCTGGGTGTAGATCTGTTTTGGTTGTAGGTGGCTGGAGTTCTGTATGCTTCACATAACTGAATGTCATTTTCTTTTCCCATGCTTGGGAAGTTTTTCCTTAATTATTTCTGTGAATAGCCTTTGTAATTCACCTGTATATATTCCTTCTTCTTTCATGTTTCTTATTCTTAAATTGTAGATTCTCTTGTCATCTTCTAGCCTTTGTGTTGTTACTGCCTGTTTCCTTGTTGTTTTTAAGAGATCTTTCCTTTCATGATCACACACTGCAAACTTGTCTTCAAGTTTTGATAGTCTATCCTTAGTTTCTTTTAAGGCATTTTGCCAGCTTTCAATGGAGTTTTTAATTTCCTGGTAGTCTCTTTGAATCTGCTTTATGTATTCTATATTTTCTTTATATTCTTTATTGAATGTTTCCTTTTTTTGTGTTCCTCCCTTCTTCCATCTGTATCTTCCTGAGAGATGCTTCCTGAGAGCATTTCTTTTATTACTCTACTCATATCTTGCTTTACTTGATTTAATATTTCAGTTTTGAGCTCATCTACATGGTCCCAAAGATATCTCTTAATGTCCATTGAAGCCATGTCTGGTGTTGTGCGTTTGCTGCCCTCAGTCTCCCTTGTTTTTCCTTCTCCTGGATCTCAGGGTTCTGGGCTGGGGTCCTCCTCCTGCCTCTCTCTTCTATCATGGCCTGGCTTCCTCTACGCGGGTTACAGTGAAGGTCCCAGGCCCCTTCCCTGTTGGCCACGTTTCCTTTGAAGCACTCTGGCAAGGGAACTCCACCCTCTCCTGCCTTCTCTTATCACTGAGGTGTAAGCAGCAGCTGCCTATGCCTGCCCCTCCCCACCAGGCCAGCCTAACTTCAGGTGCCTTCACCGGTTAGTACTTGCTAGGCACAGGGAATTGATTTGGGACAGCTCATTGGGTCCCAGCCAGGGGGGCATCCCAGCTCAAGCAAATCCCACAAATCTGCTCCTGGGAGGGAGGAACCAACTGAAGTCACTGTTGCTCCCAGTTCATGGTCCTCCTGCCTGATTCCAACATGTCGCCCATTTGGTCGCACCCTTCCCGTGGCGGGGGGAGTCTCATTCCCAGCACTGACTGTGGATTATGAAGGTCCCTTCACTGGCTCCACTCTCCATTGGGCTCACCAACCCCCGACTTCAGCACTGCTGTGCTTCCTGTGAGTGGCGGCAGGAACAAGTTTGGGCAGCTCTGCCGCCCAGTGCAGATTCAGGTCTTGGCAAATTTGGTGGGTCGCCGTGAACGAAAACACTGTATCCCGTAATTTTTAGCTGTTTCAGTTGTAGTCCTGAAGTATTTGACAAGCTTTCTTACGTTTTAATTTCTTCCTGTGTCAGGAGGATCCATCTCCCTCTGTCTGGGTCTCTCCAGGGTGTTTTATTCTGGCACATGAGTTGTTTCTCCTGGGAGGCTTTGTATTTTGTTTCTCACTGATTGGCCATCTTGTCTTCTCCTCCTCTGGAATGTTTGATACAGATGAGACTAACAAGTGCTGCTGAGGGTGGGGAGCATAGACTGATGTAACCACTTGAAAACATAACTTAGAGGTATGTGGTAATGTTGAATTTTTTTTTATTTTTGCAGTCTTCAAGGTCTACTTTTAATCTAATCATAAATCCTAGAAAAATATATATGGAGAAATAGCTAAAGATAAACTTTGAAAAACTAGAAAGAAACAAATGTTAGATGAAGAATTAGTAAAATGTGGTATATTTAGATTCTTGTTAAATAGAATGAATTAGACCTATACTTATCAAATGAGTAGATGTCAGAGCCAAAACATTGCATTAAATATTTTTAAAATTTATGTCTATACCATGCTGACATTATAGAATGTAAGTGCTTACTATAACAATTCTATGTGTTGCTCATGGATATAATATATGTGAACAGATGTTAGAAATGGATTGTATAGATTTCAGTTTATTGAAAGTTATAGAATCTGGCAAGCTGAAAATATTTAAAATGCAGTTTATCTCTTAATTCTTGCAAAAAAAAGAAAGAAAAAAGAACTGGCAAAATATAGCAAGTGTATATTTGGAATGTGAGAAAATGGAGTTTTTATTGTATTATTTTCTATAATTGCTTTGTTTCTGTGTAATTTCTCTCTGTTTGATGCTGTCATATATGTTTATAGATCTATAGATGTATACAGTTACATAAATGCATAATAAAACATACTTATTACATATTTTTGTTTTACAAAATATTTCCTCAAAATAAACATGAAATTTTAAATGTAAATTGTGAAGACATGAGTCATTTTTAAAAAACTGAGCCAAGATTAGAAAAACTATTAGCCATATTTGTACAAAGGTATGTTTATAATAAAATTAAGCTCAGATATTATAACACCTAGTTCAAAAAAGCAATGCTAGATATTATCTACATGTACTTGTTACACAGTGGCACACAATGTTGTGTCTGAAGAATATGCCTATTATTTATGTCACTTTTGTCCCAGATTCCATTATACTGTAGGAAAGGATATATGCATGCTAAACATTTGGTTATGACCATGTTAAATTGTCATAAAAGTCCAGGAAAGAACCAGAAAAAAATTATTAAGCAGTGGCCATGAACTTCAAGACATAGTTTTTGTAAAGAAATCCTTTGCCTTCACTACATAAGTCTTTGGGTGGTGGTAGCTGAATATTTTCCAAGCAACGTGTTAGTGCTCTGGTCAGAGTTGGCCACGCACTTCTGGATGACCAAAGCTCCATGGAGACTCAGGGTAGTCAAAAGGAACATATCTCTTTGATGCCAAATGAGCTTGTTCTAGTATTCTCAGGACTAGAGATAAGTCTGAAACATCCTCAATCATAGAGCTGCCCCTCTATTTCCAAGTACTGTTAGAAAAGCCCCCTTTACATCCTTGTTCCTGAGGCTGTAGATGATAGGATTGAGGAAGGCAGAGATAACATTGTAGAACAGGGCCAGCTTCTTGTCCTGCTCTGGGTCATACCGGGAGCTAGGTCTCATGTACATGATCATGGCTGGACCATAGAACATGGTCACCACAGTGATGTGGGAGGCACACGTGGAGAAGGACTTGAGCCTCCCCTGGGATGAGCGAATTCTTAAGATGGAGGCGAATATGCAGACATAGGATGCCAAGATGAGTGAGAGTGGGATCAAAAGCAGGATGAAACCCAACATGAAGTTCAGCTGGTCATTAAGGAATGTGTCTGCACAGGCCAACTTCAGAACAGCAGGGACCTCACAGAAGAAATGGTTGATTCTGTAGGGTCCACAGTAGGGGAGATGCATGGTGAAGACAGTGTAGATCAGAGCCCCAGTGAGGCTAATGAACCAACAGATAGTGATCATCCTGATACAGACAATACGGTTCATGAGTAAGGAATAGTGAAGGGGGAAGCAAATGGCAATGTATCTGTCATAGGCCATAATGACATAAAGAATACACTCAGCAATGCCCAGGACCAAAAAGATGAACATCTGGGCTACGCAAGCACTCCAGAAGATGGCTCTCCTTGGATATAACAGATTTGCTAACATCTGGGGCACAGTGGTAGTGACATAGCTCATGTCTACTAAAGACAGGACACTGAGAAAGAAGTACATGGGTGTGTGGAGTCGCGAGTCCAGGTAGATAAGAGTGATGATGAGCCCGTTGTCCACAAGGGTTGTAAGGTAGAAGAGGAGGAAGAAGACAAACAGGGCCATTCTGACCTGTGACTCACTGGAGAAAGCAAGGAGGATAAACTCAGACACTGAAGTGTGATTTTCCTTGCCAAAGCTCTGCATGGTGATTTGCCTGTCAAAGAGAGACAAGCACTTTCTTGTTCTGTCCTTTGGCTTGGGAAAGTGAGGACAGAGTTAATAGAAGCTGAATCATTCACCACACCATACTCAAGGAGCTGCACAGATTTGGTCAAGTCTTTGTTGAGTTGGATGAGAAGAGAAAGGAAGCTAGGATAGGTAGGTCACTGGGCAAGAGGGAAAAATATCTTTATTCCACACCTACAATAGAGCATAGGATGCCTGATGGTTCAGAGAACTGTCTCTGGAAACAATACTAATCCATAGAAGATAGGCCATACCTAGGTATCCTTTCCTTTTAATGTTTTGGACAGGACCTCCCTATGCAGTTCAGGTTGGCCTTGAAGTCATGGAGATCCTTCTGCCTCAGCGTCCTGAGTGGTGGGATTACAGATGTTCTCCTCCATGTTCAGGCTAGGTGAACATTTTTGCAGCAATGAATTCAATCATCTTCTGTCCACTTCCTCATTCTACTATCCACAATTGTCCCAATTTGTGGTAGGCAGATGTTTCTGCCTAGAATTCAAACTTTGAAAGGAAAGACCACATCAGTAGGGCATGGGAACTGGGGAAACTATTACCCAGACATAGTGTGGTGGCAAAGCTGTCACAAGAGAACTGAAGATCTCAAAGTCTTACAGAAATGATAGATGATGATGGAGAGAACTGACTTGAGGTTGTACCCATATACTTATAAAGTACATTAACTTAGAAATTGTGGTAATTTGGAATTGATTAGCTAGATGTACTCGATATTTCTTAATAAACTTAAAAATCAGTTAGGCAAATTAACTCTAGACACACTTACTACTGGAATGTCTACCAAAGTGAAATACATGTTTTTAGCATATGAGAAAGGACTTTAGCTATCTATAATTGAAGCCATTTTATTATGATCTTGAAATAGACATAATATATTCATCTATTAAAAATTATAGCCTAAAGTGAAAATGAAAGATAAAGTAAGACACACAGGTTGGAAAACAGAGGAGAAAGACTCTGTAGCCCTGAGCACCTGAAACAGGGGCCAGAGGTCCTGGCTTGCTGTGTCAAGTTTCCCGAGTTCTGTCTGAACTTGTTTCTTGTACTGAGATAGGTGAGATTTTTTTCTGTTAAATTTTTACAGTCTCCTCCCATGACCAAGTTTTTGCTTTGGACTTACCTGGGTGTCTCATGGTTGTTGCTTACTCAGATGTGATATTGAGCAAGAGCCTTCACCTCTGTTGACCTTGGTCTCCCCATCTGTTAAAGCAGAAGTGCAACATCTATGACGTGGGGTCATGGAAAAGTAATTATGGAATCCTGCATGTCAAGATATTTTGCAAAATATAAAACACAAGGCAAATAAAAGAGGTTAGTAAAAGTGCAATGAATCTCAAAATCAGAACAACTAGAGAATATGCCTGACTTTGTCCTTGCTTTGTTTTGTGATCTTGAGAAAGTTGATCTTTCTCTCTGAGCTTCAGAGTCCCATTTTGATATTTTAGACTTGGTGATCCTAAAAGTCTTTTGTAGCTCTGTTATTTTTTGGTATCAGGAAAACATACTGGAGACCTGTGACCATATCAGTGCCTTTTTCATCAAGGAATGGCTGAGCTAAGAAGTTAATTGAGCATGTCTCTATGGGCACAAGATTCATTACTAAGGGCCGGAAAATCAATACAGAGTATTGGCAAATATAGAGCATAGATTTGGAGTCAACACTCCTGAGTCTAGCATCATGTTTCTCTACTTCCAAATCACTTAGCTATTCAGAGTACCTTGTCTTTTATCTCTGAAATAGGTGTGCTATCTCCCATTTTGCTTGCATGAATTACATCTGCTTTATAGGAAGTACTGAATAAAAGGTAGCAACTTAGATAACAGGAAGCTGCGGAGGAGGAGCAGAGAGAAGAGTGGAGTTCAGTAGCATTCTTCAATTTTTAAGGTTGCAATGGGCAGGACTACAAACTTGATCATGAGGACTGATTGGCCAGACATGATGGTAGAAGTCCAGAAGGTGCACAAATGGGCAAAAGAAGATGGCATGAAATGCATGTTCTGAATTTTAACAAACATTAACAATTCGATAAAGAAGCAAGATGTTCCAAGTGAGAGATGTTTGTGATAATAACTAGGGATCTGGCTGGCCCTGCTCAGAGCCAGGGGCATTGAGGAAAATTTTCAAAAGACAGAGGACTAGGCAGTAGTTCAAGTGACAGTCTGAGACAGTCAGAGCTGAAATTAAAGTAGCACTTTATCATCCTGCCCAGCTACACCCCAAGCCTGGGAACTTTGCAGAGAAATTCCATTAACCTCTTGGCTCACCTATCAACCCATGCACACTCTGTTTCACAACTCCTTGAGGAGCTGAAAACCCTTCCTCAACTAGTTCTGATCAGTTTTCTAGTCAGCACAAGTGAGCTTTCTGTGCTATAATGCTAATGTAATCTTAATGTGGGCAGCTGAGTTCTTTCCTTTTGGAGCCTCAGACCTTCCAAACCAGTTGGTTTTCCCCTAATCTCCCCTGTATGCTCACCACCTTTGCTCTAACTGCTCCTTTTCTGGACATTCCCCTAACCTTGATGCTTCCTCAGATTTCACTGACGTTTAAGGCTCAGCTAAAGGTTTTCTCCTCCTCACCTGACCAGTACAGCCTTGTTTATGTGTGCATTGTCTTCCCAGGCAAGTTGTAGGCAGTGGCTGCATCTCTTTTAAATCTACTCACAGTATTTAGCACAGAAAGACTCTCGTTTGGGATGTGACAGAACTATGTTGACAGAAGGATCCATCCAAACAGGTTATAGTAAAGGCTACTGGACAGCTTTATAGACTTATTCCAGTACTTTTTTTCCCTGTATGACCAAATTTTGCTTTGTCTTTCACCAAACAAATAAGTGATAGGACCAGGAGTGACACCTAGGTTTCTTATTGCTAAGCCTGTGAGGCTTTTAACTACTGTTATATTGACTCATCCAAAGGGCCATATGCAGATCAGTTACATGAAGCACTCTTACTAGAAAGCTCTATATTTGTTTATACTTTGCTTCTTCCATCTGACAATGTTTCCTTGCTTCTTTGCAGATTCTATGCTTCTGGCAGAGAACAAAAAACAAACAAACAAAACAAAGCCTTTAGTTCCAGATTGGAAGTGCAGCAGTAGAAGGGTAACCTTGAGAGGGATCTACACAAGAGGAGGAACAGTCATGGGAGAGAACAGATTAGCTTTTGCTCAGGAATGGCAGGTTCTTGTACCTCCCACCCCAGTTAGTGTGGCAAAGACTAGGGATACTTTGTCAGTTCTTGGATGCCCAGAGCAGAAAACTCCCCTAGGCTCTCCCTCAGTCACACTTACAAATGATCAGCTCATTATCTTGCCTAAGTAATAACCATCACCTCTGTGGTAGCAGCTGCCTATTTTCTCCTGGTGTGGTGATTAGGAAGATGCCCATTCTCCTGGGCACAGTGGGTCTAGAGGGGAGATCTGCACCATCTTAAGAGTGTTGGACCCAGAGCAGCTCTCAAGGGAGGGGAGACTCAAGCAGGCAGACTCATGGGTTCACTTTGTATCAGAATGGAATTAGAGAATGGATTTCCAGTACCAAAAAAGCCTTGGGGATTCCTTGGCCAGACGGGGAAATGCAAAACAGAGCCGCTGCGGTGGATGAGCAACATAGTCTGGATGGCTAGCACTCGTAAGGCTTTTTAGACTTAGACTTTGGAGTTGAAGAGCTGGGCATTCTTTGAAAGTTTCCATTTTGGAAACTAAAATTTCTTTACGTTCAGTCTTAGAGAAGGGAGGGATTCTCCAGCTCGGCTGCCACATTCCTGTTTAACGCAGTGATGATATTAACTACACACCCTTCATTTCTTTCTGAAATATGTGTGAGAGCCTCTTTTCTCCTCAGATAGCTCATCCAAGACCACAGACTGAATAATGGTGAAATAGTGTGTGGATATAGATAATGTAAATGCTAGCAAGGTTCTAATAATGCTAACAGTTCAATTTTCCTCAGGTACCTACCCAAGACCATGTATTATTCTGTGGTGTAAATATGGCCAAAACTTAGTGTCTACTATTTAATGCAAACTCTGTATCATGTGGTACAGAAAATACAAAGATAAGCAGATTGAGGTTGGATGCATATTCTACAACTTCATATCCATATGGTCTTGTGCAAACCATTTTCCCTCCTGGGATATTCATTTTTATTGTACTTAGAATACAAAATAATGCTGCTTGTGTTAGGAAGGTGTATACACAGTATAAGCACAGGTTTAGCACTTAGAAGGGCCCAGGTAGGTCCTATCCTGACAATAAGAAGTGAGCAGCTGTCAGAGTCCATCCTCTGGTTCTGCTCCAGTGTAATCCCAGCACTCTGGCATGCAGAGGCAGGAAGATTTCACATTTGAGCACAGTCTGAGCAATTTAGTACAATACTTTCTTTAAAAAAAAAAAAAACCAAATTGAGAGCTCACATTTATGGTGCTCCTATTGTGGGTAATGTCTTGTACTAAGAGCTTTACGTCAATTAACTTAAAACTCCCGACCCTGCTGCTCTCCAGATACCACTCCACAGGTTTGAGATTGCTTTCAAAATTGCCCCACTTGGAGCCAGTAAAAGGGTTGAATAGAAGCCCACAGCATTCACCTGCTCCTCCACAAGAACCAAAGCTGAGAAGACTGGAATTCAACAGGAGAAGAATAGAAACCTTATAAAATCCATAGACCTGGGAGAGCAGCATGGGAAGGAAAAACAAATAACCCACCACCTGTGGCCCCAGTTTCACAGAGGGGGGAAGTCTCCCCTCCACAGGGGTGAAAGTGAGGAAGAGGTCCCAGCATACTCTGTCTGCTCAGGTTCTAGCGATCTTAGCTGTTGGAAAGTTTTTACAAATCTTCCAGCATTACAGCCGACACAAAAGAAACCTGAACTGTGCATGTTAACCTGGCTTTGGAGAATGAATTCTTCTTGAGAATCCCTAAAGTGCTGTAGACAGAAGCTCTCATGAGAAGACATCTGCTATCTGAATTTAGACTGCTCTGTGGGTCAGAATTCTCTGCATGTTCCCAACCCTGGGACCCACAGACACCCCACTGCACTGGGTTAGTGGACTACTGCCTCACCATGCACAGTTGGCTCATCAGAGTGAGTGACACAAACCCAAAGAACTGCCTGCACTGTAGGGAGTGGGTGTTGAGACACAGAGGGAATGGGGAATCAGATGGACAAGCATCTGGTCTCAGATTAGGGTGGCCTAAGCCTGGCTCCTGGTCTCAGATGCTTGGCCATTCTCTCAGAGGCAAAGTCTGTGTTGTGCCCATGTTGTTCTCTCTGGCCCTCTTCTGGGGCCAGACATGGGTGCCTGTCATTAAGAAAAAAAAAAAAAGAAATATATCTGTGTGGTTACACTGGCACTTCACCCAGAAAGGCAGACTGGAAAAGTCTCAAGTGACATCATGGTGTTGGCTGTCACCCCCATCCTGGGAGCACAGTTCACTGCTTATAACATCCTCTTACTTTAACTTATCATATTTCAATCCACCTTCTTCCCCTGTTTTAGTCTTCCAGATCTCAGACTTACACTCCAGTGAAATCCATAACTTTCTGGTTTTTCCCCAAGACTAGTTACACTCCACTCACTAAGGCTGTTCTTTCCTTGCTTTGGGCTCTCCTTTCCTTGTTTTTCCTTTCATTAGATGTCCTGCTTGTCTGGCTCCCTCTTTGTGTTACTCATTCATCTTTGCTACACTCTACTTCCTCGCTTATCTTTGTAGTTCACTGTTTTATAGTCCCACCAATAATCTAACTACCTCCAAGAAGACAAGTAGATAAAAGAAATCATCCTAGAGGAAGGTTTCCTAAAACTATTCAGTTCAGAATTATGAAGGCATAGCAAGCCAATGCAAGAGTATCTCCATGGTCTGTTATAGGAACACTTTTCTTGACCAATTCTTGGCTACCTTACTCCTGTTTCTGTTTTCTCTGATCATATCATAATCGTCCCTTTTTTGGAGGCCAGAGACACATTTAACAACTTCCCTTTTCCAGAGAGTCAATCCCTTCTCTTCTCTTGGCTGGTCAGCCAGCCTATAGAAGACCACACGTTTGTAATTGGTTTCCCTGTGGAACTAATGGCCATAATTACAGAACAGAATGCACACCATCACAGAGAGACAAGGAGAGTGAGGAGGGCAAGTTACAGTGGCTGATTCTTGTGAATTCACTATAGGTTTAAGTGACAGCAAGAAATGGTGACCCTAGGAGCACATACTCAGGACATCAGGCCCATACCCTAGATGGATGGGACTCAAGGTTACATTTGTTCTATCTTATTCTGATCTGGTTCTTGCAAAACTCCATGGACTACAGCTTTCTAACCTTAGGCTCACACCAAGGGCTTTCTAACCTTAGAAAATGCACTTGGAAGAAGAGAATGAATGGTCCCCACTATGTTCCCATCACAGCCCTGAAGTTTGAGTCTTCCAATCAGCAACATTTGCTCCAGGATATTAAGTGAGCAAAGTCTAGAAGGGAAAACTATACAGATCCTGCTCAGATATCACATCCAAGGAAGAAACTATATTATTTATTTATTTATTCTTATTTTAAAGAGAATAAAACCAAACAAAATACAACAGAATAAAGCTAATTAAAGTGGAATAATGAAAGCAATACAGGACATCAAATCAAGGTAATAGGAAATCAGTGACTACTATAATGTCTCCTATTTTCTTCAAAATAGAATCTTGAATTATGTCCATACTATTGGACATAATAAAAACAAAACAGAAGAGAACTAATCAAAACAAAATAATGGAAATGTTACAGGACTTCAAAACCCAATAATAGAAAGTCAACAATGGCTACCATAATATATCTTGTATCTTTTAAATAGCTGCTAATAACATCAGACATAATAAAATCAAACAAAAAAAGACAGAATAAAACCAAATCTAACAAAACATTGAAAATGATACAGGAATTCAAAACAAGATAATAAGAAATTAAAAATGGCTACCACCTTCCCTCTTTAGAAGTTTCCTCTCCTATCACTTTCACAATATCTATTGTACATTTTGGATCCCACTAACTCTTTCAGTTTTTTATGCTAGGGAGATAACATGCTGTTTACTCATATGAATCCAAACAATTTCACCCATGAACATGGTCTCAAGTTGCATCCATTTACCTACAAGAGCCTTGAGATCATCTTTCTTTACAGCTGAGTAGTTTTCCATTGTATAAAAATACCATACCTCTCTTAACTTGTCTGTGGTTGATGGGCAAGATACCTCTGCTTTTTTCTAGTTTCCCATTACATGAAACATTGTTTTGTCTCCTTAGACTTTCAATCTATGAATTTCCTTCTGAGTTAAATGTGTTTCTTGTATACAGCATATGATTGATTTTGTTTCTTGATACTTTTCCCTTGTGTTTCCTTTTATTGGTGAATTCAGGCCATCTACATTAATGGTTACTACTGGCATGCACTAACTCATCTCTGCCATGTTATCCTCTTACTGTTAGCCCTCCACTTTTCCCTTCTGTGCAATTGCCTGCCCTGTTTGGTGATCCCCCTCTGCTACTGTTCCTGGAATTGTGTTCATCTTTATCTCTCTATAGAATATCCTTCAGACTCTTTGTAGTATTGCTCTTGTGGTCATGAATTTTTCTGGTTGTTCTTTATCATGAAAGTATCTTATTTTTTCATCAATTTTGAAAGACAGTTTTTCAGGGTACATCAATCTGGGTTGGAAGCTGTTTTCTTTGAGAATTTGAAACACTTCACTACAAACTCTTCTTGACTTGCTGGTTTGTGTTGAGAAGTCTGTTGTGATTCTGAGGGGTTTTCCTTTATAGGTTATCTGTTTCTTTTCTCTAATTGCACTGAATTTCTGGGATCTTGATTATTATATGTCTGGGTGTACATTTATTTTGGTTATGGCTAGTTGAAGTTCTATATGTTTCACTTATCTGTATGCCAGGTCATTTTTCCATATGTGTTAAGTTTTCTGTTATTACCTCTGCAAATAGTTTTTTATGTCATTTGTGTTGACTCCTGCTTTTTTTTTTTTGCTGATACCTATCACTCTTAAGTTTTTGTTTTGTATAATCTTGTAGCCATTGAATTATTATTTCGTGGTTCCTTGTTATTTTTAAGAGGTCTCACCTTTTGCAATAACTAGCTGCAATCCTGTCTCCAAGGTCTGAAAGTCTATTTTCAGTCTCTTTCAAGAAGTTTCAACAACTTTTAATAAAGTTTTTAATTTCCTGGATATCTCTTTGAATCTGTTTCATGCATTGTAATTCCTTCCTATATTGTTCATTCAAAGTTTTTATCATTTCCTATGCTCTTCTTTTTTATCTATGTCTTCTTTAGATATGCTCAGAAATTCTTTATGTTTGTGATTTCTCCTTTTACCTGAGATATTATTTTTTAAAATTTTTAAAAATGTTATTTAAATAGAAAAAAAGCAAAACAGAAAAACAGTAGAAACAATACAGAATTTCAAAAAAATAAACAGCAAGAAATCACTAGTTGATACATTATAGGTTGTCTTCTTAGGTATAGTTGTGCAAGTTAAAAAATTAAAGCATACAAAGTGGACATTCAAATAGTGAGGCTGCAAACAGTTCTGTTCAACAATCCAACAAAAATTTAGCAACATGGATATCAATCCTACACACTTAAACATACATGCAGCTTTATCATTTAGAGTATTTTCTTTTCCACCTTTTTCTTTGTAAGTCCATTATCTGTTTAGTTATATCATGCTTCAGGTTGCTCAGTACCTTACTGATCTGTTTTGTTGTTGTTATTTACTTTTTAATCACCTTATATAATTCTGTTGCTTGTTTTTTAATTTCTCCTCATCCATTCCCCATGGATCAGCTTTGGTGGAGTTAGGAGGTTTTGGAGTTTTTTGTTACTTTCTTCTGTTTTTTTCCTTTTTTTAAATTTTATTTTAAAGAGAATAAAACAAAAGAGGACAAAACAAAACAGATCAGAACAGAACAATGTAAGCAATACTTCATGACAAGACAACTGGATATTAACTGTAGCTACCATAATGTCTCTTTCTTTGAAATAATTGAGCATGGCTTCACACACAATAATATCAAACATAACAAAATAGTATAAAACCATTCAAGAGAATGAAACTATTACAGGGCATTCTGAATCAAATAACAGAAAATGAACAATGGCTACTATAATATCTCATTTTCCATAAAAAATTTGTTTATACTATCACACATATTAAAATCCAATAAGATGCAACATGATAGAACCAATGGTAATAGAAGAACAAAAGCATGGTAGAACTTCAAAGCAAGATGATATCAAATCAACAATGACTGCCATATTGTCTTGCCTTCAAAGTAACTATTCATACTATCACATATATTAAGATCAAACAAAACAGAATAAAACCATTCCAACCAATGAATGAAAACATAAGGCTTCAAAGCAGTATAATGGCGAATCATGATTACCATAAAATCTTCTGTACTCTTACCATTTCTTACACTAGGGAGACTATATGGTATTTATACCTATGAATTTGATTTATTTCACTTATAAGTATGGTCTCAAGTTGCATCCATTTATTAATAAATATCTCAACGTGATCATTCTTTATAGCTGAGTAGTACTCCATTGTATAAAAATAGAGCAATTTTTTAATCCATTCTTCAGTTGTTGGGCACTTAGGTTGTTTCCAAGATCTGGCTATGACAAATTGTGCTGCTATAAACATGGGTGCACATATGTAACTGTGATATGATGTTTTCAGTTCTTCTGGGAATATGCCCAGAAGCAGAATAGTTGGCTCAAATGGGACTTCCAATCCCAGCTTTTTGAGGAATCTCGAGACTGACCTCCACAGTGGTTGCACTAGTCTACACTCCCACCAATAGTGTAGAAGAGTTCCTTTTTCCTCATAGCCTCTCCAGCATTTGTGATTGGCTGATTTCTTGATGGCAGTAATTTTTCTGGAGTGAGATGGAATCTCAGTGAGGTTTTAATTTGCATTTCTCTAATGACTAATGATGATGAATATTTTTCATATATTTATTTTCCATTCATATTTTTTCATCTGAGAACTGTGTGTTCATCTTGGATGCCCATTTTTGGATTGGTCTTTGAATTTCGGGGGTTTGATTTTTTAAAAAATTTTATAAGTTCTAGACAGAAGTCCTTTGTCTGAGGGACAGTTCACTAAGATTTTTTCCCAGTTTTTGGGTTTTCTTTTCACTCTGCTAGAGATTTCTTTCAACATGCAGAAACTCTTTAATAAGATATGATCCCAGTTATTGATTCTGGGAAGTATTTCCCATGCAGTCTGATTCTTTTCCATGAATTCTCTACCTACCCTTATGTCTTCAAGATTTTTACCTACTTTGTCTTGCTACAGATTTAGTGTTTCTGTTTTAATATTTAGACCTTTGATCCATTTAGATTTTAGTTTAGTACATGGTGATAGGCATGGGTCTAATTTTAGTTTTTGGCATATGGAAAGCCAGTTTTTCCAGCATCATTTATTGAAGAGACTATTGTTCTTCCAGTGAACATGTTTGGCCCTTTATCAAAGATAAGGTGGCTGAGTGTGTTTTTAGTTGTGGTTGTATCTTCTCATCTATTCCATTGATCTTCAGATCTATTTTTATTCCAGTACCATGTTGCTTTTATTACAGTAGCTTTGTAGTATAACTTCAAGTCAGGGATTGTGATGCCTCTGACCTTGCCTTTGCTGCTTAGAACTGCATTTGCTATTCTAGGTCTGTTCTGGTTCGAGATGAATTTTAGGAGTGATTTCTCTAGATCTACGAGGTATGTTAGTAGTATTTTGATTGGGATTGCATTGAATCTGTATAACAATTTTGGAAGAATGGCCATGTTCACAATATTTATTCTTCCTATCCATGAACAAGGAATGTCTTTCCATTTTCTGAGATCCTCTTCAATTTCTTTTTTCAAGGTATTATAATTTTCCCTGAATAGATCTTTTACTTCTTTCATCAGATTAATTCCTAAGTATTTCATTTTTTGGATGCTAGTGTGAAGGGTGTGGCTTCTCTTATTTCTCTCTTGGTGATTTTGTTGTTAGTGTAAAAGAATGCTATTGATTTTTGAGTATTGACTTTGTATCCAGCTACATTGCTGAATTTATTTATTATATCTAGGAGTCTTTCAATGGAGTTTCAGGGGTCTTCTATGTAGAGTATCATGTCATCTTCAAATAATGACAATTTAACTTCTTTTCCTATTTTTACTCCTTTTATTTCTCTCTCTGGTCTAATTGCTCTGGATAGTATTTCCAGTACTATGTTGAATAGGACTGATGAAAAGGACATCCTTGTCTTCTGCCTGATTTCAAGGTAAAGGCTTTCAGTTTTAGCCATTTAATAAGACACTTGCTGTTGGTTTGTCATAGATGGCCTTTATCATATTGAGGTAAAGACCATCTATTCCAATTCTCTGTAAGGTTCTTATCATGAATGGGTGTTGGATCTCATGAAAAGCTTTTTCTGCATCTGTAGAAATAATCATGTGATTCTTACTTTTCATTCTATTGATATGGTGGATTACATTTATTGATTTACATACATTGAACCATCCCTGCATGCCTGGGATGACTCCCACTTGGTCATGGTGTATAATCTTCTTGATGATTTGTCGCATCCTGTTTGCCAATTTTATTAAGAATTTTTGCATCTATGTTCACTAGGGAGATTGATCTGTAGTTCTCTTTTTTTAGCTGGGTCTTCCTCAGGTTTTGGTTCTAGAGTGATATTTGCTTCCAGGAATGACTTAGAAATAATTGCTTTCCTTTCCATTTCATTGAAAAGTTTGAGGAGTGTCAGCATTAAGTCTTCTTTGTATTTCTTGTAGAATTCTGTGGTGAATCCACCTGGGCCTGGGCTCTTCTTTGTTGGTAGGGACTTGATTACATTTTCAATTTCATTAATAGAAATTGGGTTATTCAGCAGTTTTACATCTTCTTGACCCAGCTTTGGTGGTTCCTATGTTTCTAGGAATCTGTCCATTTCTTCTGTGTTATTGAACCTATGAGAGTAGAGGTTTTCAAAACAGGTGTTGATGATCTTTTGTATTTCCACAGAGACTGTAGTGATTTTACCTTTTTCATTCCACATTGCATGAATTTGAGTCTTTCCTTTTTTTTAATAATGCTGGCTAGGGGCTTATCACTTTTATTTATTCTTTCAAAGAACCAACTCTTTGATTCATTGAATCTTTGTTTTCTTAGTCTCAATTGCATTAATTTCTGCTCTGACCTTTATAATTTCCTTCCTTCTTTTGGCTTTGGGCTTGGTTTGCTCTTCTTTATCTAGATTTTTGAGGTATAGTATCAGGTTGTTTATTTGTGTTCATTCTGTTTTCCTCATGTGGGAACTCAGTGCAGTAAATTTTCCTCTGAGGATCAGTTTAATTGCATTCCACAGATTCCAGTAAGTTTTATTTATATTTCGATTTGCTTGTAGATATTGTTTAATTTCTTCTTTAATTTCCTCTGTGATGCACTGATTGCTCAAGAGTGTGTTATTCAATTTCCATGTGTTTGTGGGGTTTTTGCAGCTCCTTTTATCATTAATTTCTAGTTTCATGGCGCTATGATCCAATAACATGCATGGGATAATTTCAATTCTTTTGCATTTACTTAAATATGTTCTGTGGGCTAGTATATGGTCTATTTTAGAGAATGTCCCATGTCCTGCTGAGCAGAATGTATATCCTGATGTTGTTGGATGGAACACTCTATATACATCTCTCAAGTCCATTTGTTCACATGTGTGATTCAGTTCTGTTATTTCTTTGCTGATTTTCTGTCTATTTGATCTGTACCTTTGTGTCAGTGGTGTGTTAAGGTCTCCTGTTATAATTGTGTTATTGCTTATTTGATTTTTCATTTCTGTTAATACTTGCTTTGTATAGCTGGGTGCTCTGGAATTTGTTGCATATATATTTAAGATTGTTATCTCTTCCTCTTGAAGTTTTCCCCTAACTAGTATGTAGTGAGCTTCTTTATCTCTTCAGGTCATTCTTGGTTTGAAGGTCACATTGTCTACAAACAAAAATGGCTACCCCTGCTTTTCTCTGAGATCTTGTTGCATGAAGTTTTTTCTTTCCATCCTTTGACTTTCAGTCTATGAGTTTCCTTTTGGATTAAATGGGTTTCTTCTAGACAGCATATGGTTGGAAATTGTTTCTTGATCCATTCTGCCAGTCTGTTTCTTTTAATTGGTGAATTGAGGCAATTTACATTAATGGTTACATTAATATACTGTCATATATTGGTTTATTCTTGACATGTTATCTTTCTGCTGTTGTATCTTTACCTTTCCATTCTGTTTGTCTGCCTTGCTTAGTGGTTTTTTTCTATGTGTATCTAGAATGTCTTTCAATATTCTCTGCAGGATTGGTTTGGTGATCATGAAGTTCTTCAGCTGTTCTTTGTCATGGAAGTATCTTATTTCTCCACCCATTTTGAAGGACAGTTTTGCAGGGTACATCAGTGTGGATTGGAAGTCGTTTTCCTTTAGGATCTGAAATACTTCACTCCATGCTCTTCTTGACTTCATTGTTTATGTTAAGAAGTCTGCTGTGATTCTGATAGGTTTTCCTTTGTATGTGATCTGTCTTTTCTCTCTAACAGGTTTTAATTTCTGTTCTTATGTTGGATTTCTGGGATGGTGATTATTGTATGTGTGGGTGTAGTTTTATTTTGGTTATGGCTATTTGGAGTTCTATATGCATCACTAATCTGTATGTCAGTTTCCATACTCATGTTTGGGAAATTTTCAGATGTTACTTCTGTGAATAGCCTATTGATATCATTTGTGTTGTCCCCTTCTTTTTCATTTATCCCTATTAATCTTATGTTTTTGTTTTTCTTTGCATCATCTTGAAGCTGTTGAATTCTTATTTCTTGATTCCTTGTTATTTTTAAAAGATCTTTTCTTTCCTGTTCATTAGCTGCAATCTCATCTTCAAGGTCTAAAATTCTATCTTCACTTTCATTGAGGCAGTTTTGGCTACTTTCAATGGAATTTTTGATTTCATGTATATCTCTTTGAATCTGCCTAATGCATTATGTTTGTTTCTTATGCTGTTCATTCAGGGATTCTATCTTTTTGCTTTGTTCCTCTAATTTTTTAACTGTGTCTTGTTTAGATATGTTCAGTATTTCTTTCACTAATTTTATAATTTCTTCTTTTACTTGGGAGATTATTTCTAATTTGAGTTCCTTTATGGCTTCCTGGAGTTGCTTCTTTATTTCAGTTGGTATCATTTCAGGCATTTCAGGTGTATGGCTTATATTTTCTTCTGTGTACATAGCTCTTAGGCTTTCTTGGGATGGGTTGGAGGTTTGTATATTTTGGTCTTTCATCTTGTCATTTTCCTATATTTCAATGCTTCAGGTGATGTTCCACAGCTTCCCCTGGGTGTGTTGGAAATCACCTCTTGTGTCCTTGGCTCCTGGAACTGAATGAAGGTTGCTGAGTGTGGCCCAGTCAGGCCCACAGGATCTCCTGAGGCAAGTCCAGTGTTTTAGGGAGGTGGGTGGGCACTTAACTGCTGTGAGTGATGGTCTTAAACTCTGCCCAGGCCAGGGCCAGCAGGCTGGAAATCACCTTGTGCAGTCTTGGCTCCCCAGATTGAAAGAAGGTCACTGAGTATGGCCCACTCAGGCCCGTGAAAACTCCTGAGTGTAGTCCAATGTTTTAGGGAGCTGGGCAGGCACTTAACTGCTGGGAGTGATGGTCTTAAACTCTACCCTGGCCAGTGCAAGCATGCTGGCACTTCCCTCACACAGCCTTGACTCCCTTGCATGGCCTTGGCTCCCTTGCATGGCCTTGGGTCCCCAGCCAATTTCTTATCTTTAAAAAATTTTTAAAAATTATTTTGAAGGTAGTAAAATATAACAGAATAAGTCAGAACAAAGCCAATTGAGACAGTGCAGTGAAACTGGTCCAGGACTTCACAGCAGGTTACCAGGATAACAATAATAGGTACCATAGTATATATCCTAATCTTCACAAGAGTTGTTCTTTCAATCAGACATAGCAAAATCAAAGGAAATACAGAACATTATAGAACTTATCAAAACAAAATATTGAATAGGGCAGTACAATTAATTGGAACAAAGATAAACAATGATAACACTATTTGCCTTCAAAGAGATGGTAGAAGGAAATACCCCCTATTTGCTAGACTACATATGGTCAACCTCCCAAGAGCTGCTCAGACCTCTGGTTCCCATATACTAATGGGGTGGGGATGTTTGATTCTTAGTCCATGTGCTAGTAGGCTCACAGCTGCTTACCAGGGCAGTGAGCTGGTTGCTTGGTTTCCTGGCACCCTAAGTTCCAACATGGCACAGATCTCACAAGATGCTGGTGGTCCTTGCCCTGCCCCAGCTTTCCAGGCCACAGCCACTTACCAGGGTGGCTAGCTGGTTGCTTGGTTTCCTGGTGCCCTAAGTTCCAACATGGCATGGCACCAAGATATTATTTCTGATCTGATTATTTATACAGCCTCATGAAGTTGTTTCTTTACTTTAATTGCTGTCCTTTGAGAGATTTCAAATATGCAACTTCCATTTTCTTCATTTACTTTATCTCCCAGGTTTGTTCTGTGTGAGCTGAAGGTCTGAGATTACCTTTTGCTCCTTCATCTTGACATTTTCCTGGTTTCCTCCTGACAAGCTGGTTGTGATATCCCAGGCACTTCCCTTGTTGGCTGACTTTCTACAGTTCAGGGCGATAGGAAAGACACCTCGGTTTCTCTGAACCCAGGTTCCCAAGGAACCTGGGGCATGAGATGAGCTTCTCCAGACCCACATGGCTACACCAAGGCTTCCCCAATGGCCATGGGTGCATGGCTGTGGGGCTGCTCCTTCTCGCAGACTACATGGCTACACAGGGACTCCCCCAATGGCAAAAAGTGCACAGGGGCATGTTTGATTCTCCTGGCCCACGCTGACTGCCTATGGGAAGCAAGCATCTCCAAAGGTGTCCTCTGCGCACACAAGGGATATCTGGTTGTTTCTCCCTGCCTGTGCTGGCTGCCCACAGGAGGCAAGAACCCCAGTGGCAGACAGAAATTATCTATTTTAAAAGGGCTCTCCTCAACCTGATGGACAGACTCAAATATGATGTCAACCAAAATTCCCACAGACTTTTTGGGGAAACATGACAAGCTGATTATAACAGCTGTGGAAACAGGAAGGACTAAGGATAACAGAGACTCTTGTAAGAAGAAATACTTCCTGCCTAACATCACAACTTCCTACAAAAATCACCCTTTAATTCATAAATTAAAGGGTGTAGTGTTTATGCAAACACAAATAGATAGACAAATATCATGGAAAAGGGTCAGGAAGACTCATTCATTTATGGACATGCAAATGCCTTCTGTGGCTAATCCCTAGAAAACAGAATTTGTGGTCAACACAAATGGTATTTTATTGTGTACTGTGGTTGACTTCTTTATTTGCTAAGTGTATGCCCCTATTTCTAACTGAGAATGCATACAATAGTAAGCAGTCACATCAATATACTAGGTAAGATCGTAGCCTGCTGGAGTCATTGTATTTCTTACTCTCCAGGATTGCTCAATATATAGCCTCATCCATGAGTAAATTCCAGCTCCTTAAGGAATAGGCTTTTAAATCATAGTGATGGCCTAGAAGGGCCCAAAATAAGCAGAAGAAAGCTCCACAGTGTCACTGGGCTATGATTTATTCAGAGTCAATATTCAGACACCTGGAAAACTGTAGAGCTCATGGGGTACAGAACTTGAAGCTACAAAGATTCTAAACCATCTTTCTCTGTGAACCCCCACTTGGCCCTACTATTATCCCTGTGTGGAGTGTTTCTGTTGCTAGAATTTTGGGTTCAGTTTGGAGAAATTCAGGCACAAATATAATTCTGTTAACAGTTCCAAAGCTAACAATGTGGCTTCTTAGCAGAATGAGAGTTCACTTTCTTCATAGCTCAGAAAAGAAAGTGGTCAGATTCTAAGGAAAGCCATGCATGGTGATTTAGATATGATTTTTCCTCCATGCATTCATATGCTAAAGACCTGGTCCCCAGTGTGGCTATGTAAAGGGGTGATGATACCTTTAAGAGATGTTAATGACTGAAATGTCTTTAGGCCACAAAAACATTGCCATCAGAAAGAATTTTCACTGGTGTCAAGGAGTTAGTTCTCACAAAAGCAAATTATTATCTAGGAGCATCCTGGCCCCTGTAACACTCCAGTGTTCTCTCTTGCCACTCAATGTTGATACTCCTAGGGAAGAAGCCCATAAAGGTGAACAGCAGTCTAGTGCTCACTCTAGCCATCACCAAATTCAGTGCTGATCAAGCGTAGTAGCAATCCTGCTAGGATTTGGGCAATCCTAGCAGATTCTCCTGCTAGGGGAATCTGGAACATTTGTGTAAGAGAAAGCTTTCATGAATCCCCCAAATCTCCATAGGAATTGCATTCTATGGAGGATTTTGGCAGTGCTGGAAGTCTCAGTTGAGCACCCAGCTGCTCTGTTAGGCTTTAGTCTCTCTGCAAACCAGACTAGGAGAACTGTACCATAACTGGAAGTCTCATCATCCAGTTTCAAGGAAGAAGGAAGGAGTGGCAATCCTGATGGGATCATGGCTGGGAACAAGGGATTGAGAACCACAGGAGAGAGGAACACAGAGCTCATGGTGGAAACTGTGACAGATGCATGGCCTGGGAAGCTGAGGATGAGACTTAACAGAGAGAATGGCTCCAACTCCATTACATCATCTCTGAGAACACTAGAGGCTCCCGAGTATGGTGGTCTGAAGACAGACACTTTGACAAACTTCTCAAGAATATTCATCCCAATCATTATGTATTAGTTTTCCCCTTTAGCTCTATTACACTCTATGTTGTTTGCTCCTACATTCTCACATAGATGGTTGCATCTTACAGATGTCTAATCTGTTTGACTTTCAGGTCCACAATTCCATAAATTAACTACCCTAAAATGAGACAACAAAGCAACAAAGTGACTCAAAAGATATCAGAATCACCCAAAGCTAACCCCATGGATACTGAAGTAGA